>VXBU01006345.1:329698-604706 GCA_013400315.1 Bombycilla garrulus
CTTGGGTTTGCTGTTTGCCTGTATATGAACTTCACTGACAATATGGGCCTTAAGTACTGCCATTGGGCTGTCCCACCCTCATGCAGAAATCCCTTCTGAATCTAAGCAGAAACAACTCTTTCAGCATGCAGAACAGCCGTTGTGTAAAAAAATATTTTGGTCATGGTATGTTTCAGCTGGCTGCGCTGCAACGCGTTAGCAGAAAAATGGAATGTTAGCAGATTAAAGTCAGGCTCCATAATTAAAGCTTCAAAGTATTTGTAATAATGTGAAATCTCTTAGAGCAGTACCCCTACCACCTCCTATTCCAGTGTCTGATTGAGCTGGCAGGGGGTATGGAGCAGGTGTTTGCTCCTCACTCCAGGAGGCACCATGTTCCAGCAAGTCCCTGCCGTTCTCAGAGCTGTGGAACATACCTTCACAACCCCAGGCAGCATGAGATGCTTGCAGCATACACCCTTTTACCCCCTCAGTTATGGCAATGGTGTTATGAATTCCAGACAGCCCAACACTATTTTTCCACAAGAATTTTAAAAATTGCAAAGAAAACTAAGAGAAGAAATAGTGTGCCTTTTTTCTTTACCCCCAATCCAATAGCCTAATTTATATGCAGAACACAGGCAACAAGCCTACCCTATGCAAAATATAGCACATATTAAATTCAAAGATTGGGGGCCTCTGTAGGTCTTGTGTAGATACATTTCCTCCTGTATATTTAAGTTAACTCTAAATAGGAATGATTTATTAGTAACATTACTAGTGTTGTTTGAAACACATTTTCTTCCTGCACAGTGAAATATTTCTAATACACAACTCAGTGGGATTTGTCAATATTGAGCTTTCTTAAGGAACCCTCATCATTTAAGGAAGCAGAGATCAAAAGCAGTTCAGGAGGAGATAAGATTGCCTGACAAAGGGTCTTGGCATAATTCTTTCAGGAAAGTAGTACTCAACAGCAAACAGCATGTGCTGTTTCTAATACACAGCAGATATGGAACAACATTATTTTCACCTACATTTTGAATCATGCACCATTTTTGTGGTTTAACCTGAAGGGAAGCTTTCATGCAGCCACCAGCATATAGTCAAATACCCATTTTTACACCCTCTTTTGCACAAATAAATTTACCAGAAAAAAAGACAATGCAGTCTGCTAGAGGTATAAGTCTGACATGTTTGCATGTTCACACAGCTCTTAGTACCTGGAATAGAAAAAAAAATCCTGGAGGAAGTTTTATTTTGCAATAGTACATGAAATTCATGCTGCTCTCTATAGAGACAGTTGTCTCTATAATACAGACTCTGTTGAATAATATGGAAAAGAAGAAATGAAAAATTCCTTACTAGAACAAAAAAAAAGGAGAATATTTTTGCTAGCTAATTACTTTAGGTAATTCAGAGCCTGCTATTCAGATACTCTAGTAGTGATGGAGTTAAATATGCAAGATCAGTACACTGGAATAACAGATATTAATACACCCGAGTCTATTTAAAATGTTATCACACTTCTGCTTTTGCAATTTTGCTGATGTCTTGTCTAAGATACTCAAGCTCTGTATTGGCACTGACCTATCTCATTTTTCTATTTTCCATTTTTCAGTAATGGGCACATTCTGTACCTGGAAGACTTCCATTATAATAATGGTTAATTATTAATACGTAGCTTAAGCAATGACATGAAATAAAGCTAATATTTTCCTGCCTTCAGAAGATAAAAATACTTTTGTTGGAATTTAACAGCCAGTAAATTGCTCTGTAAAAATACAGCTCTGCAGCAATTTTCATTTTATGCATAAAAGTAACTGAGAAAGAAATCCTGGCCTTATTGACACATAAATTGAAATTCCCACTGAATTCAAGGGGACTAGGATTTGGTCACACAATTTTACAAAGTATTGATTTACACACCCACTCATGCGTTCACAAATCATATTTTGCATCTCAATAAACAAGGAAAATGGGGAAATCTAGCTGGTACAGACCTAGTTTCTAAGAAAACAAAACAAATTAAATCAGCAAGCAAAGGGGAAGTAAGTAGAAAGCCAGGAGAGAGAGAGAGAACAGGAAAGGCAGATGTTCTGTATAATCTGGGCTAAATCCCGGCTTGTTAGCATTGCTACATCAAATACCTCAGTACCTTACCTTCAGGTATTTTGTGCCCTAATTTGCTGCCCCAGACAACTGCTCAGACTGAAACACTCAGGCACATTACAAACACCCGAGACCTCAAGCCAGAGTATTCCACCAGGCTATGAAAGCCTTGAATTCTCTTCTTTACCTGTAGTGCATGTTTCCCACCCTACTGACATAAGGCACTTCCTCCCACAGCAGGACTTCACTTTTCCTTCTGTGAATTGGTTAGATATTCCTTGTACTAGAAAAAAAGCCAAACCTGCCGCATTTTGGAGCATAATACATTCATAAAAGAAATGTCAGTCTGTACACTTAGGTAATTAGTTTATGCTATAGTTAGAGGACTTGCCAAGGACAATAGGAGACTGGGATTCCTGATCTTGCTCCAGTCTAGTCCTCCAGGGAAGTCTCCCAGCCAGGTTTTCTATACTTCCATAGAGTACTCTGTGTTTGTAATGGGGACTGTTAAGATAATTTCCCTTTTCTGTTAATAACTTAATGTTCACCCCTTTACCATGGCCAACACTGACAGGAGTCTGATGCTTACTAGGCTTTCAAACACAGCTAATCATAAAAATATAGGTGCCTACATGAAAGTAGGTGGGAGGACAGATACTCCCCTGGCCACCAAATGCTAGTTTCATATTTGGCTCCAAATCAGGATAAGGAGACTTTTTCATCTCCTTAGCTGCCCGTCCTTACCCTTGCTTCTCCTTACTTCTGTCCTGCTGCGTGACCAAAAAAATAACAGAGCTTATCCAGCTGATAGTGTTGGTTTTGGTGGTTTGTGGCTTTTTTTTTTTGCTGGTTTGATTTTCAGTCCAAAGAAGGAAACATGAATGCATAAGTCACCAAAGAGAAAGAGATCACAAAAACTGCCTAGGTCAACATCACTGGGGGTAATTGTCCACAAAACCACAAAGGGGTTGGTTTTAAGGGTTGGTTGTCTAAAGGAGTTGTTTTTATGATCTGCTGCAGGTCACCCAGTGTCACACTGTCACCAAAAGGGGCGTGCCAGTCCCCCACTCCTTGTCACTGTTGGCACTCATGGTGATGTGTGGTCAGCTGGACCTGGGAATTCACAGATTCACAGACTCACCAGAGAGGTGTCAGGTCACCTTCTTTCTGTGTAACTTCATATCCTCTTAAACCAAGCATGATTATTCCAAACCTTTTTTTGGCCTTAGCTCATGCATAGCTATCTCCTTACAGCTGAGTTGTAATATCACTACACCTCCTGGCTTGAGAGAACAAGAATGGCAGAAACAGACTTTATGGGATAATGACACAATTTAATATATAAACACCTGTAATATTCTATAATTACCTGTTTCTTATCTAGTTAGAATTAAAATAAATAGAAAGAATCTCTCTCCATAACCTAACATTTTTTTAAAACAACTTTCCAAAGAGATTTTATGCCAGTTAAAAAATTAAACCATATCTCTGAGTACCTTGAATCCTGGCATATCAAACAAAATATGTTAATTACTAAAAATCAATTCTCATATTTTACTCTAGATCTTTGCGTATAAATGGTTACCTAGTTTTTTCCAAGCATATGATCTGATTTTTTTTTCTTCTGTTAAGCACTGTCAATATTTGTATGCACTGCCATGCACATGCAAATGAGCATATCAACTTTTAGCAGCACAGTTAAGAAGACCACCTTCAAAGACAACACCTGCAATGTCTAAACCTATCTCAAAGGGCCCTAGAACGTCCACTGTTGTGTTCCAGGTTGTGGATTACATACTGCACGGCCTTTTTATGCCCTGGTGACTTGCTCATTCACTCTTCCGAGTCCTTAGAGAACAACTTTTTCCCAGCACCTCTAGGATATAGGAACAAAGAGCACCTTTTTAAACAGCACTTTGGTAGACATCCACGTGTACCTCGATCTCTAATCTCTTCTTGAGTCTTTTCTTTCTAAACATTTGGTTATAAGTTCTTTCATTTTCTCTTCCTTTCTCTACTAGCTATGACATCTCTCTGTGCATTTATTCCACTCCTTTCTTCACCACAATCACACCCACACCTCTCCACTCTCAGAGGTAAGCCCCACTTTACAGTGGTGTTATTTAATGGATGTCACTGCGGAACAACACACGTGTTCAGTTCCAGAGAGTCTGGAGATTACAGGTGAAATGCTAGCAAAGTGCTTGCCAGAACTCAAAATAGATGCAGTAAATTAGCAGAATTTCCAAACCAAAGGCAATTTATGTTGCTTTCCAAAGGGACTGTAGGATCAAGCTTTAAACAGGTGGGTCTTTAGGCCACTGCTTTACATGAAATTAATTGCCATTTTTGTACCATCAAAAACTTGCTACTATTTTGTAGCTTTACTCTCTCTTTTTCTCTCTGAGAGAAAATCTTCATGAAAACTCCTGTCAAATTTATACTACACCACCAAACCAAGGCTCAGTCATATCTCTCTGTTCACTTGTGGCCTGGTAGAGACCAATAATGAGCACATATGCAGCCAAAACCTGAAAAGTGTGTGCTTGAGGTCCTGCCAGCCACAGAAACTAGAGTCTGTTTCCTCATCTGACTTCTCCTGCATACAGCTAAAAGCTTTGAGAGAATACACTGGGTCATTTTCTAGGAACTAAGGTATGTGATTCCCAAGGCTGTTGAGGGGACTCTTCCTGCTATCTTTCCTATCAGAAATCATTAAATTAAACGTAATTAGTAACAATAATAACCAATAACTTCATTGTGGCTCTACGAACCAACATTAAAAATCTTCTTATGTAAATGAATCTTATCTAGAAAATTCCAGACTTGCTGAGGCAGGGTACACTTGTCTCCATCTAGAGGGCAAAAAGGCAGTGAAGCAAGGGGGAATTTTGGGATTTAGGAAAGAGAGCTACATGTTGCTCTTCTTCCCATGCCCTTTCCTAACCAACACCTCTGGGCTGTCACAGTGTTGGGCAGGATACTAAGCCAGGTGAAAAAAATCAGGTGAACTGAAGCACATATTTATGCTCCTACATGGCCTCTAAATTATAGTAACTGAGCATCTCAGATTTTTTAAGTTATTTGCACTTGTTTTGAAAGGAGGCACTATTACTCCATTTTTACAAAGAACTAAGAGAAAGGGAGGATAAAGATTACCTGAAAATTGCCCCAAAGATCTGTTGCAGACCAGGATCCACAGCCCAGAGTCCTAACCTACAGTTACTGTAAAAGACTTCTTCCTCAATCAGCTGTGTCCTTTCCTTGTATTAAGTAAGATGTATTTCTAACAGAAGACCATAAAAGGCAAGGCAAAATTAATCATATATCATATCAATGAAGAACATGAGGTCTCCATCTCTCTATACTTAAATTTTTACAGTTTTCTAAAAGCAAAAAGCAGCAAATTTGAGAGGATGAGGGAAGGGACAAGGAAAGCAGTCTGCAACTTCTCCAAAACCTACACATGTACGCTTGTTCTGTAAACAACTAATATCTATGAATCCTTTGAAAACTTATATCTCTCTCCAGCCCACCTGCAGTATGAAAATCTAAGTTTTTCAACTTCAAGGGATAGACAGCAGTACTCATCACAGTTCCCCACAGCAGACCTTAAATGCTTCACCTTAACATCAAGATGTTAAGAAATGTACTGTTTGCAGAAATTGACTCTTGACATAGTTTCCTTAGCAGCACTCCATTCATTACATTTGCACCTCCATTTCAGAAAAGCCATATCTTCCAGTCTGAAGTAAAGCCAGAAAGAATATTCTTTTTACTCCTAATTTGGCCTCCTTTTCAAAGGGCATTACATTATGGTCCAACGATGGGGTCACAGTCAGTTTTGTAACAAACCTGCATTTCCCTTCAGTGAGCAGTGAGCTTCAGCTCCACAGTCAGTCAAGTTAGAACATTTTTAAGATGTTTGCATTCTTTGTCAGAGGAATTGGAAGAGAGCACACTCACTTAAGTACCATTAACATGCACTTAAAGACCACTAACATTTTTCTCTGAATGCTGATGCAAGAAAATAATAAAGCTTTAATTGTCTTAATCAATCATAGGATGACCATCAGCCAGCAGTATGATATTGGCATAGAAAAAGGTGAATATTAACACTGTGTGGCAGATAGTACTGATAATATCTCAGATTCTGTAGAGTTTAGCATTAACTGCAACTGAAATGGCAATAAACTAAGAAAAGTGCTACTATAATTTAAGGAATGAAATATAGCAAAATAAAGGTCAAGTATAATTTTTTTCCATAAATATATCGTAGAGGTAAACATAAAGAGTAAAACTAACTCCTTAGTACAAAGAACAATGTGCATACCAGTAGAGATATAAATAAATATGACCATGAATAAATTAAGGCTGGAAATCAGACAATGCTAGAAATCAAAATGTTTTAAATCACCAGTATTGGTGGTTGGCTCTGTAGTATCTTCCTAAAGGGCATAGTGCAATTTATCAGTTTTAAGAAATTACAAGATTAATTTATAAAAGTATGATAAGATTTTTCTCCCTGTGATAGAAAGAAACAGACTTGATGAAGTTATTTTCCTAAAACAGCCTTATCATTAAAGTAGCTGTGTCCTGCCTGGAGGACTGGATTCAGTTTGCTGTTGTTAGGGGATTCCTTTAGGTTGTAAAGAAAAATATTTTAATAAAGCTGTTTTACAGATGCTCATTTGTTATACTCACAAATTTCTTCTTCATTTAAGGAGATCCAGTCTAGAGTTTCTGTGTTCCAGTTTGAGATCGTGAGGTGCAACTACAGCTGTGACTGAAGTCACAAGGAGTTGGGCTTTGAACACAAAATACCTTCCAATGCTAACCACCCAGACAAGATAGGCACTAATTATCTCAGGGAGGGTTTCTGAAATAAGTGGTTGTATCTAGCTTCATACCTGGGCATTCCAGCTCCACATTACTACAATGGAGATGAACCTGAGCACCTCAAAAAATGCTCTGTAACACAAGAAGAATTTTTGTGCAGGGCACATGAAAGGTGATTGTTAGAAAAAGCCTAGGGGAAAAATGAATAATGTGGATACGAGAACAGACTTTGCACAGCATGTACTGAATCAGGCTTGGGTTTGAACATCGACTAGCAAAGGGAAAAAAATAACTTTCTTTCAGTGCGCACAACTCCTCTGTGCTCTGAACAAGGCAGAATCCAGGGGAAACCCAGTGTGTGATCATGTAATTAAAGACTATATAGTGATGATGATTAAATACTAACATGAATGAGCTGGCTGCTGTTACTGTGTAGGGGTGGATGCAAATTATTTTCTTTTCAAAATCTGCCTTGACTAACTGGGGAGAAGGCTGGGAAACACCAGTTCTCTATCTTCTGAATTCCACAAGGCTTTGATTTCCTTTTGTAACTCTTATGCTCCCTTCTCTTTTACTGTCCTTGAATATCTTATCTTTCTGTTTTTGAGAAATAATGCTTTCAAGAAACGTAACTCAAACTTTATCTTTTAATTGTGTGTGCTCAGCCTTAACCGGGTAAAAAAGAAAGGATTAGTGTACTATGAGGAAGGGGTTAGTACCCTGTGAGAAAGGGTTAGTATACCGTGAACACTGTTGCACTTACCAAAATTCCTGTGAAGGCATAGTTATATCATTTCTTCTCTTTAACCTTTATTTATTAAAAAAATAGAAAAAAATCTATGAAAAGCCATTTCCACAGCATGACATTCAAAGGATTTTAGTTGACAACTGAGTTACCTGCAGGCTTGAAAAACTGTGTATGGGGTTTTATTTTATTTACAAATGTAATTATTAAGAAATAGTGTATATGTCAGAGAATATGCTGGGTTTGGGCTGAGAAGTAAAAAACTCTCTGAAAAGTGTATCTCATTTAACACGATTGCAGGAGTGAAGAAAGATGCAGCATGGAGCCCTTTTGTCAACAAGAACAAAGACAGTAACACACAAAAAACCACACAGACATACTCACACAGGGTCAGAAGTAGGCCAGTTAATCTTTCCACACCTACTGCAGAGCACTCATTTATTTTAAATGTCTCATTTGGACATCAGTTCAAAATTGAGTGAAGAAATAATGATCTTACTTTCAGAGATGCTGAACACAGGATTCTTGGTGAACTCAGCATCAGCTCTTGATGCTTTATCACACCTACTCACTGATTTCATGCATGTAGGATTCACTTGGAGAAACACATACATTATTTTGTATTCGTTTAGTTAATTTGGAAGATGATGATGTACTGTTTTGTTTTTCTATATAGATCTTCTAAAAAAAAAAAATCAATTCCACCCCAATGTTCAGTGTATCAATCTGTTTTTCAGTCGAGTTGTCCAAACAGGCTTCTCAGTGACAGCTGAACATATTTCCAATGTTTATTTATATTTTATGGTGTGAATTAACCTTTGACAATGTAAAGGTTTTTTCAAGAAAAATTCTTCTGTCATATAATTTTTTCGGGTTTTAATTAAAAATCCATTTCAAGCACTTAGTTCAACCTGAGCTGGGAAAAGTAAATGCAGAAAGAATACAGGAAAAAAAAGCATACAGCAAACTTGAAACAAACAAACAAAAAAAAGGTGGCAACCCTCTTCATAACTGTACCAAAATGACAAAGGTCACAAAGGTTTACACCACAGAGTGAGCTGCAAGAAACAAAAGCATTTACACTTTGGCAGGAGGATGCAGGAGACATGGATGAGGAAAGGAATCCTTGATGAGGGGTCAAAATGGGTGTATCCTTGTCAAGCAATCAGAGGAATCTGTGCTTTGGATGTTGGTACTGCGCCATGATTGAGAGTGCAAACTACTAATTAGCTGTGATTTTTCACTCATCACTTCAAAAACAAAGTCCAGTGATGAAATCCAATAGTCTAAACAAATCTAGTGATACTTCCATTGTACCCACAGAAGAGACAAGGTGAGTAGGAGAGAGCAGAGACATGCAAGACAAAGAGTGAGGCTCCAACCTCAGCACCCTTCACAGGGATTGGTCCTGGCTGGTCTCTTTTATTTTCTCCTTAGAACATGAGAAAAAACCAGCTAATGTAGCAGCAAGTAGAAAGACAGTGACCAGAATAGCAATTCATCAGACACAAGTCAAGTTGTGAGGTAGCAATTAAGTTCATCCCACTAGTTTATATCTCATAACACAGGAAAATTAAACCTTTTCTCTTTCCTTTCCCTCCTTTGCCTTTGTCTAGTCATTTGTCTTGCACCTTGTTCCTTGAGATGTTTTTCTTTTGCAATCACAAATATGCTTCCATTACTTCCTATTCCAGAGCACCTGGGGAAGATAAAGATATCTGTGCTACAAATTGACAAATCTGTCTGTTCAGTGAGCACTGCTACTGCCCGGTGAGCTGGGGTAATAAATCATTTTAGCAGATGAATTTGTCATCCAATACAGTAACAGTATAAGAACAGCAGAGGAAACAAGCCTCTAGGCAAAGGAATAGTAGCAAACCCTAAATTAAAATATAAAAGGGAAAATTGCAACAATAAGGAGCATATTAGGAAAAAAAAATTTAAAGAGTATGTAATCAGTATAATCCTTAAACGTGGCTGCAATTGAAATGACCCACATATTTTGACTCATTCTAACTGTTTATAGTTAAAATGAGCTGAAGTGAAAGCCGTGTTGGGGGTGTAATGCACTTGCTTCCCCCCTCTGCCATTTGATGGGCAGGTGTCGATACTTGTTTCTTCCTCCATGAGTTTAGTCAGTGTGAAATGCTTCTCAGAGTCAGTCCATTTTGTGTTGACACTTGTAAAGTGATTGGCAGATGCTCTGAGCTAAAGAAAAACTCTGGTTAGTGTGTCCAGTGGTGGCTTGGCTTCACTTCAGCATTATGACAAGCAGGGCAGACCTCCCTATGTCATGGCCCAGCTGGGACCCCACACTGTGCTAGCCCTGCGTGCCCCACAGGATGGACTGCTAAGAGCAGTTGCTTTTAGAGATGACATTTCTCATATGTGGTTTCAGAAGAGCTCTGTGGCTAACGCTTTCTACCACTTAGTTCTTTGCTGCAGAGCAACAGCCAGTCACTCAAAACAAAAGAGCGTGTCAAACATATAATATTATGTTCAGTGAAAGTTTCTGTAAACCCAAGCCCACAGAGCAAAGGATTGCAGTGGGGTTTCTATAATTATTTAGGCAGTTACTTAGCCAAACAAGGAAAAGAGCAAGTCTAATATATTAAACTATATTGTCTAAAGTTAAGAAGGCAGGAAAGCAGTGGTGAAAGCTGTAAATGGTTAAATCTCATCAGAAAACATGGAATTGTCCTATTTCTCTTAAAGGATCAATACCTGATTGGTATTGACAAAAAGTACTCCCAACTCTCAAATCTTAAGACAGGAAACAGAGCTAAATTATTTTTGCGTACAAGAAGATATGTTAGTCACACCTGGAAAAGCCATAGTCAGAACACAGAATATGCAAGAAAAGCTTCATTGAAAGAAGAAAAAAAACCTAGCCTTCCTCTGCATAGACAATGTGAAATCAAGTCTATAACACAACTGTCTGATGATCTGCTTCAGACTTCAATTCCTGTGACAAGTCTCAGCTGTAAAACTGCTCCAGAGGTGTTGCAACAAAGACACACCACAAATATCCATCACTATGCAAACATCCAAGCAAATGCACTTGTCATCAAGACTGCCTGTATCAGCATGACAAAACAAAAATGTAAATGGCAAACACACAGGAATGGAGCTGCTGACATCATGGAAGTCTCTCAAGCAACAAAAATCTCTGCCTCTTGAGTATGGGCATACACCATGTAAGATGCACAGTGTGATTTTATTGCAGTGATTTTTCCTTGATGAATGTGTGGTCAGCTGTGACACCAGGGGCTCACACAGGATAATGCATGAGGGGCTGTTACTCTGGGCTGGCTGGCAGGCCTGATAATTAGCCACCCAGATTAATTGACAGTACCATCTTTAGGCAGCCTTGAAGGAGAAGCAGTGCCAGCTGCTGTAATTAACAGAATTCCTTGTAATAGGTTTATTGCATTGGTCTTTGATATTTTCAGATGTAGACTACAAACAGTTTAACCAATACGGTATTTTTACACAGATATGAAGAAATGAAGGTGAATGTTGATTTTACTGAGCAGAGAAATATATCTATATATGTAACTATGACAGAGTCAAACATTTTGGGTTTTTTTTCTGAAGTACCTTGTGCTTCTAGGGAGGGTGGGAAACTGAAAAAAAAAAAAACAACAACAAAACCACCAAGCAAATGTAAAACCTGCAAGTATTTGTGTCTCGAAATAGAAGCTACCCTTGGACAAAGGACCACACACAACCTCTGTCCAATCCATGCATACTAGGAGACAACCATACTGTTAAAGCACAAGTGAACTAGCATATGCTTGTCATCTTGAATAAAGGGACATGTTTGAGGTCTTTACACCGCGCTGCACACCCAATTATTTACCACAGCTCAGGGACACAGGACTAAGGAAGGTACATCCTTGGATCCTGAAACTCCGATTGCAGGTTTCCAATAAGCACAGAGCAACTTCAAGTCAAAGCATGCCATGTGGGCCCCAGGTATTGCTGCACGAGCACTTCCACCTGAGGTGAATGTGTGTAAAATACACCTTCCTGCAGGTCTGCTAGTTCTGTCAGCTAGTCCAGAGTGGTTCATTACATCTCAGAATCTCAGTCAAGGGTCTCAGCCCAAAGCACTGGTCTAGACTGCTGCTTCTGCTGTGAGGGAATTTCATATGTGCACACCCAAGTGAGTTTTAATTACTCACTGGGTAGCACCAGCAGCTAATGCGAGAAATTAGGTAACATAGCAACTTCTGCAGTTAGATCCAGACCAGCCTTTCAGCTGTACAGTTTACAGTGCTTAACCTCACTGTTCCTAACCCCACCTCATATGCTGTAGTCATCAAAGTGAGAGCAGTACAGGTAAATCCTCAGCTTCTGCAATGAAGCAATAACTGAGCTTTGTCCCGTTTTATTTAAATGTTTTGAGACATACAAAATCTGGAAAGTATCCGGTGCTATTGCTCAAAATTACTTCTCTGACAATAAAATTCTGGCTCTCCTATCGTCAAAGCACTAAAATACACTATACCTCAACAACACAGATGAGAAACACAGCTGTAAAAGAAATATACAAACAGTATTTGAACTGCTTGGAGGAAAAAAATCCAAAGTCACTGGCCTCTCTCCATCACTAAAATGCACTGAAATATTTTCTGCACAGCCTCTACCCTATTATAGCACTAAAGGATATAACTAACAAAAAGCCTAAGGAAAATCACCAAAACTGCTTTTAGGCTATATAAATGAGCAATGGAATAATTTCCTAAAATGATTACCCACTAATGATAGCTTTGAGGTGATAAAACACAAAGTCAGTGCCAGATCACACTCTGAAATAACATGATAATTTCTTCTCTACCTAGGTAACTGGAACAATCACACCATTTATGATAATGACAATATAAACAACCTTATGTCTCCAGACTAAAAACTCCCTGTAGTTAGAAATGGGGAGGGGAGGGAAGGGTTTTTTTCCACTTGCAGAAATGCTGAAAAATATATGCAAGGTACATCTGTGCTCTTGATCCTACCTATCCAAACAAACACATGCAACAGTTTATGTGATATTGACAGATACTAGACCACATCACTACATAATCATGTGATGATCAGATTTGTGCCCCACTTTGGAATTCATGAGGATAGACAGCTGTGGGCCTCCCTATCTTCCAGGAACTGCATATGCATAAAAGATAATCACAGCTTTCATTTATATTTTTACAAAGTTTCCATCCAATTTTCTGTCAGATATAACCTTGAGAATGTAAAAGAAATAAAAATGATAGACAGATTTCTAGGCTTGAAAGGACTGAGAGCTATATTCAGTTTCAACAGAAGGCTGGAAGTGAGAAACCCTAAAAACACACACCCGCATCCAAAGAACTCCATTAAATTTGATTTATATCAAAAACCCATGCACAAAAAATCCCAGCTCTCCCTTCAGATTATCTAAGAAAGCAAAGCATGGAGACTTTTATCTGTCTAGAAAGAAGAAACTGCACCTATGACTAGTTGGAAAACAAGTGATCTGTGTCTCATAGAGATGCAGAGAGTACATAGCAATCTTATTTTAGCCAGAAAAGACTAGAAAAGAGGCTGTCTTGCAGGTCCCTCTCAGTCTCAATTACTGTACTGTTTCTCATGGCTTATCTCCCTTCTCCTTGAAGAGTTGCCCTATTTTCTTGACATCACCCAGCTTGAAAAATATTTCCCTTTTGTCTTCATATTTATGTGTCAGGGAGAAAATTGGGGAGAGTGACAGAGAGCTATCTTCAAGTACATAAAGTGATGTTATAAAAAGAACAGGAATCAATTATTCCCCTTAATTAATGAGGACAGAAGAGGAAGTAATGAACTTAAGCAGCATCAAGGGAAATTTAGGTCAAATACAGTTACTGCGTGAAGTTTCACAGAGTAAGAGGAGTTAGGCAAATGAACCAACCGTCAAGGGAAGTTAAAGAGTCCTCATCAGTGGTACAGAGCCAAGGTTAGAAATTTCCCCAGAGGACAACTGAGGAAAAATGAAACTATTCCGATTCCCCCAGTGGGAGAAGGAGCAAGAGATTAAACTGAAAGCACTTTGAACATTCTCACTTTTCCTTCCCTCTATTGTTCTTGTCTCCTTCTTATCAACTTCTTCCCCAATATTTTCATGTTATGTGAAGTGCTCTTCATTGGACAGCCCATATTCTTTCTATGGTCTACAGGACTATTATAGCTATTACATATATTATAAAGTAATATGTATTTTATATTTTTATTAATTATTATTTTTTATTAAACATATTTCTTTTTCCAAGCCTCATTGGTTTCTGTCATCAGAACTTCTTATAGCAAAGACATCCAAGAATTTATATGGTGGAGATACCTTATTCTTTCCATGCCTACAGATGGAATCTAGACAGTATTCAGCACTTCTGAGGTTTCTGAAGTTAACTGAGAAATATGTCAGTTTTGAGTTCCAGATGACTTATCACAGCTCTAAAGTCTTCACATACAACCAGAGAGATACTGATTGCTCCTAAGGAGCATACTGTCCAAACAGACAGGTCAGTGAAGACAAAGAAGCACAGAATGATGGTGTAATTTAAAGAAATGAAAGCAGGGCAATAACCATAAGACATGTTACCATCTCAGTTAAGTGTCAGCATCATTAGAACACAGCAAACTAGTGGAGAGGATTCTTGTACCCTGCTTGCTTCCACTCTGAAAACTGCAGGCCTGAATGCTAAAGATAAAATGCACTCATCAGTTTGGGTTAATCTAGTGCATAGTTACACAGCTATGATTGCAGCTATTTCCCTGCTATGGCTTTAATTTAGCTAAAGAAAAGGGCTGCACAAGAGGTAGAATCCACTAACCATGAGACATACCTGTACTAATGTATTCGACAAAGAAAATATCACTGACTCATTTCATCACTACTGTTGACATTGTCATCTTGGTAAGATATCCATCACTCCACCCACAATGCCATTCTGCGCTCAATTACAGCCTAGATAAACATACACAGATATAACCATATCTTACCTTTCTTAACACAATCGTCCAAGGCCAGCCTAATGGTTGAAAGACTGTAGAATTCTGTCACAGTTGCCAATCTCGCTATGGTTTTCCAAAGTTGAAACTGAAATGCTGAATTTGTCCAACTACAGGACTCCTGTGACCATATATATTTATTTTTTAGAACAGACCTCTTCTGTGAAACAAAACTTTACTTCATGCAACCAAGACCCTAACCTTCTGTTCCAAGAATGAGCAAATAATGACATCAAAGCAGTCATTGTAATCTTTCTTCTGCTTGTCCAAGGTTAGGCTTCCAATCAAAACCCCTGAAAATTCCAAATTCAATAGAAGGGCTTCGTCAGGCAGAAACTTAACTCCCATGTTACGAGTTTAGAAAGAAAATATATGAATCAAGTATATGAGTCAAGTTATGATCAAAGTCCCCATTGATAGGAAGACTTTTCCAGTGTTCATATTAACATTAGGAAAATCTAGCCTAAGAAAATAAAACTTAGAAAGCCTGAAATTCAGAAGCTCTGCATTGTGCAGTCAGGGAAGGGATTAGGAAGGATGTGCACCAAGTGACATCATGTTACCCATTTGCGTTATCATTGTGGAAAAGGGCAAAGAGTTTTGAAAAAAGGAAGAAAGAATGGGAAATTTAAAGTAAATCTAAGGAGACAATGATAGGCAAAAGAGAGAAGACAGGTGGAGCATGAACAGATATGAAAGAAGATTCTCCACAGGAAAAAAAGAAGGTGTACAGAGAATTTAAAACTGAAGTCAGAAGACTGAGCAGAGAAGTACCAACAGGTGGAAAAACTGGAGAAAATTCATGCGGACAGCAACACATCTCTCTTGCACAAAGGAGAAGCAATATCTTGTTAAAAGCCAATTTAGGAATCAGAAAGTGGCAGAAAGCAATTCTAAAATGCATGTGAAGGCAAGAGCATGTGGACTGGCCCAGTCACTGGAGTATGGGTTGTACTGCAGAGAACAAAATCTGAGTCTATTTCTACACCAGTTATTTCTTTCCTAGAAAAAAAAGGGGAAATCTGTAAAGGAAGAAGGTGGTGCCTTGAGAGGCTGCCTAGAACAGAGGCTAGACAGTGTCAAAGGAATAAAGTAGGTGTTTATTAAAAGGCCTTCAAAGGATACACCTTGGGCAGTACAAGAACCTGGCCAAGGCTCTACCCAAGATGCATCCATGATGGTCACGAGCCTCCATACTTTTATAAGTTTTAGTCCATTTACATATTTGGGTTAATTGTCCAATTACAGCTTCAGGTTATGAAGTCCCATCCTCTGGTTTGCTCTCCTCAATTTGCTGTTCGTTTTACTTTTTGGGCCTGAAGCTGCAACAGTGTCCTTGGTTCTCAGGCTGGAAAAGGATGGTTTTGTCTGACTAAGCTGTGAGGAGATCTTGCTGACATTTTATGTGAAGTTCAGAGTCACACACCAATGCAGTACAGAATGTGGAAAATATAAAAGCTAAAACTTAAGGCATCAAAGGGATCACTGAAGTTGTGAAAACAGAAGCAATTACTATATCTGGGCAAATTGTAAGCAGTAGTAAAAAGCTACCACCAGGCTAAAAGTATTTTAACAAAATCTGAGTGAATTCATGTTGAAACCCATTACAGAAAAAATATTCCAGGGTCACACACTGCTCTAGAAAATTAAGATATTCAGGAACTTCATTGTATTCCAAGTTGTGTGACATCTTTTTCTTGTATGGCTTATAGTTATATTAATTTTAAATTACTTTACAGCATGTTTGCCCCTAGCAGCACAAGTAGTGATCATGCAGATGACTGTGAGGAAAAAAATAATAGATGTAACCCCCATTTGTGGATAGTAACTTTTCTAAAGAAAAATAAGAAGACTTATTTTACGCAAATATTCCCAACACTTAACTTGTGATTTGTACCAGAACATTTTTTACAAGATTCTGTGTGATGTAACACAGCAGATGTGCCCAATTTGCTTTAACATCCTTAGGCTGGGTGCCAGGCGAGTACAACTTGGGGAGTATGGGGTTAACCAGCTCTGAAAAAAGGCAGAGGATTTGTTCTCAGTCAGGACATTGAGCTGACACAGCAGCATTTCTATTACTTGACCCAGCTCATTCAAAGCTAGGTAAGCTGGTGTGTCTCTGCATGGTTTAAAGGCAATCAAAGTATTAGTTTGCTGAAGGAAAACTATTCTACAAAGTTTTCAAAGGAAGCAGTAAGAATATTTTTACATTTGGACTTACAGCTTAGTTCCTTCCCTTGCTATGCAGAAAAAATGGCATTTGGAAATCCATATTTGAAAGCTTACATTTAAAACTCTTCTTGCAGGGGAATGATAACTAGCTCATTTAAACCCATGGAGCTATATATCTATCCAAAAATACTTCTATATATTAGATATAATAATACCTATTATATCTATTTTTAAATATATCTTTCTTCATAGCTTTATTTCATCTATACTTAAAATATTCAGTTCATCCTGCTGTTTTAAGGCTCTCAAGTCTAAAAATTCTACTCAGCATTCCACGCTGGTTTTTTAATAGACTCTACAATACATCCTGTCTTCCTTTCACTTGCTTTCTGTCATATGTTGGTGTAAATAACAGCAACAAAACCAAACAGTTACAATCATTCTCACTACTTGAATTAAAAGTATTTATTGCAAAACATATGGTTTATCTGCCTCAGAAACAAAACTGCACAGGCTTTTCAAACCATAAATTAACATCAGCATCATTCTAGCACAATAAGCAGAAGTTTTCATACATGTAATCTTACCACTGAAAGCAGTTTCTAACATACTGAAAGAGGAAATCTAAATTTCACAGCAGTTTCAAAACCTGGTGATAATAAAAGTTCAAACATTTTGGTTTCTATTTTATTTGGATATTGTTCTTCTGGTGGAGGGTTTTTTCCTCTGATTCTGCAAGCTTAGGTCATAATTGTCTAGTGTTGATTTTGACTCCTCTTTGGCTACAACAATTTATTTTATGGAAAATAAAATTCTTAGTAAAGCAACATTCATCCTATGTTGGAAAACATGTTGTCTGTCTTGCCTTCAATGAGCTTGTTAGAAAATACAAATCTGTGCAGAAGCAAAAGGAAGGAAAATATCAAAAGAAATCTGGGTCATGAACACCGATCAGACTTACTTCCACCTCAGGTTTAAAATTGCAGCTTCAAAATTCACAATTTGTTCTAAAACCATTGTTAAATATTTAAAATGCACTTTGTTCTACCATCAGATCAGAAAAGAGCAACAAAGCATTTTATCAGGCAACAGATCGCCCATTAATATTTTTTCCTCTGATTTTAAAAACATATTTTGTATCACTCAATGGATGGAGAAACAGTGATAGAAGGTGCTGTCACTCTGCCAAAAGCACATACAGAACAAGACAAGTGAGAGCAATTAAATTTCTGATCAGGATAATAATTTAACAGCAGATCTAGAGACTATAATCATCTGGAACATTTGAGCAGCATAAAATATTATGAGGACTCTGTTCCATAAATTATCATACACAACTTGCCACCTGAAGGTACTTCACCTGAAGGGGTGTAGCATTTTCCTACCACTCTGCCAGAGATGCTATTTCTTCTAACAATAAAGGGCTCAAGAAATAGATGGTCACAGAGCATATAAAGAGCTGTTTGTGTATCTACTCAGAGCAATACTGAGAGAATTCCCAAGGCAGAGTCATCATTCTGCTAGCTTCCTTTGGCAGGGTAGTGCCTTTATTGCCAAGACACTTGATTTATCATGAAAGGAAAAAATGACCCAATGCTTCGAGTAATCCCTTGTCCCATTCATGTGCAAGTGTATTGGATGTCGGTCTCCTCACAATACACTGAACTGGTATTTCAGCATGATGCAGATAAGGTAAGGTGGGTGTCCCATGTTTAATCACTGGACAATGTCATGCCTCTAACAACCCAACGATTCAGCCTAGTATTCCAAAACACCAAAAAAAGGCCAGTCCTTGAGAATTAAAGGCATCTTTTTATTGACATTTCAGTACATCACAGACCTTGCTGCTTGCCTAGGAAAAAGAGGTAAGTGATGATTTCTTCAGCCAAGAGAGGAAAAACATGGCTACTCGTTCATGCGTCAAGTGCAGCTCTTTATCAGAGCCATTCTGAGGCAAATAATTTGGGGGTCACATTCATCTCAGTTCATTTTAGTAGTCTAAAAAAGTCAGGAGTGTAATATAATCTATTCATTTAGCTCCACTTGAAAGTCAGTGAAGAAAGCCAGACCCCTCCAGCAGACAAGTCCTCGGTGCATCCTAAAGCAGTTGGATGGATTGTCCTCCGCTAGCAAAGGAGAGACACATCATCTGTTTAGCCTCAACATCTTTTAAATTGCTAGAGATAGGCATGATGAATCCAAATGTCTGAAGGACATTTGTCAAGTTATTTATACTCCATGCTCTCACAGAAGTCTTACATACTAAAGCTTTATTTTCTGATCTTAGAGAAACAAAGGGACCTCAGGGACCCAAATTTGTTTTAAAGCTCACACACTGACTTTATGCATTGACTGTTCAGCTGCCAGATGAGGCCAGTTGCATGAACATATAACAAGGATAAGATTGCACAACTCTGCAGTGATCTTCACATCTGAAAGCACTTTGGTTGTATATGGTAGCAGGAAGTGATAAACTACCCTCAGGCTTGCCTCAGCCCACTCCAGCAGGGAAATGAAATGTGAAAGCTTCAGAAGTGGGGTGCAGGGAGTTCCCAAACGGCCTGCTGGTACAGTTCAGCAGTGGTGAGTGGTGCTTTGCTGCTCAGAATCATCAGGCTGTGCAGTTGGCATGTTTCAAAGGACAGCTTTTTTTGTGTGTAAAAAAATGCTGCTGCAACATGGGGATAGCTCACAATTTGAACTTGAGAGCTGTGGGTTTTTGGCAGGAGATCTTACCAGGCATGCCACTGAGAAAAACTAGTTATCCCTTATTTTGTTCTATTGTAAGAAACAACTTTTCAAAGTAAATAGCGTTTTTTTAAGCTTGGCTATTTCCACTTGTAAAAAGCACTTCTACCAACTTTGTGTGGACAAGACTTACATCATATTTTGCCAAAAGCATGATGTTTTTCTGCTATATTATACTGCATGTGGATCCCAATCCAAACTCAGTGAAAGGCAGCAGCTCACTGCATTTTTCATCATAATACCAAGTGACAAATGCACTTTTCCTGCCTCCTGAGTAACAAGGCCTGTTTCAAATTTTTAAAAATTACTGTCACTACAATTTACATTTAACAATGTCTTTCTTGGCTAGTACTGAGAAAATACTACAAGGAGAATTCACAAACATTAATTTGACTAAAAGCATACATTTGCTTTGACAGCATTCGCAAGAGTCGTTGTTTGACTTACTCAGATATTCAGTCTGTATTTTTCTCTTCTTTTTTTTTTTTTTGTGAAGTGGTTCGTGGGAAAACTATACCTGGGCAAACAGATAGGAAAGTTTATGAAATAACTCTTCACATAGCCATGAAGCCCCTCATTCTCCTCCCTGATCAAAAAAAAGGCTTACAGAATCATAGAGTGTTTTGAGTTGAACGGGACCATAAATATAATATAGTTTCAACCCCCCTGCCATGGGCAGGGACACCTTCCATTAGACCAGGCTGCTCAAAGCCCCATCTGACCCGGCCTTGCAGACTTCCAGGAATGAGGCATCCATGACTTCTCTAGACAACCTCTTTCTGTGCCTCACCACCCAAAATAAAAAGATTCTTCCCAATACCCAACTAAACATCCTCTCTTTCAATTTAAAGCCCTTGTCCTTTCACTACAAGCCCTTGGAAAAAAAAAATCCTTCTCCATCTTTTTTCTGGGCCCCTTTCAGGTACTGAAAGGCTGCTCTAAGATCTCCCCAGAGCCTTCTCTTCTCCAGGCTGAACAGCCCCAAATCATTCTCCTCACAGGAGAGATGCTCCAGCCCTCTGATCATCTTCATGGCTTTCTTCTGAACTCACTTGTATGTGTCCAGACCTTTCTTATGTTTGGCGCCCCAGAACCGGACTCATCACTCCAGGTGGAGTTTCACAAAAGCAGGGTAGAGGGTGAAAATCCCCCCTCCCCTAACCCATGGTCACTCTTCTTTTGATGCAGCCCAGGATACATTTGGCTTTCTGCACTTCAAGAGCACATTGCTGTATCATCCTGAACTTCTCATCCACCAACACCTCCGAGGCCCTCTCCTCAGGGCTGATCTCAATCCATTCCTCACCCAGTTTGTGCTTGGAGTTGCCCTGACTCAGGTGCAGCACCTTGCACTCGGCCTTGTGGAAGTTCATGAGGTCTGCACATGGCCAGCTCTGAAGCCTGCCAAAGTCCCTGTGGATGGCCTCCCTTCCCTCCATCCTGTCCACCACAGCTTTCTGTGGTCAGCAGTCCTGATGAAGCTGCAAACAATCCCACTGTCCACATTACCAACTAAGGTGCTAAACTGTGCTAGACCTGATACCAACCGCTGAGGAACACCACTCATCAATGGTCTCTACTTCAACATTAGGCCATTGACCACAGCTCCGTAACAGTGGCCATCCAGCCAATTCCTTACCCACTGAATGGTCCGGCTATCAAATCCACATCTCTCCAGTTTTGAGACAAGGATGTCATGTGGGACAATGTCAAATGCTTTGCAGAAGTGCAGGTACATGTTATCAGCTGTCCTTCCCTTTCTGACCAATGCTGAAACCCTGTCATAAAAGGCCACCAAATTTCTCAGGTACAATTTACCAGTCAGCTCTCACCAAACAACTCTTTAATTTCCATGTGTGTCAGCATAGTTACTAGGAGGATTGACTTTGTGATCTTTCTAGGAAACAAGCAAGGTGAGACTGACAAGCCTGTGAGTTTCCCAGGATTTTCTTTTTTCTCTTTTTAAAAAGGGGGGTTCCTTTCCTCCATTTCCAGTCTGTGAGAACTTCAATGGACTGCCACAGCTTTTCAGGTAGCATGGACAGCAGCTTAACCACTTCATCGCTTCCCTCAGAACTCAGGTTGCTCAGACATCAAATCAGCAAATAAAAACAATTCTGCCTGACAAAAAAATAGAGATCATCAAGTAGTTACACAAGCTTGTAAAAGAAAATAGCATAATAACCCCTTCATAAAGAACTACTTAGCCATTTGTCTGAAAGAGCTTTAAAATAAAGTTCCAATCTGCTTTAGTTAAGCACAAATTATTGAACTCAGTATGGGAGAAATTAGATGAATTCCTACTATATCTGCATCATAAAAAAGATTAGAGTAGATGATCTAATAGTCCCTTCCCACCTAAAATCCTATCAGTGAAAAGGAAAAGATGCTGCACTATTCACGTTTTCAGCAAATATAGCAAATAACCAATAGATTATTTTCCCCTCAGTTAAAAGAACACTAAAAAAGAACATTCAGGTTTCTTGAGTCCCACTGTAAAAAAAACCCCTTCTTGTATAGCCATAATTTTCTGAAGAAAGAGAGGGAAAAACAGGTCCAAAAAGGCACTCACACAAAGCATTTGCTGAGCAATTTTGAATAATGAACAAATTAGTGGGGAAAAAACCTGTTTGTGGATAATTCATGAACAGAAAAGAAGACGACATTGATCAAATAAATTATTTGCTGTAAACAGTTCATTCAGCTCTGGCTTCAACACACGTTACCTATTAAATCAAAGAGAGCCCAACACCACAGCAATTATTTAGAAAGTACAATCTGGCCACTTGAAAACAAGTCCAGATTGCTTAAATTGTTTCTTTTTTTATTGATATGTCATCTTTCCCCTCTCCCAGAGATAGGCCATTCTTGCCTGCCTGAAATACCATGCAACATTTTTCAGCTCTTTTAGCATATTTTGAAATTCTAAAAAGTATTATTTTTCCAGCTACAACTGACTAGGTAATTTTTTTTTTTTTTCTTTGCAAGGACTTGTTATGTATGCAGGTCTCAGAGGATGCAGGTCTTGACATAAAATGTAAATCCATTTCCAGTTTCTTGTTTAACCTTCCACTTCTTTTCCTAAAATGTCTAGATGTACATTTAAACTAATATCCTGTAAATCAGGTCTGCCTTTTTTTTTCCACAGTTCAAGCAATTATTTGTATTAATTATGGGTCTCATTTCATTGAATTCAATAAATTCTGAATAATGATTTCTGCTGGATTAATTTCAGTGTCTAACTTACAGACCAATCAATTCTGTCTTGTGCTCTTTATCTCAAGTCTTATTTCTTATATTCTGTATTTCAGGCCACTTCTCCACAAACTGAATTATCTGTTTTGCAGTCTAGTTCTGTCAATAAATATGAGTAATTTCACTTGTTACCCTTTCATATTGTTGAACAGGATGGCAACAGAAGCAATCCAGATTTGCAGGTACGAGCACAAAACTTCAGAGCTTCAGGCATGAGCCAGCTTTGCTTTGTCAGCAAAGAGTAGCACAACTCCTGGTCCTGTGTTACATTCATCCCAATAAAGTGAGGTCAAAGTGCCAGTGAGACTCTGCAAATGATCTGAAAACTGTCAGGCTCTAAGACATTTTTCCTTACTTTAAGTATTAAAGACCTCCATGAGGAAAGCTTCCTACTTCTGTATGGATACCACCTAATCCTCACAATGTTGCCCATAAGATCTTCTATAGATACTTTTACTTCTTGTATTTACCCAGCTGGGCTTCACCATTTTACTGGATATTTTCTAATTCACCTTCTCACCTTCATCTAGGTGTTTAGTTTCTCTGTCTTTCCTTATTCTCATTACATGTGAATCTCCTTTTGAAGGTCTCTATCATCCTGTGATGCAAATTCTTGCAGACCTGGATGAAGACTTTCTAGGAGAGTTACATTGCTGCACCATACGGGTAGAACCAGTTTGCTGCAAAAGCAAGGACTAGTAATCAAAACAGACCAGACAATTTTGCCCTGAGTTCCATCCAGTGCAAACAAGGCTTTGCCTTGATAAAGGCTGTAGCATCACAGGCGGTATGACTTGATATAGACTGTTCTGCATAAAAAAATGTATTTTCTATATTTTTATTTTCTATATTCCACAGAGGAAATTGAAGGTGATTTTTCTTTATGGTACAATTTGATGGAGTTGAAGGAATTCTTTAAGTAACAAAAAAACAAGTTCACATCATGCTAGTAAGTAGATAAGCAGATGAGAAGCTATCTGAAGTGAGATTGCTCCATTGTATTACTGATTGCACCAGTCTAAACAATGTGAAAGGTACCAGCATGACAAATGAAAGATCCTAACCAGGCTCAGTTTTTCAGTGAGGATTTAAGGGCTAAAATTTAGAGCAGGTTGAACATGTTATTGCTCTGTCCTTTAGCATATACACAATTCAGTGCAACAACTGCTACGTCTATAAGTCTGTGGTGAGTTCTAGAGGTGGTGACAACATTTTCCTGAGCTAAACTCCAGGAGAGTATGAAAAGGGCACAAGACAGGGGGAGGAGCTGGGCAGTGCACAGGGAAGTTCTTTCCTAGTATGAGGGGTAGCATGACCAAAAAAACCCAAATAATTGTAAGAAGAAATATGTTCAAGGCTGCACATTCTCAGAACAGAGAGCTGGGGGTTATTCTTCTGTACAAAAGTAAACCTAAAGATCAGGGACACTCAATAGTTATTCAGGCGACAATAAAGATGCCTGTGCTTAAATGCAGTAGAGAAAGTAAAAACAGCAGAGGAATAAAGTGGACAGAAAAGGTGGCCAAACAGAAAAGTCATGCAGAAGCACAACAGGCTTGAGATGACAGCAAGAGACAGCCTTAATCTGCTTGGCCATAGAAGACAAGAGGGACAAGTTCTTTGAGAACACAGGCTGAAAGGTCAGATCAGTGGATCTCAAAGCACCAACTCATTAATTAAGCAGCTCCTTACCCCTGGCATCTGGGTACATAACTTGATAGCCATCACAAAATTCACTAAAGGTTGGCAGAGAGTGTTTCAATGACTTCCCACAAGGTCACTGAGCTGGGAGCAAAATTCAAGCAGTACAAATCCTCCAGCAGCTGCTCCCAGCACTAGCCTGTCCTTTGTGCTGTTGGGAGAAGAATATTCACTTTATGAGTCCAATTGTAGTTATGATCATTCCAACAATAAATAATTATTCAAAAACTTTTTTTGAGTGTTCAGCTCCAGCAAATGTAATACAAAAGGACTTTTTAAACAGTTAGCAGACTATCTTGTACCAAACTGGAGGCAGAGCTAGAAGATAACCAGTCAATTGCATCATTTACAAGTGAGACAAATGATAATGTAAATAAAGTCACAGGTTCTGCAAAACTTGCAAAAATGCATCTCAGAAGAACAGAATTTGGAAGAAAAACTGAAGAAGAAAAATGAAGAAAAGCAAAGAAAAGTTCCTAATTTGTTCCAACCTGAGAAAAATAATTCATAGAAATAATGTCCTCTCATGTAACAACAGGTTTTTCCCACTTTCCAAATTATAGTACGAAAAACTCCTTTTTTTTTATATCAATGATAACGCATTATGTTGCAATCTTGTCAATTAGATCTTGTAGATCAACAGACCCTTTTAAAGTCCTAATCAAAGTCCTGATCAAAAATTCAAATCCAATTATAGTTCAGATATGAAGCCTGGTTTTTTGAGTGCAGTTTACTCCAACTGCTAACCTAGACTCAGAATTTCAGGTTACAGTCTTAAATAAATTTAAAGTAACAGACACACAAAATAATAGATTATATACGATTTATAAACATGGAATTAATTGTTCTGTAATAATTCTTGGTGTTTTTTTCTATTATTAGCTGTTTAATTATTTTTTCAGAAAACTAAATTTTCTAATTTATCTTTATCTTCTTTTACTAGGTAACATTTAAAGTTCTGCAAATAACACAGTATGGGAAGGAAAATATTAATTTTCTCTGGATGAGAGAATTCCTTCTGTCCTAAAGAAAAAAGGTGGAATTAAAGTTCAGTTGGTTTGGATTATTTTGTTGGGGGCAGGTGTGTGGGTGTGGTGGGTTTTTAAAAGCATGAGAGTTGCAGCCTCATCCAAATTATTAGGATTTTCTCTCAACTGCCATTCTTAACACTGCAGTAATGTGTATTCCTGATTTTTTTAATATAAGTGGTCCACACACCATTTCTATGTTTATTTTTTTTCTTTTTTTTGGAAATCTGTGCTACCTGCCCCACTTAAATAGAACGTCAGTAAGTTCCAGAGACTAGGTAAATAACAATTGTTTGATTATTTATTTTTAATTTTATATTTATGAACTCTAAAGTTTCATTGTACATTTCCTTGTACACAAGTCTATTCAGAAAGGGATAGTATCCAATTTAATTTCAAGCAGAACCCCACATTCTTTACCATACATATGTTGTAGCACTGAAGGTTTACTTCCTCTTGAGTCCAAAAAAAAGAAAACCAAAAAATCCCACATATGCATAGACCAAAAAATATTCAAATAATTCACAGACTTTGAATAACTTCTGGGGAGAGGCTTCAAAAAAATAATCCTTTGGATCTGGTCCCATTTCTAATCTTTCACAGGGTTAAAAAGACTAACGCATTCTTAAGGTATGTGTGAAGCTGAAAGGCAGTATTGCCCTTGCTCAAAGGACTTTTAAGAAATTACTATTTGATTGGTGTAGCCAGGTCTGATTACTGTATCCAAGGTATATCAAGAGGCTCAGCCACCACAGAAGACCACCCACCTATTCCTGGATCTCTTCTCTTTTATAGGAGCACAGACACAAAAATACACAAGGGATCCCCAAACTTTAAAAAGTGTAGTTCTTCATTTAGCAGCAGCAAGTAAACTGTTCACATCCAAGTAATCTTAATGGCCCATGTAATCACACATGGCAATTGTGATTACAGGCAGGCATTTATCTCTCTAGCATTATCTAACAGCATTCTCATGCAAAATATTAAATAATTTAGAAAAGAACAATAGGTAAATACAGCAGTTGCCTGCTTATACCAGTATTTCCCTGAGTGGAGGCCAGACAGATAAGCAAATCCACAGCAAAATGTGGAAAAGGACAAAATACCTCCTATTCTATTTAGGAAATTATTTGTTTCTTTCTCAGTAAAGCAACACACAATGTAATTTATCAAAACATGGAAAGAATAACACACATAAGCTCAATATAGCTGATAAATTTTTTTTCATGTATCCTCATTTGGTAATCTTTAACATATTGTTTCCTACCCTACTTCTTCAAGAGTCATTCTTTTTAAAGTCTTTCCCTCCCTTTTAGAAAGTAGTTAAATATTTCCTTCAATCTAGACATTACGTGGCTCCATAAACCTCAAAAAGACTTAAACGTGTCTAAATTTAAACACATTTAAAATACTTTAGAGAATCAGGGTTTATATAAAAGACTGTAATCTACACCAGAAAAATGTTCACTGCACTGAGTATACCTTCATTTTTTCCTCTATAAAGGTCTTTATTTCAAAATGTATAGGTAATACACTCAATGTAGTATGAAATTCAAATGGGGTTTTGTCCCTGTGTACCCAGCCTGCTTCTTTTTTTTCTCAAAGTCACTCTTCCAGCATTCTGCTCGTCTTCAAACACTTCAAATGCATTAATCAAGCTGTCAGATTCACTTTAATACTTTTGCCAGGACAATTCTGATCCTAATTCTGGCCTGCAATACTTTTAAGGTATCCAATACAATACATAGAGCATTTGTAATCATTGTTTTATGGTCTTCCACCTCCCATCGTGTTGCAAAAAAATAGCCCATTAATCATGTCAATTGAGTTTGTGCTTATGATCCTCAAAGCTTTTTTCCAATGCCTTTGCAAACTCCTTCAATATTTATAGTATGCAAACACACTTGTATAAATAGAAGTGATTTAAAATGTCTACACAAAAGAAGTTTCCCAACGTTTCAACCTCTGATTTTGTCCCAAAATGGAGAAAAGAAAATTAAGAGTCTGAAAACCATGTCAAAGAATATTGAATTTTCCATATGAGGCTAGGAACCACATGCCCCTCTACTCCTGTGGGCCTGATCCTTGCATCCCAGAAAGCACACACGGATGCAGCAGTGCCTGGGGAGAGAGCAGGAGGAAAGAGGTGCATGCTCCTTTCTCCTCCTCATCTAAAAGAGAGAATAATAAGGACCATAACCACTACTCCAAGTGGTGGAACTTCCAGGTAGAAAAATTAATTTTGTTTGTTTGGTTGGTTTTCAAGTTTTTTTGTTGTTGAAGGTGGATTGGTTGTTAAAAGATTGAAGCAATTTCTACTCAGATTAAATACAGCAAAGAGTACAGTAATTTATTTCAGCTTTACCAGAAATTATTTTGTAAAGCTCAGTGAAATAAATGTAAGATCAATTTGCTTTTCATGTGGAATATTGCAAAATATTTTTGCCACCAGAAGCATAATCTCACTGGGTATCACTTGATAATCACAAAATTTTTCCGCCATTTAGAATAACTGAGGAAGCATGCTGAAATCTTATTTGTATTCACAAGATATTCTGTAAGTTCTGAGGAGCCTGCCTGAACAACTTGGGACAAGGAGGAAACAGAGCACATTTTCACCTTGCTTGGGGATCTGCTTGGGAGCTGGGACTGGGTAGACTTTTACAGGTGACTGATGGCATGCAATGACAAGTCTGGGATGCTCAGCTGTGAAAAGAATGTAGGAGGACAGCACTGAGCAACTTCTTAGCAATGCCAGTCTCCTTTCAGGTATTTCCATGCAGCGTCTGAAACCCAAAGCATCCAATCCACCGCAGTCAGTTGTACAAACCTTGGCTAATGGCCCATGACACCCTCCCAGAACTACTTTTTAAGGTACTCATGAGTGACTATAAGAAGCAGTAGTAGAAGTTTGCAGTGGCCTGCAAAAGATTTCAGACTTGAGTACAAAGGCACAAGAGGGCAAAAAGAACGGAGAGATGGGGCACAGGAGCTCAAGCATTCCAGCACCATCAGGCTCAAATGCACTTACAACAAACTAACCCCCTATGTTGATTCTGAACTTAAAGAAAACTGACAGCCCAGGAACTAGACCACAGAAAAGAAGTCTGTGATGCAATATTTTTCAATTTAAATTTGACCCACCTTATGTCTTTTATATATCAGTTTACAATACATCTGGTTTTGTATCTGGACACACTACATTTATATTTGTCCTAAACTTTCCTTTACATTCTCATCCTTCATTTCCAATTACATGCAAAATAAACTCTGTGTTGCATGAGAACACTGAAAGCGGCAGCTGAAAGACTGGGTTGTTTCCCCCTAAGGGATGTAAGGCACAACAATGAGTAGATGAGCTCTTCTGTATTTTTCCTAGAGAAGAAATTGCTCTTCTTTACTATATGGACAGATCAGATAAGCTATGTCTCCAAAGGGGCAGCAAGAGGTCCTCACAGGCTGACTGAAAGGCTCATGCTTTAATACACTTAATAAACTGCTCAAGGCCACCTGAGGACTTTGTGCATAGTAATATATTTGCTTCCATTTCTAGTTCCATTTCTAGTCCTTCAAGTTTTGGAAGCTTTTCATTTTGAAATTTAATTAATAATTCATTAATAATTCATGCAGTCAGGCTTTAAAAAAAATCCAACCTAAAATATACAGCAGTCCATTTATGAGCAAACATTAGGAGTTTTAAACCAAACATGATATTTACTCAATTTTTGAACCATGATACCATTCAAAAGCCCCAAGCTAGTACCACACCATACTCCTAGGAATCGTGCAAATAAAAATACCCAAGGTTTTCCCTTGTCATAAGTATATGGGAAATATTTCAGTGGGTAAGAGGAAGTAACCAAATTTCACAGAATATATAAACTTAGGTATTCAAAGTGTCTTTTAAGCCCTCAGATCAGCTCAGTGAAGTCTTGGTGTGAAGCTAACAAAAAAAAAAAATAGTAAGTTTAGCAAAAGCAGAATCTCACTTTTTTGTTTGTAAAGCTACTTTAAAATACAGGTCTGTAATGTCTACAGAGTCACAGAGATCAGAGGATTAAGGCTACAGAGTTCTCTAAACCACAAAGTTAAGCCATGGGAAAGTATTGAAATACATCTGCAGAGAGTCTAACAAAAGTCTTCTTGGAACAAAAACTGCAACAATTGCCTCTTCAATAGACTTCTAACCATCCTGGTGGACAAGGGCAAAACCTTCATCCACTGACATTTTAAGGAACCTTAACAAAGACTGGATGATGGATAAAAAGCATGTCACAGTTCAGATGTATTCTACCTTACACCTTAGCATACTGTGGTCAAATGCACTTGCGCAAACGCAGCCAGCAAATCTGGTGAAAGCCCCCCAGAAGACAGACTGCAGTCAACTGCTCAAAACATTTATCAACTGCCCATAGTTATAGCAAGAGTAACCAATAGCAAAAAAAAAAAAAAAAAAAACCAAAAAAAAAACCGAAAAAACCAAAAACATAAAACATGGGGTTTGTTTGTTTACATTCATCATGTCAGCTCACTCCTGTGTACTGCCAAGGCTGAACAGAATTTGCTATTTTAGTTTCTTAGCTCTTGTAAATGGAGCTGTCTCTTAATCCCTCAGATATTCAATCCATAATATGACTTGGTGAATGTGTCAAAACTCCAGCGTATAAAAAGATTTTCTAAGATATCTGGATAACCAAGAATGAAAAAAAGTCACATGGGAGTTTCTGAACAGCATTTAAGCCAGACAAATTACCTAACTTACTGGGGTTTAGGACATATCTGCATCTGGAATATGCTATATACCCAAACAACCTTCCAGAAGCCAAGAGTTTGTTTTGGTCACAAAAGCAGAACTGTCAGTTCAGCAGCATAACACACCAATCTTAATTACAAAAAATGTGGTTTTTATTTCATAGCTCTAATGACACATTATTGAAAAAATTTCAGCAATCCCAGCAGAATGAAAACCTGGATTTTCATTCAATTCTATGTTTTTAAAATTCTTCTCTATAGAATTTGAGGAGTGGAAATATAAACTTAGGAAATTTAGCTCACATATTTAAAAAACCCATGTATTTTGTGTTTATAATACCCAGCAGTAAATATTATCATAGATTTCTACAAATATCTTGCCTAGTTACAGATTTTGCAGAGATAACTGTTAAAAGCATTCTCAGAATCATTTAGGTTGGAAAATACATCCAAGACCATCGAGTCCAACCTTTCACCGATCACCTGTCAACTAAGCTATGACATTAAGTGCCACATCCAATCATTTCCTGAACTCAGGGATCATGACTCCACCTCCCTGGGCAGTCCATTCCAATGCTTAACAACAGTTTCCATGAAAAAATTCTTCCTGATGTCCAACCTGAGCCTTCCCTGACACATCTTGAGACTGTGACCTCTCATCCTGTCACTAGTTGCTTGCAAGAAGAAACCCACCTGGAGGAGAGATCAGAAGGGAGATAGGAGAGGGAAGAAGAAAGGGATGTTTAGTAGAGACAAACTCTAAGAAAGTAGCTTAATGAAAAACAAGAAATGCAAGAACATAAGACACACAATTTTAATGTTGTACAGCTCCTCACTCCATGGTGAATTACTCTGAGGAACAGAAAACATGTAGAATATGCATGCTCCTGAACATGGATATTCTCAGTGAGACAGTATTTTAATTTAGAGGATTTAAAACTCATATCCAACTCTAGTAAATTACAAGATTCTTTTAAAAGTCTGTACAATTGCCAGAATGTGAGTTCTGTGGAATTGTAAATATAAAAGAACAGCCTTTTCTTTGCTGGGATCCAAATTCATGCTTTCAATCCCTTTCTTCTTTGTTAGCCATCAGTTATCTGGTGCCTGGGGTTGTTCAGTGCTTCTAAAAATTAGATCATTTAGATCTCTGTCCCTGGATATGAATTTAGAAGTCTAGAAATAACTCTACAGACGTGGGCTTTCTGGCCCAATGGCCTGGAAAGTGTTTGTTCTTTGATTTCTCTGTTGCACTTAACATAACACATTGCAAAAAATGAGCCTGTTTCAAATCCATGCGTGTAAAATATTCATTGCAAAGGCCAAAGTTCAATACATGTTGGCTAGCCTATGTTTTCTTGTACAAATTTAAAGATCACTCTGAGATCTAAAGGATCGGCATCATAAACTGGATCCCCAGGGGAAAGGAACTGTTGGAGGAGTTCTCCTTTCACATTACTAAAACACATAGTGGTAAGTCTCACACCCAGACAGAAACTTTATGAAGTCCAGAAGCAGAACGTCTGCATCATCGTGATAACTCCAAGGGAACAAACCCATTTCCTGCGTGGGCAAAAGCAACCACAGTGGTTTTTTCAGCTACGATTATCATTGCTCTCTAACAGGGTTCCCTTACACCACTAACCTAAATTCAGAAAAGCATTGAGCAGAAAAGCATTGAGCAGAAAAGATGACGCTCAAAATCATCAAGGCTGTGCCAGTAGCTCCAAACTCTGCTTGCTCCTTTCTCCATCAGTCAAGCGTTGCTTGACATCACCGTTGTCATTTTCTTCCAGCTCCCCTCAGCCCTCCAGGTTACAAGAGCAGTCAGCAGCATTGCCTGCCTTGATAATTTATGGGTATGACTCTCTCTTACTGACAGCAGCCAATTGTACCATTAAAGGGCAATATGTTGCCATGGTAAAGAAAGTATCCAAATGTCTTATACACAATAAAGGCATTAATATGCAGCTATTGCCACTTGCACCTCATAATCCTGACAGAGAAAAGCAAGACTGCTAAAAGTAATTATGCTTTATTCCAAAAGAGTGGCAGGTGTTTTAAGAGACAGGAGCTGGAACTCCAGTAGCAGGTGGGAAAGAGATAAATAGATATGCACAATCTCAAGAGAGATTGCTGTATCTGAATGGCAAAGAAATTATTCCTTTATATATAACATATATAAAAATACAGTCTACATGTTAGTTCCATATAAGTAAAAAATAAAGCAATAATAAATAGCGATAAAAAACACTGTTGGATTTTTTGTTGTTGTTGGTTATTATGCATTTTAGATTTTTCAATAATCACATTTCAGTGGTGGTATATGGCAAGGCATGGGTAAAAAAACTCCATACTTGAAAAAACACTCAACTCTAAAAGTCTATTCAAACCCCAGTATCAAACAGAGATTATTTTTTACCTCCTCTCTGCCATTTTCACACTGCACTTGGAAAGCACACATTAAAACAAAACAAAACACAAAAAAAACCCTAATTTCACCATCTACTTAGTTCCATTGCTGGTAAAAAAAAAAACCAAAAACATACAGAACTAAAAAATGCATTGAGGAAAAATTTAAATTCAGGCATTATTAGCAACCATGTTTTCTTCAATTTTCAGCCATTCATTTTACATGCTGACATTCCAAGGCAATATTTTGTCCTTGATCTGCTTCAATGAAAAGGCCCTTTCAAAGATAATTGCATATACTTCACATATTCCTTTAAATACCACTAATCTCTCCTTTATTTATCTGCCATGATTGAATGTTATTAGACCTCTGCTTTTTTTCCGAAACTTTTATTTTAGCATTCTCTAAAAGAGTGAACCATTATCCTGAGATCTCCTAGTTTATATAAAAAATGGCTTATTCAAGGATAACTGTGGTTCAGAAAGAAATCTCAAGACAGAGCATTTAGGACTGTCTTACACTTTTTAGGAATACATTTTAAAGCAAAAAGAATTGATCTGTATCAAAGAACTTACAGTTTTTGTTTCATATTGTTGGTGTCACCTTCTTATGAATCAGCATTAAAAAGGAATTCTAAAGAGCTATTCCAAAATAAGCAATTGTTTTTCTATCCATATCCTTAACAATTAGAGCCTTTTCAGCCTTTTGTTTAATTAAAAAAAAAAAGTGGTAGATAAGAAAGCGACAACATATATATACATTAAATATGGCATTTAACGTGATAAAATTTTCAAATTTAATAGTATCAGGTGACTAATGACTAAGTGTTAGTTATCTAATACACAAAATGTGATGTATGGCCATCATAATATAGTACAAAGAACATACAGAAAGGAAAACACAGCTGTAACACCAAGCCTCACCAAAACCATGTCATGCTCCAAAATCTCCTCAAAGTTTTCTCTTTTACAGATCTTTTTGTCCTTAGAGAGATTTTTGTGTTTTCAACCTCCCCCTGCCCTCTTCAAGGGAGGTATGTTTTGAAAGGTCATACTTGGTGGTCAGAGTTAAAAGGACTATATCCACATTTGAAAACATGCACATAAAGCAGACCTGGAATACTTCAAAATAAATTTATATCGATGATGATAAGCGGTTTGTAAGGCTCCAAGAAACCCATAGATTTTAGTTATGATTATATATCTGAAGGACCCTTTAAGCCCATAATAAAATATTCTATTTACAAGCTAATCTTTATCATACTTTACCCAAGAGAATAATCTGACAAACTATTCTATTGGTGACAGCATTAGGGATTAAAGAATCCTTCCATTTCCATTTTTTCCTAAAAGTGAAAGCAAACTTACCCTGCTCTTCTTTTGTCTTTTTACCAGTCAGATGTGTAATTAGTTTTTCTAAATGTATTTATGCCAAAAATAAATGTGTTACTGAGCACCTGTTATTGCTGTTATTGGTGGAACAGAAAATATTTTAAATTTAGTTTTAGATTGACTTCCAATTATTCCAGCTCCAAGCCACTGCTTTTATTTTCAAAAAATGTATCAAGTGGGGGAGGTATAGCCATTGTAATTACACAATGAAAACAAATTTGACTGACAGCTCTGAAAAATTTCTATACTCATCTTTCTATACTCATCTTTCACAAGGTTTTTTAAAATATTTTATCTGTGTACACCTGGATCCTTTAAAGGCATGTGGAAAGCATGCTTTATATGATATGGTTTATCAGATTTATAAGGTTCTATTAACACCAGTTAGAACAGGGTTTTGCCATTAATTTTATACCAAATGTATGTGATATTTCTGATACATAGTACACCAATTGTGCATTTTAGACCTTGGCTCCAGCAAGTGCACAATTAAATAAAACACGTGAATGCAGTCTTATTGAAGCTTTTTGTGTTGAGTTTTTTTTTTGTTTAGGTGGCAGCATAGCTGGTCCTAAAAATTAACAGAAGGAAAAGGAATGAATGAGTTAAAGACTGTGATAAAGAAACTAGAGTTTGACCTTCAAAAAACATGTACAACTGCATTATTCATTTCAGTCTCCTTTTTGCTTTGTGTGGGGCAACACACCCTCTTTCTCCCCCTACTATCAGAGCTTTTAATTTTAATCACAGTTGGTGAATCCATAGAATAAAGCACTGGCTTTCATTTCTAGAATAATATATGTCTTATCTTGCTGTCCTTTTTTATCAAAGGAACAACCAACTGCACTTTCTGCTGCCGTGTGAATCCCAGCACTCAGCTGAAATTTTGATGAGTCCTTTGGCAGTGGGGCTGTCTGCACCAGGCCAGGTTCCTGGACCAGGCTGCCCAGGGAAGTGGTTGAATCATCATTCCTGGAAGTATTTAAAACACGTGGTGCTTACAGACATGGTTTAGTGCTGGTAGCACTAAGTTTGACACGATGGTCTTAGAGAACTTTTTCAACCCAAACAATTCCATGATCCTTCACACAAAGTCCTTAAGAAACAAACAATCAAATATTGAGCAACACTGCTTGAAACTATTCCTTAATAAGCTTTCCTGGAAAACCTAGTAATGATTTTTGAGAAAATTTCCAAAATGTCTGTCTTTTTCAGAACAATTTAATGAATTTTGAAAAGCATCTGCTCTCACTGACTTTTTTCACCAAAAATCCAACCTCCCTAAATGAGAAGTATTTAGATTTATAAATGTCATCCAAATGTTTCCCAGAAGTGAGTTTTGAACACCTTGTGCCACTGTTCACATTTCTGATGGGCTTCATTCTCTGTCATTGACTGTACATGGATCATCATTTGCAATATGAGAGACGAGCTGCCTGTCATGGGTTGTTAAGCCCATTTAGAAACCCCAATAGAGAGGGAGATGTTGAAGAATTAGTAAGAATGTGCTCTGGATCTGTTATTTCACTGGCCTGCAATCTGCGTAATCATTCAAGCAAGCATAAAAAGTCAGGTCTTTTAATTCTCTGCCATGTTTTTCCTGGTGTTATCACAAGAAAACATCTGCTTTATTTACAAGGCTGAATTGGCTGTAGTCTCAAATTTTTATGCAAGTTAGTTGTTGTATTTTAATGAAAATTACCTTTTTCATTTCCTTCTCAAGACTATGGCTTTCCTCTGAGATTGCCAATAACAAATGTCTCCTGCAGTGACAAGAAAATGGAGTATTTGAGAACTACACTTGCAGGTATTACAACATTTCAAAATTGGATTTGTTTGAAATCAGAGCAGATGCATGAGTTTAGAGACTATCCAAAACAAAAATACTTCTAAATATCCACTATAATCTATTATTTCCATTTTTATATTTTTCTTCATTACACTAAGTTTCAATGAATATTTCTGTGTAAAAATTTAACACACAAAATAATGAATTGATGAACAGACAGCATTTTATCATTTACTGATCACCAGCATAGCTGTCTCGTAATAGCACCAAATAAAACAGAAATATTCAGGGCTAATACTCAGCCATAAAAAGCAGTTCATAAAATCTAGTTAGAGCTCCTATAACAGAAAAGTTCAAGTAAATTTAGTTTTATTGTGTTTAAAAAAAAATTCAATTTTGTTGCAATTTTTCCCCCTCCAGAAAATCGTTTCATTGCAGGTTAATCAAAATGAGTTTTTGCCTTGATCACATTGCATTGTTTTTTCTCCTTTTCATCTGTTCAATCTGAATACATAAATGCCAGGTCATCGTGATTTACTACTAAACATAATATCATTTATACTAAAAAGGCAAATGATCAAGTCAAAGCAATTATCTTCATCATTCCTCAGCAGCACCTGGGCACATCAGAGTGATGTGCGCCCTAAGAATCGGGATTAATTCAATCATTTTTTCTTCCAAATGAGAAATATTTCATCAGTACAAGTTAGCCTAATTTTAGGTAAAGTGAAAACAGAAATATAACTCTTTCCTGTGTTCCATGGTCAGAAATTATATTCCCAATTTGATCTGTTAAAGCCTACAGAATGAGAAATGTGACCTCATGTTTATATTTCTCCACTTAATAAATGCTGTTTGATATTTTCAAAGGCATGCTGGGGATTAGAATATGCATTAATTTTGATTTTAAATATAGCCTAGAGCTCTTCAACAGCCTTAAAAATGCTAGCTATTTTCTATAAGAAAACACAAAATCATGTCTGCAACTACATGTGCATACCCAAAAAAGCTGTATGATTTAATTTATGCCTTGGAAAATGAAGCACAGTTATTAAAAACAAATTTCCATATATTAAATTCTTTTCTACAGCTTAAATTTTAAAACAATCACAGTCTTTTGGTTAACTTCATCCTGACAACTTTTCTTTTTTTCTTTTTTAATTCTGAAATGCAGCCACCATTTACTTTATTTAAAAGTCATAGTGCACAGATAAGCAGACTATCCAATCTGGATTTAATCACCCTGCAGTCTGCCAGACATAAAAGTGGATGTAGTGGTAGAGATTGTTATACAACCCTTTTAAAACGCTAAATATTAGGCCTTAGAAAAATTACCTACAAGACCACAGAAGATCAGCCATGAGGTTGTTTTTTAAAGTCTGCAAGATGATGTGCTGATTCCCCTGAGGTAGCATAAAGCAAAGAAACACTTTTATTATCAGCTCAGAGAGATGCAGCCTGAGAAGCCACTTATGACTGATTGATACATAACAAATTATGAAGGAATCATCCACCTCACGAGCTTAGAATGTAACATGCACTTTATAATCCATGTCCATATGCTTGCCTCACAGTGAATCTGTTATTACACAAAGGCAAATTTCTTTGTGAAAGAGGACTCCTGCAGTCTTACTCCACCAGGCAGAAAACAGCCACGCAGAGTTAATAATGTTTCTATTTCATGATTTTCCTCCTATATTTTCACATTGGTTCATTGGAGGCTCTGAATTTAAGCTACAGTGAAAAATTTCATGAAGTCAAGGGTTTATGTTCATTCACTCCTTGGTGGGGTCTCCAGCACACTCCCAGAAATACAGATCTTGGAATTTGCAAGATTCATTCATAACCAGAATTCCTGGAGCTGCAATTGTGAGAGTTAAGTTTTGATGGTGACTCTTTGTCTAATAAGAACTTTTCATGAATGAAAAAAGCCAAATGAAACTAATTTCACTGATTTCCAAAAGGAATCATCTCAGGCTAGCTGTGTAAAGCAGCACAAAAAGTAAGGATAGGGAAATGAAGCGTATTAACCAGATTCAGGCAGAAGAGTGTAATTAGAAGAATTAAAGACAGCCAGAAAATCACAGGAAATGCTAAAATGTGCAGTTAAGCTTATACCTTACTGGAGAAAACCAGAACCTAAATCCTGAGTCAAACTTTTTGAATGTATAGTAAGACTTCAGTGATAAATTTACAGATATAAATGACGTTAATTTTAACCAAAAAAAAAAAGAGCTCAACAAAAGAAAGGTATCTTTTTCTGCTAGGAAAAAATCCTGTGTTTGTTGGTTCAAGGTTTTTTAGCCTCCCAGCAAAACCTAAGACCTTATAGAATGTAGTAAATCTGCTCTACTCAGCTTGCACAACGTGAAGGAATAACTGCCTAAAAGGGAAGGAAAAGATGTTGTTCTTGAGCTGGCCTACAGCTGAAAGCTTTTCTACTTTAAAATTAAACATTGAACATTTGTTTTTGCTCTTAGTTGGAAAAAAATCTAAAAATAATAGAATAGGTCACATGCAGAGGTAAAGGCTTGAACACTTTAAGAATGGTTTGGGAGACATCTTCCAGGAAGGACAAAGCTTTACTTAAACTTAGAGCAGAGAAGGGAATTAGGACAAGATGAACAAAAACTTAAATGCAATTTTTTTGTGCATATGATATTAAGTATATCAATAGCTAATACTCAAAGTTCAAGTCAAGAGAAAATAAATCAGTTGTCAGAAGTTAATGTTCCAACTTTTTTCCTTTCAAAGTTCGTCAGAATAATTCATTTCTGTTAACATTTCTACTTCAATAAGAGCACAGTTTTGATGAAAAACTGTCAAAAAGAAATCAGACAGCTCTCATAAAGTTTATTACACATCACAGTTCACACCTGTAACATTTTCCCTGCCAGCCAAAGTGCAAATTCCCTCACCAAAGCACATTCAATAGAGCTGTGGTAGTTTATAAAAAGAAAGTAATTATAATCAGAGGAAAAGAGCATATGGCTGATCTCAACAAAGGGATTAACATCTCCCACCTCACAAATATCATTATCAAGAGGTTCCAGATGAAGAAAAGTTAGTAATTAAGGATGTGTATCCTAAATATTTTTATACAAAGGTGAGTAATAGCCATACATTTCTTTAATTAAGACCTACCACAATAAAGTGGCTACAAGCACATTAGGAATCAGAAAGCTGGAGACAGAGAGTAAAATTAGAAGAGTTCTCAAAGTTAAATATTTGAGAGGGTTAGTTCGAAGGAAAACCACATGCCCAAGCAAACCAAACCAGACTTTGCACAGACCCTAGACACAATGGAGAGGAAGCAGCCTTTAGAGCTGCTTGGGCTGTGTTTTCACTCAGGCAGGGAGCAGCTGCTGGAAAGAATTTTGTCCAGTTGCCTAGGATGGACATTGCTACAGGATACTCATATCAACAGTGTGGTCACACTTCCCATGCCCTGGATGTACCCACACAGGGATCTAGTGAGGTCTGGACTGCACTATGGATACACCCATTGCAGCTTCCTGTACCATACCCTCCCTGCAAACTAGAGACTGATTGCTTATCAAAGGACAAAAGAGTAGTTCCCTAGAGTGTAGCTTAGGCCACACTGCCCTGTACTTCCAGCATTCCTCAAAACCCGACAATTCCCATCCTCTCAGACTGCCCATAGCCTAATCCATCTAAAAAATAATTATTCAGTGACAAGGTTTTAAATAGCATCCCTAATGTTTCTAAACCTTCATTTCACTCTTCAGCAAGTATCAGTGTTACTTGCTTCTAATAAACCACAGCAGAAATTACTCAGAAAAATTTGGATCCCATTTTAAGTCAGTACACATCCTTTCTTTCCTTTCCTTAGGTCTAACCTTCACTGTACTCCAGTAAGACAGAAACTTCCTAAGGGGTAAATGCACACATATCTCAGAAAAGTATTTTTGATATTTAGGAATTTGCACAGGCTAGATTCTCCCTAGGTTTCTCATGTAGGAATAATATTTTCCCTTTCTTGGCTGGGAGACTGACATACAGTTCTGTTCTCTGATTCTACTTAACATTAGAAATCTGTGCATTTATGCAGTATAAATAATGCAAAGCTGACTGAAACAACCTGCTATTCTCTTTCTCTCCTGAGGAAGGAGATTTAAGTTGACTCTTACAAATAGCTGGACTGTAGGCAACAAAGGGTTAATGCACTTGATATCAGAGACTGATGAGCAAAGGAAGCAAGAAAGGGCTCAGCAGAAAGAGCCAAATATAAGTGTTTTAAATATACTGAGAATAAACTCGTAACTCTGTAAAATTAGATATAGGACTCTACATGTTAAAAAAAAATGAGGGAATGAGAAAAATAAATTGCTGAGTTGGAACACTTGCATAATTCAGAAAAGGTACATGTGAAAAAGCAGAAACTCAACTAATGTCAATGCAGGTAGGATTTCCTTTCAAAACTGTAATTCAGAGGGATATTTTATTTTCATTCTGTATTTTTTTCCCACATGTGAAATTTAGACATTTTAATATATCACAAAATAATGAAGCATACAGAGACAGGCAATTTTTGTGCAGGTGTGCATGTTATGAATCACTCATATCAAGAAGCATTTCCAAAGTGATAGAGTTTACTATGATAAACTTACAGTGAAGGTCATATTAAGCTGAAATGCAATTGCAAGACTACATTGTAGTTGAAGCTACGTTTACTGAACTTGCAGAAAACTGTTTCTGTAGTAAATGTAGGAAGTCTGTCATAACAAAGACCAGGCACCATCGTGTGTAAAGATTAAACTGTAGCCTCATCACAAGAGAGGATATGATCAGCACAAACTCAGACTTTTTCAGAGACTTGTCAATGTCTCTCCCTTTTAAAGATCCAACTAAGTTCGGCCTGGAAAGATAACAGAGAGTATTGACATTAAAGTTAGGATTGCGTGATACAAAAAGCTGGGAGAGACGGGAGGACATGACACAGGCAACAACCAGAAATCACCTGACAGGCACAGACCAGGTAATTTTGCACACAACAAGGAGTAAATGATGAAATTTCACTTCTCCTTGGCCCCACCACTGCAGAAATCTAATATCAAGGGACAGAACTGATCTATTCAGTCTCATATTTAAACTACAGAAAACAAAATTGCTGTAAGGATTTCTCCAGCTTAGATCCATGTCGTATCTCACCCTAGGAGTTATAACTCTACAGTTACAGAGCTATGACTCTGAGTGGAAGGAAATGAGACAATAAGAAACACAAAAACTCTATGATTTCAACCTACAGCAAGTCTGTAAGAAATAAACATTCCCCTGAGGGTCAATCCATACTATGCAACAGATAAAGGCAAAATCAACTTCAAATCAGTAGATGTAGATTAAAATTGTATTATTCACCTGCAATCAGAATTTCATTTATGTATTAAATAAATAATGGGTCACAGAAAGTTTCTTTGAAATCAGAGTTCAAGTCTATGATGTCTGAGGTTGAGAGTTCAGGGTAACAGATGAGTGACGTTACATCAGCACATCTGTATCCTCCAAAAGCCTTTCAAATCCTAGAATTTTTCCTACCAATGCAATGTAGTCATTGGTATAGTCAGAGGTATTTTGACACTCTGATATAGAGAGGTGCCCAACATTTAATTTTCTTGTGCTTGCAGGGGAGGAGGAGTTGCTTGTTTTTGGTTGGGTGTTTGTCAGATTTCGGTTTTTGTTTGGTTTGTTTTCAGTTGTGTGTGTGTGTGTTTTCACCATTTTGTTTTGCTTTGTTTTTGTTGTTGTTTGTTTTGTTTTTGTTAGTTTAGCTGGTTTTGGTTTTTTTTGGTTGGTTTGGGTTTTTTTGATGTTTTTTTTTTCCCCTTAAAGTAGCCAAACAAGTAAGGTACACACTTTGCCATTGTAATTTCTAACCCTCAACACTTGTTTTAAAAAAGCCAAAATAATTTTCCTGTGACAGAACTGACCTTAGAAGGTACACCAGCTATCCGGTTTCCACACTGGTCAGGATCAACTGCTGAAATGTTCACAGGAGGAATGAATGGAGTTGAAAAAAAACTGTGGAAATTCAAATAAATATTCCAGGAGAATGTCCTGCCCTCCCCTGTTAGTTCTAATGTCAAGCAATTATCAGCTCCCAAGTGCTGCTGACCATCGTCATTTCCACTTCTGAAAGCAACTGACAGCACGTAGTAAAAATTGCTTTGACCAAGAAGTAATGTGATAATAATTGATTACCCTACACTCTGCCAGCCTTGCCTAAGCAGATAAGAACTTGCAAAATCAAAGTGATATCACAAGGTACCAGAAAATCTACACCAGCTTCAGATAAGTGCATTGCTGTGCTCATATGCACCCCTACAGGTTTTTTTTAAGAATCTCTCAACAAAGTAACTGATAAACAAGTGAAAGGTCCCAACTGAAACAGCTCATGGTTAGAAATCCCTGAAACTACTAGTCAACCTATAAATTGGACCATAATTCTTTACCATTGGGTATAACAATGCATCACTCAAGCCCAGAATAGTTTCTGTACCATACTTAAAGGTTCTAAAGCTGACCCAATTTCTGCTTTGCCAACATGCTGTAATCACTGCAGGCTTATTTACGCTTGTTTCAGTTGACGACATAAGTTTCTTGAAAAGACACCAATGCCTTACAAAAGTAGGTATTGACTCCAATGTTTTCCAGGATCCAAAAAAATATTTGCAGCAAAGAGTTTTACTGGTCTTTCTTTTTTTGTGTCCATCAAAGAAAGGTGTTTTTTACTAAATACCCATATACCACTCCCACAGAAATCCCTGGTAAAATTAGAACCACCTCTGCCAGAGGAAAACAAGCTTACAAATGCACAGTGTTGTCTGCATTGGCAGAGAGGAGCTGAATTGCTCTGGATGAGATACAGTGAGAGATCACGCGATTGATGGCAGGGATCTTAAAATAGAAGGCTCATGGAATTTCTTTCTTTGAATGAGGGAGAAGTTATGAGTATAAATAAATACAAACTGTTTTTTCTATTCTCTCTGCAGCAATTCACACAATCCTTGCAATTTTACCTGCTCTGAAGGGAATTTCCTATTTCTCTTGATTTGCTTGTTTCCCTACTGTTATCTGGCCACCTAACTTATGACAACTTAGAACTTTCATTTGCATGTCAATGTATGCTGACAATTTACACAACTTGACTCACTAGGAAACTGTAATTTGCCTTGGTACATGCACCCCTAAATTGTAGTTTGGAAAACATTAGCCTTTCAAACATAAACAAGCTGCAGAATTAAATCACATTGCTCAAGTATACACTATTTGAATATTAAATTATCTCTAAATGGAAGGCAGACTTATCTGCAATAAGCAAAGACTCAAATATGATGTGCTAATAATACATTTCATGGGAGAAAATATGAGTGAAAATAAACACCCTATGGATTTACAGACAGTGATGAGTTGAGCTCATTCTGAATTAAAAATGAGGTGTAATACAATTAAAATTAATAGGAAGTTAGTAGACGACTATTTTTCTTTTAATAATACTTAGAACTTCATTGCCTTTTCAAATTCCCAGAGCCTTTTCAGCTTGAAAAGTCACTCAAATAATGGCTTTATTCTGAATAAACCAGTGTGGTTTGATACTATAAATACACCTGCTTAGACACCTGGACTGATTCTGCCAAGTCTTCTACATGTGTTTACATTTTATAGACACAAATAATTTGACTCCACAGACCTTAAAAATTAGGCATCTGCCTACATATAGACATCTTTGCAAAACTCCTCTGCAGAGTTTATGAATATTCATTTTCATGTCCTTAGAGAGAAGGAAATGACACAAATGGGCTTCAGCGTATGTGCTTAATTTTACATAAATAATCCAGTTAACTTCCCTGTTAATATTCATGTGCAAAAAGTTAAGTACACACATATTTGACAGATGGGGACCTCTGTGATTGGCTTTCATCTGGACCCTTTTGTATTTAACTTTTAAATGTTGGTATATTTGCGCCATTGCTCTGTGGAGAGTCATCTTAGAAATGTGGGATGCATATTGGTTCACAACAGTGAGGTGCATGTTTTAGGGATAATTAATGTCTTGCCAGATTAAATAATAAATTTGATAAAATGAACATGGTTTAAGTGGAAATAGGGCTGAATTTTAAAGCCAAGTTTTTTTAAGTTTACTGAGGTGAATTTTAAAGCTGGACTTTTATTTCCACAAAGAAATTCAATCCTGTGTAGTACTAATGCTAATCAACCTGAAGTTCAACCACATAACATAATGTATACGACATCTTGAAATTACACAAAATACAATCAAGAACTCCTCCCCTCTTGCCACTCCAAAAAAGCAGTATTTATCTGAGGTTATTGTGAGGACACCTACACAGGACAGCAATACAATTAAACCTGAAAACAGCACATACTTGACCATCACCACTACACTGATAAGATTGCTCAGAAATTCTTTCTTTTTTCTTATTTCTGCTGTAGCATGGTAATTTTTTTTACGAGAAAATGGAGTCAAACTTCTTTTGCGGTATAAGAAAGCAAATTCCACTGGAGCCACAGCTAAAGAACAATAAAAATGGGACTCAGAACCTCATTGCATCTCATATCAGCAATTTAGTTTGTTCAACACCCTGTCAAACCTATTTGACATAAAATTCCAGGCTACTAAAAGGTGTTTTGTCCTCTAATTTATTTGCATTTATTTTTATAGCACTTACTGTTTTGATCCCTCTTTATTGTACCTGGGAGTTAAGCTCTGCCACATCATTGTTAAAGGAAAAATAAAAGCATTGAGAAATATTTTAATGAACGATATTTCATGTTGCAAGAAAACCTTGTGACATTCCAAATTCCATGCACATACAAAATCAATGTATTAAGCTTCTCTTCCAAGCTTCCTAGAATATAAGACCTGAGCCTAGCTACACAGCACAGATGTGACATTTTCTCTCTCCCCACACGTTTCTTAGAGGTTGGAAACATCACTGAGGTCAACCAAATCCCAAAACCACTAGATTTTTTTCTTCTAGGGCTAAAGGTAAAAATGTTCTCCAATAGCACAAATAGTTTAATAGCAATATCCATAGGGGAGAACAGTTTCAAGAGGTTGTTTTGCCAGTGTAGAGATGCAGTGTGTGGAGCATCAATGTCCCAGACAAAAGCTCCTGCATTCTCAACAGTGTTCTGATGTTACCGCAGTCTGGAGCTGGGTGACAGCAAATGGAGATGAAAACATCACAGCAGTGCTGCTGCATCACACCTCCTCCTCACCTATAGTTTCCTAGTCTGAAGCAAGCATACAGAGACAAGAAGCCTGATAGGTATATGGCTGTATGGCAAAGAAAACTGTCTCTGTTATGTGCAACTTTTCATGTTCTTGTGTCGTGCTGCCCTTCCTCCCCAGCCCGAAGTCAGTCCCAGAGCTCTCTTCAGCAGTGCAAGAAAAAGGAATAACTCAAGACTTCTGAGGCTATTAAACATTCTGCTTCCCTCACTTGCCTTTCTCAGTGTATCAAAAACAATAATATATGGACATTGTTAGCTCAAGTTCACACTGCTGCCAGGGTAGCAACACATATTCTCTCCTAAGAAAATACTGGAAACCCCAGAGCTTCTCTAAAAAAGGGATGCTTAGAGAGAACAAGAAGTGTTGTGGTGAACTATACCTGATGTTTACACGGGGTTCTCTAGTTTCACTGGGTTTATATAAAGGTTGCACTAAGTAGCTGTATTTCCCCCACACTACCCGTGGTGGTTGGCCCCTTTTCCCTCCACCCCTATCCCTGAAAGGTAGTTTGTTCCTGTAGTCCCATTGGCCAGGGGTCCCTTCCCAGGGTCCCCCTGTCCCTGGGGACAAAAATCCAGGACTCACCTGGGCCCGCGCTCTTTCCTTTCTGCTGCTAGGCGAGCTACCTGCACCCTTCCCTTCCCCCACGCTCTGCCTAAGAATGGACTTGGATTAAACAGAATTCAGCAGAAAGAATTGAGCGTCCTTTTGTTCCTCATCCTTGTATCGCCCTAATAAACCGAGGGCTTTCGAAGTATAGCCCCCGAGATTAATAGGGGCGGATACAAAGAAGCTTAAGCTGTCTGCAAAAGCTTCCCTGCCCTTGAAGAAAGGAACTAGTTTTGGGATCTTCAAGAGAGCCTTATAACCTACTTGGTCACAAATAGCTACCCTACAAGTAAAACAAAACTGCACAGACAAGAATGGATATACTGTTAGTCAAATTTTAGCACTGTCCTATTAGAGAACAGATCCTGTTTATGTGTGCATGTAATTCCACATGCAGTAACTTTGCCCATGAAGACACATGCTTAATGAAAGAGAAAGCAGTCATTATAAACCTGTGTCATATTGATTGAGAAATAAAATGTTCCGAGAGACAAATCTTTGTGATGTTTCAAATGCAAAACCAAATTATTACATGTTCAGTATAACTATCACAAGGTTGTTGGGGGTTTTTAATTTTTTTTTTAATATGTATTGATAAAAATGTTTGATTAGTTATTTGCCATGAATCTGAAATTTTTGTGGGGCAAAACAGGCAAAATACTAAAGTGATTGTGTATAAACAGGACAAACTATTAATTCCATGAAGTTATACAAAACCAGAAATCCTTTTTGATATTTCCATCCTCTACTGTACTCCAAGACAAGGATCTGCAAATTTGGTACTTTCAGGCAGGAAGGATGGGAAATGGAAGCATTTTGATGTTTTGAAAGTGGAATAGCACATCCATTTTGAAACCAACCTAATTTTTAAAGGTTTAAATACCTTCAAAATATAATTATTTGAGTTTTACATCAGGTGTTTTCTGGAATCACAGCAGTTGTGACTGAACATTGCATCACCAAAAATATCTCAGAGCTTTGCACACTGAATCAATGTGAGCCCTTCTCCCACACACAAGCACAATGCCTAATTTTGGTTTAGACTAAAGAAATCCCTTACTAGCACCAATCTAAGAGTTTTATTTCCCTGTAACATCAGGCTGCATCGCAATGTCTGCTGTGTGTTTGGATGTGTTCCTGCTAAATTACACACTGTGTCCATGGTTCCTTGTCTTTGTTACCAGGCTTTTGCATCTCTTACCTCTTACCGTTTTTTGGCATTAGTTGTCAAATGTGTTCACTAAGTCTATGATTCAATCTGCATTGCTAGGAGTAGTGCAAGAAAAGGATGTTGTTTCAGAATAATTCCATGTTTCCCCTGTTCTTTCTCTGAATAATTAGGTCCCGATAGCTCCTTCAGATAAGAAACTACAAGAAAGCTTCTTGGGAAAAGCAAACACTCTTTTTCCAACCGGTGAAAAGGGGCTATCATCTTGAGGACAATCTGTGAACATCAAAAGTCTGCCCACATAATGCATCTACATCTATTTAAAAAAGCAAACAGTGAGAATACTGCAGGCACAAAATATGCTGCATACACCAATAAACTACAAAGGGATTCTGTGGTGTGAGCCAAAAACCTCTTTAAGAAGGACAGCCAGTTGCAGAAAAGAGGTCTTTGTTACCTCAGGATAGGTAAGGATAGAAGGAAAAATGTGTATGTATCAAACTCAGGAATCCAAATTTAGCAATTCAGAAAAATACTCAACACCCTCCAGTAAATTACATATCACACTGACCAAGTTAGAGACAAAAAGAAGAAACTTCAGGTTTTGTCTAACTTGCACTGCCAAACTGTTACTCTTCAAGACTCTTCTTCTCTTTCCCATGATTACTACTCCAGTTCTGTTGAAACGTGTGGTTGAGCAAGGAAAAGCAGAGGGAAGATTTTTCAGAACAAATTCTGTCTGCAACATGAGAACTTCTTCAGTATTTACTCTTTCCCACTGAGTAAATCTTCAGAGGGTTGAGAAAATACATTTTTCAAAAAAAGTCATTTGTCATTAAACTTAAACAAGACACAACAGATAACTTGATATTTGTTTACATTTTAGCAATGTCTTTTTTTTTTTTTGTAATTGGAATTTGAAACAGTAAATGTAAAGAATACAAAGCAAACCTTTTTCTTATTACAATTTTCATGCTTCCCTGGACATAACAGTGAGCAAGACACTTAGTTTTCAAGAATACTTTATTACAGAAGTAACAATTTCAGCCATAACTTATCATGTGGGATAGCTAGCCAGGGAACTGAGGCTGTAAGCTTTTCAAATGTGAGAGGTCACTGAGAAAGCAGATCCTCAATTTAAGTTTTAGCCAGAGTGGAGAAATAGAAAGTGTCACATTATTTTGACTAAGTTCTCTCCTGAGCTAATGCTTTCAGAGACAATAGTTTCATTTTGAATTAAAACTGGTTTCTGAAGTGTTTCACATCTTCAGCACCAACTAAAGGCAACAGGAATCTCAGCAATGCCATAAAAAACTCGGTCACCATAAAATAATAACAATAAAAAAGTAGTCAAAAACCAAGAAGACACCTTACACAGAAGACAAAGTTGTCACCTCACTTCTCCACTGTTCCAATATGTAGCTCTAGGGAAAATTATAAACTCGAGGGGATGAGAAAAAGACTAAACAGAATAAATTATAAGCGCTTCTTATTGTCATTGACCACTGCATTGTTCTAACTATAGTATAATGAACATTGATATGAATGTTGGATTTATTTTCCTTCATTGTCCTCTGGAAATGTAAACAACTGCTAGGGCAGAATTATCATATTAGTTTTCAGCTTCAATATTATCTGCAAGTGTTACTGATACATAGCCTCTCCACATACAAACTTCCTTTGATTTTTTTTTTTTTTTAGCAAGCTATGCAATACTTTTGACTTCACAGCTTACATGTGTAAATGGTTTGAATGTTCAGAGAGAGCAGGGGTTCCAGTAACAGAACCTATCTAAAAGAAATCTAATTGAGACCACATTCAGCTTGGTGGTAATGCCCTGTGTATATATGTATGTATGTATGTGTGCGTATATATATGCAAACAATTCCTGCACCTCCAGGGGAGTTATGGTCATCACATGAGTAGTTTATCGTCAGCAGCACACTTCTGCACTGAGCCATTAACTCAGGCTGTCAGGCCCAAACACCAACCATCTCAGATTTGGAGGTTTTTATGCTAGTTCTCTAAAGATCACTTATTCTCATACTTAATTCTCAAAAAATTGCTTATAACAAGACATCCTCTGAGAGCCTTCAATAAAAAACTGAAACCCACAGAGTTTATTGCAAGTACCTGACAATGTCTCCCAGGAGTTTGGGATGCTTCCACCAAACAGCAGCATTTCACTAATGGAAACCGTGCCGGTTTGCTCTTCAGGGATCACTACACCCATCTGTGCAGAGAGCAGATACAGAAATGCTGTCTAAATAAGCCAACATGGCCACAGAAGCTAACCACCATTAGAAATGGAGACAGAGATCATAAACAGTGCTTTGCATCATTTCACCATTCCTGCCCACATTACTAACTCACAGAGATGAGGCCCTTAAAGACATTCAGCTCCCCTGGTGGGAAGGAACAGGATGCAATGTACAGTCCTCACCTGTATATCTTCCTCCAAACTGTGTATTTGTGTGCCCAGTGGGATGATATTTTTTTTATTTGGTTGTCAGGAAACAGAGCTTCATATTATGCTCCTGTTTTTTTCTTTCTTAGCTAGCAGGCTAGCAGACTACAGTGAATAAGGGTTATTCTGTCTTTTTTTTTTTTAATTGTTTTTTGAATCTAGGCATTTTCCACAAAGCCAGCCTTCTCCATTATTCATAGGAAGCATATTGTTTTGAAGGCTTGAATTGTGTTTTAGAACCATTGGTTTGAGGACAAGCATTTAGATTTGTCCCCGACTCCTCCTGCCTCTATCTGGAGATATCCAAAACCCACCTGGATGTGATCCTGTACAACCTGTTCTAAGTGAATCTGCTTTACCAGGAGTTCTAGGATAAGTGATCTCGTGCTTCCTCCCCACCCCAGTTATTTTGTGGTTATATACCCCAAAGACAAGGAAGATGCTGGTACTGAGTGTGTCAGAGTCAATGAGATGTGTCAATTCAAGCACTACTACTTCTTCATTTTTAGCATTCATCTCTGGTTGACAAAAAAGTACCCTGCACTGAATCAGGAGGACAAAATATATACTTGAAGTGAAAACTAAGAATTAAAAAAACAAAAAACATGACAACACATCCTTGCCAGTAGAATATCCAAGTATATATTGCTCTTTACCTGTGAGTAAAATTATCACAACTTGTTCCCTTCCTTCCCTGTGTGGAGCACAGCTGGCTTGAGGGGCACTTGAGAACATCCAGTTTTAATGGATGCTTCAAACAGGCAGCCAACCCCCTTTTCCACTGCACTTTTTAAAAACCTCCTTGACAAAAAATTCCATAATATTTCAGAATTTATGACTGCTTCTGAGAAAAGTTTAGTTCCTCAAGTTCTTAACAGTTTTCCCTAGTAAACTACCTATTATTGGCACTGATTTCAATAGGTGATTTTCCAAGTCTCTTAATTTTTATGCCCGTGCTGTGTTTTTTTTGAAACATATTGAATTTCTAGGGGGCAATGATCATAATGAGCTGCTTATTCCACTTTGCTTTAAAGATGAAAGAAGGAAATACTTAATTTACTATTGTAGTATGTAGTTTACAAGGTATGGTTTCTTATTTAGTTGAGAGATACAGATAATAGTTATATAATTCTTAATTCTATATACAATTATTATTTATATAACTCTTATATTCTTTATATAATACAAATTCTTATATTTATATAATTCTTATTTTTACATACCTTTATATTAATATCTATTTGCATGTTCTCAAACAGCAGTGTTCATTTTTCCTGTGCAGTAGCTTCCTGTATTGCCAGCAATACTTGAAAAAATCTTCATAGCATTTTAAAATAGTTCGTAATATTTCACAACGTACTCTGTTTCTTTTTATGTGACCTGGTAGTTCTCAAATGCATTCACAGGTACATGAACCCGCACAAGTTAAAACCTTTCTCAGGTTTTCTAAGGTCACCATCTGTAGAGAAACATTGCTCACAAGTCCAGGCTTACATACACCATAAACATTCAGTTTTATAATTTTCTTTCTTGCCCAAGGGCTTCCCTTGTGAATGATCAGAGCAGCAAAGATCATAAAATTTAACATGTCTAGTTGGACTTAAAGAATGGGAAACACAGCAACCTTTCAACCAAACATAAGTCCAGTCTGTCAGCAAACAGAAAAATCTCCCATTTTAAGAGAGGAAGTCTATATTTCGCAGTTTATATTCAACATAACTATCCTGGGAACAGAGTGGATTTTAGACGAAAATGCTCAGACCAAGTGTTAATCCTAGATCCACAATGCACTGAAAAAAAATATATCTTGCAGTGTAGTCAGAATAATTACTTGGACTGTATTGGACTGTATTTAATTACGATAGTTCCCTTCAGATATCAAAACCAAAATCATCAATGTAGATGGAATAAATAGGACCTAGAGTGCAAGCCATCAAAAGCCCTAGGTTAAGGAAAGAGGGGAAAAAAAGGAAAAATTAAAGAAGTAGAGTCAGAACAACTTGCTTTGATGATTTATTATTACCCCTCTAAATACTTTCTTCATGCCAGTAACACAGTACAAACTGCACACAGAATGGTGAAAATCTTCAACCGTCACTGTCAGCAAGTCCATAAGCTAGGTTAGCAAGGAAACAAAGTCAGAGCAGAAAAAGGTAATTGTCAAGGAACAAATTTTCATCACATCAAAATTAGACAGTCTGAACAATCACAAAGTTAGTTACAGGGTTGCTGTTTTTATCAGACTTTTAGAAGCCATTCTACCAAATAATTCTTATGCTTCACAGCTTTTTCTTATCAATCAAAGATATGGAAAAATAAGTCATAATAATAAAAAAATTTAGAAAATTCACATATGCCTCAAAGCTGTCCCTCTACCTAGCCAATTTCCCAGTGCTATTTATTTCTCAACAAAGATGATTTTTTTTACATAATATCCTTAGTTATTTTCTGCCATTCACCCCTGACTCCACCTCTTAAAACATTGTGAAAGGGAGTTTAATTATTTTCACCTTGACACAATATATGAAAACTCTATGTTAGTTTTTCTTATTCCATAAATGTCCTTGCCTTGTATTTTCTCAACAACATTAATGGATTTTCTGATTTCTTTCTCCTCCTAACTATAAATAGTGCATTTGCTCTTTTTTTTCAGTTTCAAATGCCTTCTTTGTCAGAAGTTCAAGTGAGGCAAGTGAGACTTGAAAGAGCACAATAAGAATAAGAAACAAAGGAGAGATGGAGCCTCTTCCAAACTGCACCTTTAGATGATGCTTCCTATACTACACATGGAAAACTACAGCCATAAAGGACATTTTTCAGCAGTATATATAAAAGATTTTTAATTCCATGTGTATAACATAACAGGACATGAAAGGCATTATCACTTTCTGATTGCATGAGGAAAGTAATCCTTGAACAATGGGTTAACAACCATCACATTTCAGGGCACCTGTTCTACAGAAAGAAATAGAAGGATCCACCACCCCGGGCTTTCTTATTCACCTCCTTCTCACATTATCTTGATCTGAGTCACTGTGTCCCCCAAGACAACATATCTCTTGGATATGATTGCTCATCTTTCCACACATATACCAGAACTTCTCATATTTTTTCAATCCATACACAAAATGTGACTTCTTATTTTCTGTCTTCTCTTTTAACTTCATCAGAGTGATACAGCCTTCCACATGAGCACACTGCCTTTTACATTCTGGGAGTTAGTCCAGGCCACACTTGCACTGGAGAAGTATTAGGCTCTGGACCTTGAGCAACTCCTACAGTTTCTAAAAGCTTTAAAGAGCTGATATAACGTTTCTTAAGGTACAATCAGCAGAGAGACTGAAGTCAGGGGACACTGGTGGTTACACATGTATATAGATGGAGTCACTCACAAGGGACACGTATGACTTTGAACAGTAGAACTGCACTGTCCCAACACTGTGTTGAGCAATTATAATGAAATCTGACAAGAAATAAGTATTACTAGAGGTCAGAGAATTAATTTCCCAGATCCAGCAAACACAGTTCCTTCTTCACTTCTACTTTCATATTCAGGGCAAACAGAAGAGCATCTTTATATTACTCCTACCTTACACCAGGGCAAACATCAAAATCCAGCCCAACGAGAAGAGAAATTACCTCTCTTAAAAGGTGATTTGCTGCTCTTACCAGAACAAATACAATGCACTTTCAGCACCCAGCTACTCTGTCTATGACTCTTCAATCACAACTTGAAGATACAACAAGGATATGTTTCCTGTGGAGCTTAGAAATAAAAGTTACTTATCAGCAATCTACTCCAAATCTCTCCTCCCTTACAGAATACTTCTAAAGGCAAATAATGGGCAAACTATGCATAAGGACTTCAGTATCCAGAAAAAAAAAGAAGGCATAAAACAAAAAATGCTGATTTTAATTATGCCAGTACAACAGATACACGACAAAACTCTGGGGTTTACCAAGGTCCATCTGCTTACTAATTGTCTTCAAAAATACTTCTTTTGTAATAATCCCTCACTTGACTCTTCAGTACTTGCTCACTGCTAGTCACCAAGATTTGGTTCTTCTTCTCTATAAATACTATGCTCACTGACATGGGAGCCTTCGAGAGATATTAGGGAACCCACAAACCAGAGTATTACTTACATCAGAATTTTTTCTTTAAGCTTTATAAATCTGTAAGATCCCCATACTAATCATCAGGACTTGGGCTGAACAGTGATTGATAAGATTTCCCTGCTGTGAGAACAAGACAAGCCAAAACTCACAGGAAATTCATGCTGAGTCCTGGCAGGCCTGCAAAGACCCTGTGATAAAATCCTGCACAGCAAAATTAAAGTCTGGGAAAGAATTAACTCAGAAACAAAACAATCAAGTTAGAAAAAGATGTAAGATCTGTACAGGACACCCTTCCTAAAGTCAATAACAAGAAAAAGAGAAAAGAAAACAATTTAAAAAAAAAGACTAACAAAACACATTACACCCTCCCATCACCAGAGCATACTGGTATAAAAGATAAGCTGTTTGAAACACCAATAAGAATGTGGTTTAAGGTCTGCTGTAAACAAGCAGAATAATTTATGCATTAAAAAAATGAAAGAACTGGGTAAGGAAAGAGGAATAAAAGAGATATAAAACCTATACCGCAAGAAAGAATGAAATCTGTAAAAAGTTCATGTATAAAACTTTGACTGAACTTATGCACCTTTGGGTTTCACACACCAGTAGTTATTTCTATGCTCATATAACTCACAAATTAAACTTTTATTAAGTGCATTCAGAATTTTCTATTTTTGCACATTCCAGACACTTCAGACTTTCCATAACTGTCATCTAGAGAAGTCTCAGTCCCGAAGTACAGTGGGAGAAAAATGTTCTCTGTCTGTAGATATATAATACATGATAGCTGATTCTTTTTACCACATTTATCTTGGAATTCTGGTGACATGAACAAACCACTTGAGTCTTACTTTACTGGGGTTTTATGAACAATGCATAACCCCTTGGTTAAATCTGCTAATGACAATAATTAGCAACCAAAAATATTGCCGTTCTTTTGCTCTTGAACATAGAATGGTATCCTGTTGCCTTGTGACTAAACACACAGAATCCTTCATACCACATGCAGCCAGCCAAACATATTTCTCCTGAATAATCCCCTCTCTAAAACATCCCAAGAAATTTTATGCCAGTATTAGTACCAAATCTATGATAAATTGGATTTTCATAACACTGTCCATAGCTGTTTGATGTGGACTATAACTGATTTCAGAAAGACAGATAACAAAGCATCTATATAATGTTTCATAGAAGATGCAAAGTATCAGACTACATAGATTTTTTTTGAGGTGATCCAAAATATCTAGTTATGTATACATATCTAGATTTATGTGCAGATCTGGAGTTTTTCACTTCTGCTTCTGCACTTTTAGTTATAAAACTGTTATGATTGACTATGAAATAGCCAAAGTTGCAAGCTAAGAACTTGTCTTATATATTTATTCCCTTGAACTATGCAATCCATAGCAGTTTATTCAGATTTCTGGCCACTGACAGGAGGATAATTTGTCATACTTCAAGCCCATTTTATCAAAGCATTGAAATGTAGTTTACAAAAAGACTGTCACCAGTGTAATATGTTTGTCAAGCAAAATTTTTTTGAAAGTATTTTAATCAACTCTCAATATATTTCTACATTAGATGTTTAGAAATCAAATGTTGTTTGCAATGTATTTAAGATATATTGAAAGTGTCTGTTGTGAAGATTTAGCTTAAGTTTCTACATTATTTTGAAGCAGGATTTTCTAAAGAGACATATTTTTCTCCTTTGTAGCATCAAAATGTAGATTTAACAAAGACATGGGGTCAAATTCTTTCAAACTTCAGAAGCACATACCTACACTGGATGCAAAGAAACAAAATTGAGTATTTGGTGACAGTAGTACACAGATAACAGACAATAGATCTGTCTGAATAACAAAAAAATTACTCCCTAGTAATTTATTTAGCAGCTGACAAGGGGGAACAGAAGAGATTTTCTATGATGAATATTATTGAGACATATATAAAACTGGTCATATAGTGAAAATATACATTCATAGACAATTTCATCATCAATTGAGTAAAACAATTTGGACTGCATTTCTGTTCATAAATTTTCTGTTCAGCAGCTGTTCCTTTTACCCTCTGAGCTACATGACTTCTACCAAAAGTAGAAGAAACAAGCAAACCAAAGCAAAATAATTTTCAAAATCTTAGGCTAATATAGTCAGAAATGTTAGCAGGTATTTGTAAAATCTACATCCATTTATATATATAAAAATGATTAAAATTTTGATAAAAATGAACTAACACAAAATCCAATGAGAACACAGTGCCACGCAATTCCTTTCAGTGCCTGGGGTAACAAATACTGTGCTTTTAAACCCAGCCTCTGTGGGGTTAGCATATGCCCTGGCCTTTGAACAAAATGTTCCTAAATTCACAATGTTCAGAGCCGCAGCACAAAGAATTGTAAAGACTCTTGTTGCAAAGGCTTTTAAGTTCACAGAACAAGGTGCTGCATGGCTTCTGGCACAGGAAGATATAAAAGCTATTCATGAGTGACTGTCACACCTTGTGAGAAATTACAAAGCAGCACAGACTTCAAACCAGTAAATGAAACAGAGGCCAAACACTCAAAATGTTTTTTGCTAGTCAATAGAGACCTGCTGTGACCCGAAGCTCACAGATAGCTTTCAACTGGCTGCTGGATCTACTTCTAGTGCTAGAGCAAATCAGAAATAGTAGATTTCCAGTAACTTCAGCAGAAAGCTGGTCCCAGTGACAGTGAAGCTATGGACTGCTCAGTTCCCTCAGAGGAAGAACTGGAGGCTTGCAGAGATGGACTCCTTCCTGAGGAAGAGGGAAAGAGCAGCAAATATGAGCACTGAGTGTTTGAACAGACACTAAATTCTGAAGAACAGGGAGTAGGCTTGTTAGATACTTTGGAGAACTCCACATCACCACACAGGCAGAGCACAAGAAACCTGGTAGGACTCCCTTCAGCTCAATGAGTTTGGCATTAGCTCAATTTCTCTCTCTTTATATCCACTGAATTCATGAAAAAATTAGGTGGAAGGATGTAGCCCTGATTTTTGTAAGACTTTCTAAGCCTTCTGATATTTACATATTTCTGAAGAACTATCTCACACACTTTCTGTAAGCAGCTTATTGTTTTTGCATTCCTTCATAGAGGAGGAGAAAAATTGATGGACTGTTTGTCCAGTGTCTTTGGAGAGGTGGCACTACCACCGTCCAATCCACTGTCACTTTTGGAAAACTATAAATACTGGAGTCAGAAAAAATAAACTCTCTCTTCTCTTCTGAGCACCTGAGCTGCGGTGTGTCTGTGTTCTTTCATGTCCTATAGCGACAGAAGGAGATACATCACACCTGGTAGTCATCATTAAAAAGTTATTTGGTCTCCTTCTATAAGCTAAGAGACACCTCCAAATACATATCTAGCCTTCCTAATATAAATTATACTTACTCCTGCAAATGATTCTTGCTTTATCCTGAATAGCAGAGCTCACTGCTTAACTTCTGGATCAGGCCAAGCAGGCACACTGACGGTAAAGTGTCTTTTTGACCTTCTTTTTGGTTTTTGTTCTGTTTGGTTTTTGTTTGCCTTTTTTGTTTGTTTGTTTGTTTTGTTGTTGTTGTTGTTGTTTTGGGTTTTTTTAAGTAAATTATGTTATGTTATTGAAAGCAGAAGCTTGGTAATCTGGTTTTTGACAGAAAATAATTTATACATTTCTATATGAATGGCGGTAGATAAACAATTATACAGTCACATGCACATAGGATAGTTCCATGTTCAGGTCAACTTAGGAAATTCCTGTCTATGTAAATCTTGATTAGAAATAGAAATATTTTTGTAACATTCCTATATCGTCAACAACACTTGTTTAGATGCAGTTACAGCAAGCTTACTGCACTTTTGATGACATAACTGCTTTGGTTTAGCAACTCAATGTAAATTACTTTCATGGTAGTGATTCTGGCAGGTATAAAGTGCTTTTACTAGGCAGCGCAAGTATTTTAACCTTATCATGCAAAAGACTATCAGGGAAGTGGAAGGAAAAACTGTATCACAGTAGGTAAAAGATAATCTGGGTTCATTCATGGGGTTACTTCCTTTGTTTTTTCTTTCATGACTTATATTTAATGACAATATTTCTGAGAAGTGTCTCTTACTCTCTTCCTTTTCTTTCTTACTGGAAGAAAATCACAACCAAAAGTCTCTTGTATGAAACTTGAAGAGAAAATTTAGAAGTTTCTCCAAATAAAGGTTGAAACAGCCAAACTAACAACCACAGACCTGAGGTTTTTTTCTTCCCTTGAATAGGTAGACCATCAGCAATTCAGGTTCCTCATTTTTAGCTTACAAATGCACGGGCAGGAAAGAGCTAATTGGAGTGGTAAAAGAAGCCACCAGCCTGTTGTTCTGCAGGTGTTACTGCTGGAGCAACGCTAGCTGGAGGAGACCAGAAACAGCCCCACACAATGCCTCACATGCCACCACAGACAACTTTTGACCCCAAGACCTTGCCCTGGGAAAACAGAAAGAGGTATACTGTTCTGAAGTCTCTTAATAGCAACAAACTTTGCCAATGCTAAGCCTATTCTTGGGTCTTTAAGAATTTACTTGTACCAACCAAACAGTCTCATGGTGGGGAAAAAAAAGCAGCTCCCCAACCAGAAGAAACAGCAGCAGACCCAGGGTCCTTGGTCCTTACAAATCTCATCACATGAGAGGCTCGCAGGAGTAAGGAAGGATCTGCCTCCCACCTGGGCTAGAGCTGTCCACACCTTCTGAGGCTACAGGAGCCCTGCCTCAAAGCCCAAGAAATAGCAAGAGTAAGAAAAAAACACAGCTGCCTTTTCCAAAGACAGTACAGAATTATAGAATCCCCTCTAGAGATGCAGGAGACACTTCTCAATCAGGAAAAACCCCTGCTTTCTCGATCCCTTGTAGGCCAAGGATAAAACCCTTGTTCTTCCCCTCTCTCTTTGGAAGAAGGTTCACAGTGGAGACATTTTATGGGGTTCGTATTCATGAGGAACTGAAACAAACCAAAGCTTAGGTCACAAGACCAGCATATTTCTTTATTTACTGCATAGCTTTCCCAGCTTCATCTCCATGTAAACCAGGCACTCTCCAGAACAGAGCTAGCAATGGACTCCTCAGTAACGTGCACAGTACATTAGAACATAATACAAAGCATCCTTTTTCAATAATCAATGTAGTCCAGCTTGCTTCAAGAGCAAGAAGTACATCTCTGAGAGAAGAAAAACCACACATGTCCGCAAACACAGAAAATACATTTCTATGGCTTTCTCTTTTCATTCTCCTGACACACAACTTCATGAAAGCTAAAGGGCAGCATTCAGTCATACACACCTCAATACTCTAGCCCACCTTCCCCTTCAGAGAATTTTAAAATTCAATTGCTCCTCAACAATGCAACAAAGCCTTACAAAATACTATTTTTCTACAGGTTTGTAGAAAAGAATTGGAAAAGCAATCAAGCTAGACATCTGCTAGAAGAGTAGCAATTAAGAGCCTAGCAGATATTAATGCTACAGGTAATCTAGCCCCTCTCTCAAGTGAGCCCTGCAAGGCAGAGAAAACAAATACACTGCTGAAATCAATTCTTTATTCAACAGCTGTTTTTAAATCACATACTGACTGTACTATGTTCTTTTCAAAATGGAGAATTTTTTTTTTTACCTCTCCTTCTGTTTCCTTTTTGCCAAGTGGGTACAAGAAGCACAATTCTATCCACTCCTTTTTGTGAGATGTGGGTACTTGCAGAAAGCTGAAAACACTTGTTGAACAGCTAAAGAAGAAACCCAGAGCAAATAAACCCAAGCCGAAACTCAATAACAAGTTGAGTTCAAAATTCTGCTTTGATTTATGTTTTTACTAATTGCTCAGGTACTGAGGCTTTAATGAGATAGATTTCAGGCAGAAATTTGCTCACCATTTAAAAAAATATTTATAAATAGTTTATCATCAAGATATTTATAAAGGGAGTAGCTGCTGAAGTCAGAGTGGAGAATATTTTAGTAGCCCCATACTCATGGTTAGGAAAACAGCAAGAATCAACTCTCACAACTTCATTCACCCTCTCCCACTATTCTCACGTCCTAGGTTAGAGTTGATGTACCTTTCTTTTGCTCACCACATCTCAAATTATTTTTGCTTTGATAGACAAGCACAGCGACCAGAGCATCTCTATTTGCAACAAAGACCTTGTGGTCCTGTTAGAGAGAAAATCACAGATTAGTATCCTTACAGGCTCTATTTTGCTATTTTTCTGGTTGTGACTCACAACTATTATTTTTTCCATATACCATGACGGTCTTGTGAAATCCTCTCTGTAGATAATGGATTGTTCATTTTAAACTGCACAGTAAATATCTGGCAATGCCCTTCCCCCTTTAGCTTTTCCCAACCACTGTTTCCTTCCAGTCTGTCACTGTTGTAAATGTTTGTGCATTAAAATTCAAATTATATAAAGTCAAAATAGCTTCATTAATTATTTGTTTCATTTTTAAATGTAAACCTTTTTCTTCTGTGCCACATATTCCAGAAAGGTGTAACCTTGCATAGAACTTCATGGATTCCTTTTGGATTTGCCATTCAGAAGAGAGGTAGGAGCACCTTCTCTGAGGCACAACAAACTGTTTGCTTTTCCTCAGCAAGTTATTCAGGGGCTTACAGTCAAATTTCAGCTGACATAGATTTAGAAAAACAGCTATTCCTCCTGTAAGTAAGGGAGGATGCAAAGTATACATTAAGCAAAACACAGTTTCTGCCTGCTTTGGACAGCCAGACCAGTGGAGCAAAACTCCTGCCAGGCTCAACAGTCAAGGTGCATGGAATAGGGGCACCCACAGAGCTGTTCCTTTTGCCATCTTATCCTCTATAAACTATTTGCAGATTAGTTATAGTTTTGTCAGCTGGCAGTAGGCAAAGAAATCACCTGGAAAATTCTAGATGAAAATATGTTGAACCAAACTAATTTTAAAAAGAGGAAAAAATTAGTTTTGGGCAGCAAGCTTCTCTATGACCTAACAACATATTCTAACTAACATTTACTAACATATTCTTTATACCTCTAAAAAGAAGCATTTATGTTTCTCTAATGAGTAACAAAAGCAAACTCCAAAAGTAGAAGATTATTATGACTGGAAAGGAGAGGAGATGAAAAGGACCTTTACCGATGTTTTTTCCATTCTTTTAGATATCTTCAAAGGCAAAAAGCTGGAAGTAGGAAGGGTAAAGTACTTGGAATCTATGGTAATATTTTCAAGTATTCTGGTATGCAAGTATTTCAAATGTTTCCTCACAGATGTTTTTATTTGGCTATTTTCCAAAGGTAAAACAAACTCTTCATCTCAGACCAGAATAGCCAGCTTAAAGTCTTTGCTCTAGTGTCATAAGGAAGCTCTTGGCCCCATTTTTAGCACCCAGTATTTTCTTCATTGTTTAAGTTACACTGAACATAGTGGTATTAATTAATTACATGGTAAATAATAGAGTTATTCTGTGTTATTTTTCTGTCCATAGAAACAGAACAACGGAAACATATTGAGAGAGAGTCTGCATTTTGGGACTGTCCCTAAATACCTGGGACTTGCACAAAGGAGGGAGATATTGGGGAAAAGAAATCAATGGAAAAACACTTTCAGAAGAACAAAAACTGTCTATGTCATTAAAACTCCCTCCTGTACTTCATCCTACCATCTAGACAAGGTATTTGGTAATACCAGTGATCTTTTAGGTTGACCTAACTCAGAACTAGACATTTGCTTTCTTACAAAGGAAGAAAGGGGCACAGAGTAGAAAAGAACACAGGGCAGTGTTTCAAGTAAGGTAAGGAACAGTCCCCGGTCAGATTATGTTGAGCACCCTGGGAAGGGACAATTTTGGGTTTAGGACAGCTCCCTGTACACCTGTATGGTGCTCAGGCTTCAGGGTTTCTCTTTCTCTCTGGAACAGTTCCTGCTGAGGAAATGTCTGATGAACAATCTAGGAAAAGGGATTTGCTTTCCTCATGCCCACAGCTGCCAGGAAAAAATATAGAAGTGGGTTCCACCTGACCAGAACCCTCACCAGCTTAGTTTCAAACTTAGTTTATAATTTTCTCTAAGCATGTTTCACTAATTTGGCATCATTTTAGCCCCTGCCACCCTGAGAATTGCACAGCTCGAGCAACCAGCACAGGTATCACTCAGCCAGGTCAGCTTCTGCCAGCCAAGGGACCTCACTAAGATCTGATCACCACTGTAATGGCCTGGTCACTGCTTCAGTGGTGCTGGACTCTGCCTGCAGGGAAAGCAGAGCAGTTTTGCCTCTCAGCATGCAGGGATGCCCCATATAATTAATAATGGGAACTAAAGCACTGGATGGAATTTAAATACCAATGCCAACTAAATGCCACTCTCCGACAGAGAATTCAATACTGTTGCTTGAAATATCAGCAGAAGAGTATCCAGGGGCCACAGTAGTTTCAGAAGAATCATAGAATGGTTTGGGTTAGAGGGGACCTCAAAGACCATCTTGTTCCAACCCCTTTACCATGGGCAGGGACATCTTTCAGTAGATCAGGTTGCTCAGAGTCACATCCAGCCTGGTCTTGAACACTTCCAGGGATGGGGCATCCACAAGTTCTCTGGGCAACCTGCTGTTCCAGTGCCTCACCACCCTCACAGTCAAGAACTTCAACCTTGTGTCTAATCTAAACTACCCTCCTTCAAGTTAAAGCCCTTCCTCCCCACCCTATCACCCTTGGAAAAAATCCCTCTCCAGCTCTCTTGCAAATCCCCTTTAGGCAGTCGTGCAAGGAACAAAAAATTGAGCAGATATCAACTTTTAGTACATAAATATTTCTTAATTGTACTTCAGAACTAAAAACAAAAAGGAAAGGAAGAAATATCTGGGGTTGAAGAGAAGTAGCATTGCTTCTGCAGATATCTAATATTTCTCTGAGGTTTACTTAACCAATTTCTGACAAGATATGCCCTGCCCCAATTTTACAAAAAGTCATTGAAAAATATTTTTAAACTGCATGAAACCTGTAAATAAGAAGTAAAAGTAAATGACCACAAATATTTTGATTTATGACACCAGAGACTGAAAAAAGTAATGAGGAAAAACTCTAGGGAAATCTATCATTTTATATCACTGGTAAAATAAATACTTCTCATGCAATGCTGTGACCCCCTCAACCCAAAACACTGCAGAGAGCTGATGGCATACCACCACTGTCTTTACAGAGGTTATCTCTAAGGTATACCAGCTATGAGACATTGCAGAGTCTGCAACATAAAATAGAAATGGACCTCTCTCATGAGAAAAAGCAGTTTTCTTCGGTATCCCTTCTTGCCTTAGATTTACACTATTCCATTAAACAAAGCCCATGGACTCTCAGGAGACTGGTTCAACAGTATCAAATGCAAAAAAGATTTAATCTTCAGATATGTGGGACTTCAAAGACAAAAACACTCTGTAAAACATAGGTCTGCATGATATCTTTAATTTATATGCATACATTTATCACAGTCAAGTCTGTAAAAACCTCAAAGCAGATTTAAGGCGTGGAAGAAGAATTTGCCTAAGGTGCTCATGGTTCTGTGGTCTGTTTCAAATCAAAATTGCTTTCCTTTTATTTATCAAAACCAAAAATAGACTGATGTCATTTGATTTCTAGTTTCTTGTTTTCCTGCAGCTCCTCCACCAAAAAGTTCCTGAACACTACTCTTATCCAGGGTTGCATTGATGCTTGCAGACATCTAAGGGTTCTCCTAGAACATTTCAGGGCCATATGGTTGCATCTCTCAGTAGAGAGCAGCTGAAGAATTTGTAGAGCAAAAGCACTGTTTAAACAAAGGAAAAGAAACACACCAAGCAATAAGACTTAAAGCATGACATTAAAACTCAACAGGTTTCCGTATGAATCAGGGTCATATATTCGAACAGAAGCAAAACATTCTCTCTGCTTCCACTTATGTTCTTTTGGCATAGGTTTTTTTACATTTAAAATAGTATTAGAAGAGGAATAATTTTGCATTTCATAAATTAGATCAATTTTTGTTGACACAACAGACATCACAGAAGGGCGACAACGATAGAGCTAGAAATCGCAGGCAAGAAAAACACTGAAAGCCTTTCCCATATGCACAGGAGGCAAATTATCTACTTTTTTACAACAAATGCGTTTTAGACTAGCTCAAGATCATACTAAGAAGCATCTAGTTATTACCTGCTTGTTTATGTAAGTGCCTCTTTATCGTGCAAGTCAAGTGTATTACAAAAACCTTCATTGCAGCAGAAAATATCGAAACATTCAAATGTGTTCAAGCCCCTGAGGGGCCAATAATACTGTCCAAGAAATCAGCCTTGCAGAACCTAGACTTCAAGCCAGAGCCATCTGAACATATAGCTCTCCAGCAATCTTATCTTTTAAAAATATAACTTTTGCAAGCATCTGGTTTCTTTCCTTTTAAAGGAGAGGAGAACAGAAAGAAGTTGGGCAGGCAGCTAACAGAGACTTGCCTCCAGCCAGGTAGGGGTAGATGAACAGTTGCATAAAGATGGACAGTCTTGAGTTCGACTGCTTATCGAAGAACAAAGAGCTGATTCAGTCCCTGGCTCAGCCACAAAGTTTTCAGTGCCTTCATATAAGATTCCTGCATGAGCCAGCCATCTGGGAGGAAAGAAGTAAAAAATATGCAGAAAAAATGTTGTTAAATGCTGTATGCATAGAAGATCATAACATCCACACCTATTTTGTACATAAGGCACATACATTTTTCCATGCGATTGTTCGTATTTCCTCTCATGCCAAAGGAAAATACAAAACTCGTATTACCTTAAAAGTGTTTTAATTACTGATAAAAAGAGTAAGAAGAGGTGCAAGAAATTCCTTTTTCTCCTCTCTGGGGATAATATATACCAATTTCCTTTGCTTTTCTACAAAGTGTCAGTAAAACAGTGTTTGCTCTTGTGGAAAAGAATTGGGAAGTGGAGACAAACGAGAGGAGTCAGTCTGAAAAAAGTGGGGGTTTATTTACCCATTTGGTTCTGATTTAGATTTATCAACACAATCATCTGACTGAAAAAAAAAGGGTAAGGGAAAAAAAAAACAAAAAAAAACAACATATCACCAAACAGCAAACTACAAATATAACAAACAGAGTAGTTCATATAATCTGATATACATTACAACATTTTCCTGATTTTTTTAATACGTAACATAGCAGAAAAATTGTACCAGGAAGAAAAGATAAAGCTTTGCAACTAAAGCACAATGCAACGAGAAAAACAGGGATGTAAGAACACGCACAAGGCTGAGTAACTTCAGAGAAAATGTTTAACCTCTCCATTACTTCATTTCTCTCCAGCAGACACAGAACATTATGCCCTTAAAGTTCTAATTGTTCCTCTGGCTAACACGGAAAGTTAACAGCAGCATGGCTGGTGTAACACTTCTGGCTGCTTCAATCTATGCCATTCATAAAGGTTTTTTTCTGCCATCTGCATATATCCATACTTAATACACACCAGTTCCTTTGTTTTCCAACATGAAGTATGACAAGACGATTTTTCCCCCCCACAAAAACAGTGTTCTGGCCAGTTCTTTGAAAGTGGAAACTCAAAGTACTGAACAGCCCTCAGAAATCATGCAGCAGTGCCGTGTGCCATGACCTCATAACATCCAGCCATTTAAGCAAAGATGCAATTCAAGTGAGGTGCTGGCAAAACACATGGACTTATTGTGCAGGACCACTCAATGCTACTCCAGCTAACATTTTCCATCTTGTCTTCCCTCCTCAGTTCCCAGAACTTGGGAGAGTAGACAGAGCAGCTGGTGTCATGTTGGAAAGAAATGAGAGTGGAATGGGGCTGAACAAAGATGCCAGGAGATCTCACCAAGGGTCAAGCTCTTTTCCCATACTCCCATAAGTGCTCAACAGCTATTTACAAAACAAAAGAGGTTGAATTTCTTTATACCAAAATCATGCCAGGTAGGCAAGAGGTGTGCCAAGGCAGAGGATTAAAAGGAAGGCTCACAAGAGACCCACCAGAATCACTAGGGATTGAGTGTCTTCAGAGAGCCACAATGCCCTGCACATGTATCTCTCCCAGGGCTGCTGTGCTTGCACACAAGTGGTGATCCCCCAAGCTCAGTATTGGGGCCAGTCTTGTTCAATGCCTTTATTGATGATCCACCCCAAAATCTGCTCTCTGGGCTGAATAAGATGTCCAACAGAGACCCCACAGAGCACCTGTGTAGAACACCTAACAAGACCTCAAGGGTGCCAACTGTCATCCTGTCATTTTAGAGTCTTGCAAGGACAAAAGAAAATGCCATGTAGTCTTTCAGCTGGTTTTAGATCACCTTTCCTAAAAATCTTACTACTCCTTCCACAGAAAGTGTGCCGCAGCAGTCTCCCTCTCCAGTTCTTTCAAAACAAATTGAAATTTCAATATCCAATCACCACAGATCTCGAGGGGTGAGGATAGTAGAAGAGAATCCGCTCAGGTGCTCGTCCTATTTCCCTTAAGGTCAACAGAAGCACTGGGAACTCGCATCAATAACAATCCAAGCCAAGGAGAGATCAATAAATTCAGACGATGTCTCTGTAGGTAACCGGGCTTCTCACATTCCCCCTCTCCCTCTCCCACCAAAACAATGAATAGATGTAGTGAAAGGACACAGGTCTGAGACCTGGTTTTCCCATAAGTCTCAGCAGACATTGGCTTATGGACAGTTTGCCTGCACATATTACTATTAACTGTATATTTTGCGAGTACGAGTGGGGAGGGAGACAGCAAAAAATTATTCTAAGGAAATAGAGATTCTCTCAGCTGGATCTCAACATGTTTTCCCATTTTTTTTCCTCCTCTTACTGTTTACGAGAATTTCAGCAAAAGTCTTGACTAGAAGACGAAACTGTATAATTTCCATTTCAGTGAATAGAAAGCTTTTACTTTTACAAATCTTCATGTTTTCCCATTAGGCCTCTGTAAGGAAAAAGAAGAGCTGTGATATCATGCATATATACAATATGATGTGCATGAAGTACATCTAGAAATAAAATTAAAAATGCCAAGACAGACGTAATAAAAGTTTTGCAGTAAAATTTATCAACATAAACACACTTGTTTTAATTTATTCTACTTTATGTATTTAAATTTATTAAATTCAGGCATTATGTTGGCTACAGCGTGTGGCTCCACATTCCTGAGTCAGCTGACAATGAACAGTTAAGTTCCAATAAATTGGAAAGGTGAAGCAGGGTAAGCCTAACTAATGGAGGAAAATTATGCCAGTGAAAATCCAATACACCACAGTCAAGTAGCAGCAGCACAAAAATATTCCACCATATGTTTCAAGGGCTGGCTGAAGCTTCATGCAGAAAGCTTTGATGTTGCCACTATAATTGAGAATGTCAGTACTTCCAGGGAAGAAAACATGCTTCTGTCAATTACATACTTGATTTTCAGACTCCGCATAGAAAGAATGTCTGCTTCCTCAAATTCACTCCACACCGGCTCATCTTATGTTGTTTTAGAGCGTGGAAGATAGAGGATGTACCACTGTCCTTTTGTGGTTTTGTAACAGTGTGCCTTTAGATTGAAGGGCAAAATGGGTGTATGGCAATTTTCTAATTCAGGAGCTATTTGCACTCTCCTTCCAACAGTGCAAGTGGAAATTTGTATAAGAATCAGATGGATACAAAACATTTTGGCAAACTGAAAAATGCAGAACTATAAAAATTACACACAAATTGAGGCCTTATCCATGGTGGAAGAGCAGCATACCTCATAACAGAAGCTTGTGAAAAGATCCACAGAAAAACAAGAACTAGAGACACTGAAAAGAAACGAAACTCCTAGGGACAACTGGCTCCCAGCTCAGTCCAAATCTGCCTATTCACAGTTTTTGGGGATAGCATGCCCCTTTTTCAGCAGAGCAAGAAAATGGAAAGCTGACGATGCTTGAATATCACAAATTAAACTGGTATAATGCTTCTTTCATCTGGTACCATGTCTTCCTCTTGAAATCAAGCTGCGCAGAAGAATTTGGGCAGTGAATCCACATTAAGGCACTGAAACAAAGAGCAGTATCATTTCCCAGAAGTTGCTAAGCACATAGGACCTCTAAGTCTAGAAAGTAAGGACTTTTTTTTCCTCCTCCTGCCTTATTGCTACGTTTTTGGTTTTTTGGGTTTTAAGTTGGGAAGAGAATGCACTTTCAAACCAGCTCTGATCTCTACTTTGGTCTGCGTCATTAAGCAGCCCCACAGCAAGATGACTTACAAATGAAATTTGGGTGGCAGATACACACCAGCATCACACCTAATGCTCTGCATCTTGGAATAGCCATTCTGTGCACAGGCCAAACTTGAAGGCAGTCTAAAGCAAACATCCCAGAAAGTCTGTACACCCTGCATAATCTCTCCTCAGTATTGTTTTGGTCACATTGTTGCAAACCACCTGCACCAAACCTTCATGCAAAGCACAGGCCTCTACTTCCCTTCTGCTCCCCAAAAAGCAATGGATGGAATATATCCTAATTTTGCAGCTCCATGACAGATGGGAAAAGTCTGAATTAAAGTGAACTCTGAAGATCTGTGTCTAATGCTTGTGATATTAGAAACAAAAAACCCACTCCCTGCATATGTTAACATAGTTCTACTTTGCATGGTTAAAAATAGATTTAGTCTGACTTTAGGGATCTGAATTTGGTCACACTGTGCACACACATTAGTTCCTATATTTTTGTCAAATTAAAAAGTTTTCTATCTGTGCTACTATATTTCTGTAGTAAAAGATGGAGGGACAGCTACACTCTGAGGATTAAAATCAAAACCGGCTCAAGGCAGAAAAATCAGTTAATGTTATCAAGACAGTCCAACTTTATTCAGAAGCCCCTGAGGCGCTACGTACAATGCCAAGAGAAGAAGACCTCTTGTCCTCTCTGAAGACCTTGCCCCATAAACAGATGTCAAGGAAAATTGTGAGAATTAAGCCAGGAGAAGGAGAAACAAAAATTGAGGAAAGAGACACAGCCCTAACCTCCTAATTCTTCAGGAGGAGAGTCCAGAATATATCAGTGCTGCTGGTCAATATGCCTCATAAACCATAGCATATAAAAGCAATCTGCATGCCTCTCCCCTCCATACCCAAATTCTCCCTCTTCTGCTCCCCCCATCCCACTCACTTGCAATAAAAATTAAAGCACATGTATGTCTGTGGTAGATTAACATCATAATGGCAAATGTTGAAACAAGCAAAGCAGTGACCTCCTGGTAAAGTTACAAACCCATCTTGTCCTTTGCTTCACTTTGCAGAGCTTGGGACAGGGGCATCTGATCCACTTGAAAGGTGCTGATGTACTGAACACCTTTCATATGCCCTTGGGCAGCACCAAGCAGTTCTGTACCTTTCTTGGTTAGGTTGAAGATCCACAGCAACCTCCACGATAAATTTTATGCAAAATCAAATCAATATTTTAATAGACACCTCAACAGGGTTTGTATTTTTTTTGCCACACCATGAAAATGGATTAGGAGGGAAAGTTAATAACCTGGATAATAATATTTGTAGAACTCTTCTGCAAGATTTAGTTCAAAAGAAAAAAATGCCTTTTTTTTCTCTGCCATAAATAACATTTTGGCAAAGTGAAAGAAAAAATTATAGATGTCAATCTAGCAAAACTTCTCACACATCACAATTTACACATTTCCCCACCTGTTAAAACTCTATTATGTTAAGATATTGCCATTTTTCCTGCCATTATTTAACCTTGGAATATTTGATAGGTAGCCTCTAAAACCTCATGTTCTTACAGTATTTCATCTTGCTGGTTTCATTAAGACAGGATTATAATTCCAGATCTCATGGTTGCAGCTAAAGCAGGAAGACTCTATATAAGCATAACCTCTCTAAATACTGCCAATATTTTGATTTATATTTTCAGTATTTCACATGATTTTTAGTGGTATAAAATTGAATATTGTAATTGAACAATAAGTTTGTTCATAAATTGAAGCAATTTATAGAGGAAACTAGATGTAGATTGTTAAGAAAACTAATGGCTATTGGAGTTTTTTGTGTGTATATATACATGCATATATGTATATTTTACCCTGTGGTGAATTATGATGTTGATTTTGACATTAATTTTATTTTTGCCAATTTTTGCAACAGACTGCTTCATATAATGCCAACATACTTCCAGATTCTAAAACAGTTTAAACTCCAGAAAATAAAAAGGTACTAACTGTATATTAGAGAGCTCATATAACGCATATCAGCAAAGTATACCTAAATTTGTATCACGTTTATATCCAAGTTTATGTCACATTTAATCGAAAATTTCTACTTTTTTTCTAGATACTAATGTCATACATGAACAGCAAATAAGGGCCTGAACACCTCCTACTTGACATGAGGTATTAACAATATTTCTTATGAGCTTGCCCACAGAGAAACTTCATGCAATGGCTTTGTGGAAGGGAGTTTGCTTCCTTCAGCTCTGCCTGCACTGCTGAGCACCCCATCAGTAGGCAGATGAATCAGAGGCTGCTTCTGATGGTTTTTACCCTGTTAATGATGTATTTAAAACCAGATCTGGACCATTATGCATTTCACATTGAGGAAAGCAATACTCTGTAGAGAAGGACTTTCAAGCAACTTCTAATTTAAGATGCAAAGTAAACGACAAAGTAGCCAGGAGAGTTGCTGACTGGAGATCTTAACTTCTCTGCAGTCCCATTTTATGCTTTAGCTCTGCAGAAATTAAAGGACAGATACAAGAGCTACTGGATAAATTGCACTTTTTTTTATATGCAGGTGAAAGCCTTGCTAGCAATAAGGATCCCTTCTGGTTTGAAATCTTCAGAACCAATAACAAGAAAAGGAGACATGGCTTCACAGAGGGTACCACTAAAACTAAAACAATCATTTTTTCTTTCACTATTGTAACAAACAATCACCAAACAAAATTATCTTAGCATAAAACTTGAACAGCTCTTTCAGCAATGCAATACATAATACCCAAAAGAATTCTCCTAAAAACAGCAGCAGATTTTTATCAGCTAAGTTATGAAAAAATTTGGATGCAGCAAGATGCAATCCACCAGTTTGCTCAAAATGTGATTTTACTTGATTTGCCCCAGGTTCAAGATCGTTCTGTCAATGTTTTTTTTCATTTCATGCCTCTCACTACAAACAGGGAGCCCAAGAAAGGAAGGGAGACTTGAGAGCCCAGCGAATAATACACAGCCCTACTTACCCATAGCTACTGCCACCATTTGCCCAGGAATTTCTGCAGACAAGTTTTAGGCTCAATAGGCATGGAGAATAACTGAAAATGAGGAGGGGCAGGAGCAGGGCTCTATGAAGGTAGCTCTTAGATTAACTGCACATCTCTGTGCATCTTCTCCAGACACACAGATTCCAAGACAGAGGGCAGGCAACAAACCAAAAGGGACCACAAAGATGGCATGGGAAAGAGAGACTTCCTGTCTCCCACAGGCTTATCAACTGCAAGCTCCTAAGTGGTAGAAAAAAGCCATCGCAAGACAAGCAGCCTGGAGGTGCTAATCCAGTACCTGGCTTCCTTTGTATTAATTATCAATGCACAAAACCCTGCACAACAAATCCTGACAACTGGGACACACGCATCCTGCTCCTGGGGCCAGGCAGCAGAACAGCCTACTCGGTCTCACATTCACCTACTCATTACACTATAAGTAGTTAAATGCTGAAATACAAACAACTGAAATCAGTTTTGTTTTAAAATAAAATCATCTTCCTCTTCTATAATGTCTCTGAGATTTGCTACATCACTGACACCATAAGGAAACAGTTTCTTAGAGTCCAAAGTGCAAAACAGGCTTTGGAGACTCTGAATTTTGTTTGGAACTAGAATCATCAGCAAAAGTCTACAAGAAAGGCTTAGAAATTATACAAGGAAGACTTTCTATAGTGTATATTTTAATGTGGGAATAACTAAAATGACAAAAAACCCTCAAAACAGCCCATTCTCATAAAATCCAGCAAGGAGTTTCAGAAACTGAAAGAAAGTTTAGGTGACTTGCTAGGGACACTCCACCCTGTCTAACTCTCTCTGCAATTAGTTTTCCAACCAAGAGAAGAATGCAGCCTAGGAACTTCATATACTCTGCAATAAAATCTGCCCATTACAACTTAAAACAGAAGGGCATATTAACACAATGTTAGTGAAGTCTGGCTTTCGATATGCTCATCTACTCTTATTCTATTTTTAAAACTTTCTCATCCTGTTCCTTACAGCTAATATTACATTTACTCCTTCCTGTTTATTGCTTTGTCTTTTTTATTTTATGGACAATTTTTTTAAAAACCCTTATTAGAAGTGTTTTCCATTTTATAAGGGACAGAGAAGTATAGCTTTGTTCTAAACTTTCAAAAATAATACGTGAACTATTGTCAAATCTATAAAGAAACAGACTGATTTTTCTTTCACAGTTTTCAGAGCATCAACATGGAGAACTGATCAGAGCTAGATTTTCCACCACTTAACAAACTTTACAATGTCTTATACTTTTTAATTATAAATGTTTTGGTAAAATTTCAAAATTCCTCTTGAACATGTAGGAAAAGTGGGTAAGTGTTGGATAACGAATACAAAAATGTGTCTTGATACACTAAAATGCTTTACTTCAAAAGGTTGTTTTGTATTCATTTTCACATAATATAAACAACTCACATATCTTCATTTCAGTAACTTACACTTCCAGAATAGAGAAAAATAAAGCAATATATAAAAACCATTTACATTTTTTACAAAAGCAATTTCTGAAATTGGAACTGCTATAATAGGCAATTGTTAACAAAAAGTAACTTAGAAAATGTGAAAGCAGGGACACAGATCATTTATACCTCCTAGAAAGACTCATGCAGCTTCAACAAAATCTGAAGGCCAGCATTAAAATTAGCAATGCATCGCACTGCAAAAACAAAACAAACCACCAAATATGGAAATCCTACTTAATAAACAAGACTTTAACACAACCCTAAATAACAAACATGAGACTATTTGACTCTATAAATCCCTTAGCTAACCAGGTCCCATGCAAAATACTATTTTTAAAATCTGTAAGCACCACGTTTAGAATTAGACAACAGAAGACCAGAAACAAGTATTTGAGACCAAAAGTGAAATATCTCACAGATGGACAAAGACAGCCTGCAGCCAAGGACCTGAACCATGGGCAGAAGTCTGTTCTCCTACAGACTTTGCATAACTCTGGCCAGCCATTTCACACACAGCCTTGCAGTGTAGCCGAGACAATCTGTCAAGGGTGAAGTTTCCCACCACATTCTCTGCTGAAATAGGGGACATTCTGACCTTCTTCAGCAATAACCACCTGTGGCACATTTTTGCTCAGATTTTTGCTCCAGCACAGATGCTTACCTGAGCACTGTAAGGTGGGCAAGGAAAAATCCCTGCTGAAAACTGCACCAAGCTTTGTTGCAGAGTTAATTGTCCCCTGGTTTAGGGGCCTCAGGCAAGTGTGTCATCAAGCAGTGCTGGCACAAAGGAAATGGTGACAACACTCAGCCAAGGCACACAAACTGAATCCTCCTTTTCTCAGCCAGAGTGGCACTACCACAGTGCACCCTCCAGGGCTGGTATACATCCCCTCCTTCTGAGATTTTCATTCTTTCCAAGGTCCTCTTCTCCAGCCACTGTCATCTCAAACCTTTCATCTCAGCTGCTCACATGGCAGCAAAAGCCATGATGTCAGCAAAGAAGAGTCAGATTATTTTAAAGAATGAAACAGAAAGCATTTGGTTTCTCCATCCATTTTGCCCAGAAAGCATTAGGGAATTCCTCACAGACAGCCTGGATGTGGGGTGGCAACAGTAACTACTAATGATGACTTGGGAGGGGAGATCAAGGCAGTGTGTACCACAAGCTTCTACTTCTTCAAGCCAGTTTATCTCCAGTCTTGGAATAAAACCATAAAGAAGAGACCCATAAAAAGAAGATAATAGTACCTCAATTTTTTGAGAGATGTTATGAGGATAAATACATTAAGGATTATGAGATGTAAAAGATGTAAAAAAAAGCTATAGTAATAGGGGAGATAAAGGTAGCTAAGATAGATAAACTGCTATAAAAAACGCAGACTGACTTTTAAAAGAAACATCCAGCTATGTAGGGAGCACAGTACTTTTGTAGTTACTATTTATGTGCCATCTGTGAACAAGAAAAGTACTTAAATCAGTTTTGTTCATGCGTGAGCTGGGCAAATAATGCGAAATAGTTTCTTGTAAACCATCATCCAAATGTAAATTTTTCTTGATTGCCTCCCCATTCTGTTGACCCATTTTACACATATACCGTAATACAGGTACATGTTCCTTCATCTGGACAGTCAAATGTATGGAAGGAACATGAGTTTCCCAAGAATTTAATAACTTTTCTGTGAGTTAGGGAGTGGAAAAAAATACCAACTGACATATGACATCAATTCCAGGGAGCAAATAGCAGGTAGGGTGTAGGAAATAACTAACATAATAGTTATTAGATAGCATGCACCCAGACAGACAGTCAGCCAAAACACGTTCTGTCTGAACTATTCTCATGATAATTTTTTAGCAACAAAGGCTTCTGTTCATTTGAGTTTCTGCACAGATAATTCATTATCAGAATAAAAAGACCGTATTCATGTAGTTGTTTGCTTCAAATAGATTTTCTCCAGCTCCAGTTCAGAAACAATAGCACCAACAATACCGTGAGACTATAAAGACACGCTAAAATGCTATAAACCAAGCCTTGATTTGCTTGTGTTGCTGCTGTGCTGTTCATATGGCTTAAGTAGACCAGTGACAGGGTGTCTTGTGGGAAATAGGAAACAGTTAAGGTGAAGGGAGATACAAATCCTGCTCACTTAAATGACTTGAGTATTTTTACAGGGGTTGTTCAACTGGAAAGCATCCCTGCTCTGTGGAAGGTAATTCTCAGAGGGTTGCTCCGTATGAACTAAAATAGAGGTGGAATTACAAAAATGAGAAATGATCACTTCATAGGTAAGAGTAAAAACTGATATAATTTATTGTTTTGGTAACAAGCTAAGAATGTTTAGATTCCAGGAAACTTTTCTTGCTGTTTGATACTTCTGTTTTCGCAGATTAGCACACCATTACAAAAATCCCCAGAGCTCCATTTCTTCTCTCCTGATATCTTAGCCACCATTTTAGCAATAGAGAATATCATCCCACTGGGAAAGAAAAATATATTTATAGAAATAAAAAGGGTCTCTGCCTCATGAAATTCTTTGTGAGATGCCCTACAAGAAGTGCCATTCTCTCACTAAATGACCACTATCTTTCAAGAAAACTGGGTTTATGGTTTGGGTTTGTTGGTTGTGGTTTTTTTCTTGAATTATGAACAAGGTCATTCAATACAAACACCGACTGCTCAGGTGGATGAGCTACACATAAAGTGGTTTTAAACATTCACATTGTCTTTCTTCCCCTCTCCCCCCACAGTTTCATTAGATTGGCCCGGGTTGCTAAGTGCTTCCTTATAATTCCCATTTTGTCAGCGCTACGGTATCACTGCAGTATGTGCCACAAAGAGAGAAAAAAATGAGTAGGAAGGATCTGTCAAATAAAAAAGATCTTAAAGACTGTAAATCACCATAGTATGGAGTATATGGTGAGAGTAATCATTGAACACATAGCAATCAGTGGGAGCAATTTCATTTAGAGGAGAGAGGATCACTAAAAGAAAACAAAAATTGATTATGTTGAAGGTCTTCGGCACTATACAGACAAATACCTCTAAAAATGGACCTGAAGCACTGTGTGAGGTGGCCCAGAGTTCTGGCCCAGTGTGATTTTTTTTCAGACACTGCTCATAATTGGGCATTTTCTTTTCACTATAAAAGAAAGATGTCGATTTCCCAATTCTATTCAGAATCCTGGCTCTCATCACAAAAGAAAGGTTTGTATTATATTATGCATTTGCTGAACTAGACCATCTTCAGGGCACTTATGTGCCTGCTAGACAGATGGTACATCCCTCAGCTGTTTGAATATGAAAACTCAAAGAGTTCCTAAAAACACCAGGGAAATAAAGGCACAGTCAAGAGGAAGTGAGAGGGCAGACTGGATCAAAAGGGCGGAGCAGTAGACAGTTTCAAGGTATTTTCCTAATCAACAAATTCATACATGCTGGAGGGCAAGCCCTACAACACTCAGCTCTTATTTTGTAACTGAGGATGCCGTTTATTTTTATATTACACACCTAAGAGATGGCTCAAGAAGAACATCTTTTGCAGTACAACTTTACAGCACCGGGAAAAAGAGAAACAGCGTGATGTTAAAGAACTTCATAAGCCCCAGGCAAGACCAGAACTATAGTCATTGGCTAATAAACCAATATATCCTTGTGACTCTTGACTTCATGGAAGGTTTTCTGCTCCATACATGACTATAAACTGTATAGACCACCACAAATATGGATAGAGATAGTCTTCAACAGCAAAAGCTTTTCCAGTAATTTTGGAAGACATCCTTTCCAAGGTTTTAGTCTCACTGTAATAACCTCCCCACCCCAACCCTTTTTTTTTTCCCATTATCCTAGTACAAGTTTATGTCTAATATTACTTGCAGCTCTTCTGAAATCTGGGTGTCAATTCCCTTCAACAGGAGGGATTTTCAGCTCATCCCAGCAGGTATGTAGAAACCTTAACTTGAAAAAATATAGAGCCTATGTTTAAGGCAGAAAATGACAGTTTTAATATTTTTTAAGGACTATATTTACACCCACTGAAAAACCTACAGTTGAGGAATAAAGACGGTAATCTGAAATGCAGTTGATAGAGAGGAAGACATTTGAGATTTGTTTGGATTTGTTCCAATTTGTACAGAAAGCAATTTAGCATTTCATTGGATAACTGGAACCTCCCAGGCCAGGGCTGTTCCTCAGGACAACAGTGTCCCAAAGAGAAGCAAAAAAACCACTATTTTCCCTGCAGAGACATCAGGGAACCCCACATTCCCTGATCCAAATGCAAAACCCTCTCTCTCTTCAGAGCTAGAGACCAGCATCTTGCAGCTGATTTCTATTGAATCTGCCTGTAGCTGCATGGGCATCCCTTCACACACTGCCTTCATTGATGCAAAAATTCACTAGACCCCAGAGATTTTAAAAGCTGTGACACTGCTGGATTATTATTGTTGTTGTTTTAATTGTTAAGACTGATAGAGAAACACACATCATCCAAATGGGCCTTGCCAGAGCTGATCTGCTAAAGTTAGTATAATGCACATAAATATCCACAACTCCTTGTTTTTCTAGTTGTCTGGATTTGTTTGATGTATTATCACACAAATAATTAAAAGATCCCTCAAGTTCTGCGTCTCTTCTCCCTGCTAAAATTAATCCTTGCATAAAGATAGCCAGCAACTGAAAGTGATAAGAATACTTGCAGCTGATGGAATTATGTGGAATATTATAGGCAAAAGTCTTCTTTTTCCTTCCACATTTTACTGTAAAGGTATATACAAACACTATGGAAAAAGAGTAGTAAAATGGAATAAAGTACAAGGATTTTGAGCAGGGAGAAAGCTTTTGCATATTGAAAAATCTCAACAAAGAGCTATAAACTTCGCAAAAAATGAAAATAAAAGGCACCAGGTTTGGTTAATGTGGTTTTGGAAGTGTCTGATCAAAGGTATGGGAGTAAAAATGAATGTGAACTGAGAAATCCTAAGGCAGCCGACCATATTAGTCTATTCAGTTGCATAACAGTGATAATTGATGTAAAATAAGCAAATACATTAATGACAGTCACAGGGGAACAGAAACTGAATATATAAATAGATTTAGTCTGTTAAATAAACAAAGGGAAACAATCAGCAATGATTACAAACAGCTTATTTAAGCAGTCTTTAATAAGCTCAATGGCTTGGAGAAGACAAGCCTTTTTAAAAGTGATAAAAATCAGCCTCTCCATTGGAGGAATAGTTAAGAACCATCTATAAAACCCTGAGGGTCAATTTGGTCCCATAGTAACAAAATAGAATTTATCAATTATGTTAATTTTGCCCTCTAAGTATTAGTTAACATCCACCTTCCAATAAAAGCAACTTCCATAGACCCCAGTAGGGAGCTTTTCTTTTGCTCCTCCAGTAGTCCTTTTGGTGAGGGCAATATTCCACTTCTGCTGTAATTTCTGAAGTTGTGAGCTTAAGCTTCTAGGCAAAAAACTCGCCATGACACACAAGCTGCTAGTGGTGAAGTACAACAAACAGAGACTCTGAATGATGCAGTGAAAGAATTACGCTCTCACTTGCTGTTTATACTCAAAATGTTTCCTCTGTTCTCTCATGCATCTACCTGTCAGGCTGTCTCTGCTACCTAGGGCAAAGTTAGATCAGATGGGACTATCATAGATAAACATCAGTACAAACTGGCTCAGCTCGCCAGGAGGGAAGAGTGTGCCTCAAACAAAGCACCAAGCTTCACGTAGCAGAGCACTTGGCACCTCATCACTAAGCCTGACCTGCCTCCATATCTCAGTCCATCTACAGCCTTTTGATTGCTCCTGATGCATTCAGTCTACACACAAGAATAACTTTTGGAAATGCAGTTCAGCTCAGTTCTGGATAATCAGTAGGGAAAAGAAGTGGGGTAAACAAAGCCCTCAAAATTCGGAAAAACAAACAGACAAGGAAAAAAAAAAACAATAACAACTACTAGAGAGTAAGTTAGAAGTGTTGTGGTGCGTAGTCATTGTTTTAACCCCTACCCTGAAATTAACTGTCAGAGGTGGAGGAAGTGGACTTTTGTCCATCTAGCCAGCCTCTCAGTATGACCAGGCTTCCACCTCTGAAAAACCTAAGCAACTCTCTCCAAGCATAATTCTAGCTCTGGAAAAGCCAGCCAACATCAAACATGCATTTCTTACAGCTCCTATGGGGATTTATTAAAAAAAAAACTTCACAGTGTGGGCTAAGAAGTTGGAAAGAGCAAGGGAGAAAGTGGAAGTGTGCTATGACTGCTGCTTAGGCTCCAGAGGAACATAGCAGAACATCAGGCATACTTCAAAATGCTTTACCTTGCAACCTCCCATAAAATTCCTCTCACGACACTATCATACCCAACTATTAAAAAAACCCAAAACTTCTATATAGTTTCAGCACACTAATCCATTCCTTTCCTACAAGTTATCCTACTGCTGAACATACTGGAAAGGACTCTTTTGCCAAGAAACCAGATTTTCTTAGAGTGAAATAAAATGGCATAAAAGCTGATGTGTACTGTACCTGACCAACAGAGAAGAACTATTCCTGAGCAAACCAACATTCCGTGGCAACCCTTACAAAAGGCCATCCAGACAAGTTGACTGTGATAATGCCAGAAAGTAGTCTCAAGTGCCAGAACCTGGCAAGACAAAGAAAACCAGCACTGAGGACAGAACAGCTGAAGGGGAAAGTTTCTATTAGCCCAAACCAGAAATACAATCTTAATTGTTTCAATGCCCCCTGTACATTCAAAAGTGCTGCTCTTGCTCTGCCTGGATGTTCAAATACTCAGCTGGAACTAGAGGAGCACAGCCCCTGAAAACAAGCAAGAAAACTTTCACAGCCTGCTTCATTAATTCTACTTTCCCCTTTGTCTTCACAAGCCCTTTTAGAGAACTGAGCCTCAGGGGTCACTACCTCACCACCACCTCCACTGCCACACCCCTCCCTGCAGGGTGCACTTACTCCTTCCAGGAGACACATGACAGAGAGAAAGCACGAAGAGAAAGCAAAAGGAAAAAGAGGAGAGCACTGACAGAGCTCAGAAAAGACTCTAACTAAAAGCAGTAGTAGCTGGATTTGGAAACTCCAGATAAAACCCAGCAAAAAGGGTCACTCTACCTGATTCGAGTACAGTAAAAAAAAGTCATTTATTTCTTGCTACTGAGAAACAAGTTTAATGAGCACTCGAGAAGTGCCTCATATCACCCCTAAGTTTTTTGCTCCTTATTACCTCCATCACTTTGAGTACCAGATGTTCATCCTGGTACTGGTGTACTCTGGTGATGGATGGGCTTGGTACGTCCTCTCCTTCTCTCCCTCTGCTCTCCACTCTAGTGGTTCACAGTCACCCTCCCACTACTCTACATGCCACAGATTCCACCCCTTAGCAGAGATTGCATGTGTACACTGAGAGATTTTGGGTCCCTACCTCTGTATGGATTCACCTCCACCCCGCTCCCTTCCCTGAGCTTTACGAGAATACACAGTGCTTCACTTCTGACTGCCTGCTGTTCAGACTATCTGAAAGGATCAGAGTCACACGGTTTAATGGCACTGTGGTGAGCTAGCCAGAGCAAGACAGGAGAAAAGGATTGGTGCAAAATATTACCATGTGACAAGCCTAGAAGGTTCAGATACTAGACAAGGACTTGGACAAGGGGTAATTGCGGGTATCACAGCTAAGCAAAGGTACAGCTCTGAGAAGAATTGACCTGTGATTCAAATACAATGAACACAATTTACTTTAGTTCTCCAGATCAATCTAACCTGAGCAGACAACTACTGTGGTTTTGCTGTAATTGCTGCCACAGTGTCTAGTGTTGCACCCCAGAAAGAATAGAGGAAAAATTAAACAAGTGAGATAATGGCAGAAGAGGTGAAAGTCACACAGCAAGTTCTGTTCCGTGTTCAGCCTCTGCAGTACTCTCTTGAATGTTTTTTGAGTGTTTTTTATTTGTGTGAATGAACACGAATATCTCTATTCATTTACTAAAATTGCTGCAATGTTTCCATACTACTGTTGCATAATTATTTGTCTTCTTTTACTAATGCCAGCAGATATAGGTAAAGACTCCAGAGAGAGGGGAAAACAACTTGCTGTGAGACACACCAGCAGAAAATCCATTTATTTCCAGTGAAGTTTCTATGGGTTTATACCAGTATAGCCACAAGACAAACCTGTATCACAAAGCAAGACAGAAGAAGGAGAATGCTTGTCTATCCACTCTTTGCAACAATGTTAAACATTGCTGTATCTGTCTCTGGCTAAAGAGGCACCTCTGAATTCTCATCTCATTGGAAATTGTGACATTTCAAAAATACTTGATTTTTGATAGTTATACATGCAGCTGCTCTGTAAGTACAGTCATTATAGTGCTAACCACAACACTTTTGCAATACCATATTTAATGAATCTCTTTACGTGCCTTCCAGAGCTTCCAGCAATGTCGGCACCTGAGGGTTTACAGGAGAGATCTCTATAGTTTTATATATACCACTTAGAGAGATGTAGTAAATACAGACCAGAAAGATTACAGAGGTTGAAGTCAGCTGTTCAAGTCAAGAAGTTCACTTGCCATTCCTAATAGATCTATCAAAGTGCCTCTTTGACAGCGACTCCTGTCCAGAGACATGAGACAGATGGGACACTGTTGTGAAAAAAAAGGGTTGTTTAAAGTTCAAGAGAAAAATGAATGCTCATAATCATGAAGTAATCTTGTAATGATCCAATGCCACTCAGTCCTGGAAAATTTTTATGCAACAACTCCTACATGGATTGGGCACAATATTTAACATTTAGTTTATAGCTGAATACAAGAATGGCATCACAATATTCTAGTGAGGTCGTAATACCTCTGTGGTACCATATTTTAGAAGGGGAAAAAGACAAAAAAAACCCAAATAACAGCAAAGCCTGAGTGTCATCAGCAGTAGAGAAGAGTGAGAATATGCAGAATATGCACGAACCCTGCAGACCAGATCAGTGAATAAGGAGTGGGGAGGAGGTGCTCCAAGTGCCAGAGCCCTGTAGTCCATTGTGCAGACAATGGTGAGGCAGGATATGCCCCTGCAGCCCATGGAGGTTAATTGAAGTGCAGAGGTCACCTGCAGCCCATAGAGCACCCATGCTGGAAGCAGGAGAATGCCCAAAAGAGCCTGTCACACTGTGGGAAACCCGGGCTGGAGTAGGTCCCTGCCAGGACCTGTAGAACCATGGACAGAGGAACCCATGCTGGAGCAGGTTTGCAGGCAGGACTTGTGACCCCACAGGGGTCCTACACTGGAGCACTGCACACAGTAGAAGGGGTTCACACTGGAACAGCTCAGTGAAAACTGAAGCCCATAAGAAGGACTCACACTGGAGAAATTTGTGGAAGACTGTCTCCTATGGGATGGACCTCATGCTAGAGAGAAGGGGAAGCGTGTGAGGAAGGACCATCAGCAAAAACATTAAATTTAAGCCCAGTAAGAAAGGAGGGATGTGGGGGGAGATATTTAAAGATTAAGATATTATTTCTCATTATCCCACTCTCATTTGATTGGTAAAAAATTAAACTAACTTACTCAAGTTGTCTGTTTTGCCTGGGACAGTAATGAGTTAATGACTTCTCCCTGTTCCTTATCTTAACTGAGGAACCTTTCATTCTATTTTCTCTCTTCCTTGTCCAATGTAGGAGAGGAGTGACAGAATAGCTTTTGTAGGCCCCTGGCATCCAGACAGGGTCAACTCACCACTATTTACTAGCAAAACACATAACAGCTGTTTTGTACTTATGCTTCAAACCTTTGTTAAACATCTAGTAATCATCCCTAATCATCTAGGAAGTCTTTAATATACAAGGTGCCAACACAAACAATGGACTCACTAAAACTCCCATTCCTGACAGTAAATATGAAGATGATTATGCAACCCAGTAACAGTAAAGATGGAAGAGATCTTCACAGTGCAATAATTAGAGATCTTGCTGAAGTATAGTTGGAGATGTGCCCTGTCAAATGAGGGTACTAAATTAAATAGATAAGAATTGTCAATAGTTGCTGCCAAATTTGAAATTAACAGCCCAGTTTACCATTATTAGCAATGTTGCCTTAATAAAACCACAAATATAGTACTGTTCACAGTCAGAGATAATCAAGACTGTATTAAAACCAGTATTTGGATTAGACATAGAAGAGTGCACAAGTTCCACAGCTGCAAATTGCCCAGAACAATGGGTCTCTGAACATCATTCAGGTGACACTGGGGAAAAACATCAAGTTCCCATCTTTGCCGCCAGTCACTCACAGTAAGCAGGCTGGCCTAATCTCCTCCTTTAAGGCTGATTTTTAATTATTATTATTTTATATCTAAATTAATCTGAAATTTGCACAGAGATGGAGAAAATAATTTAAATAACACACCTGCCAATTTTCCACACTTATAATACCCACACTTCTTGAAGAACTGATTGAACTCCTTCACAATCATTACCCAGAAAGTGGGATCTAGCATCAGGCAGAAGGAAAATTGTACTCTATATATTTACATAATGTACCATTTTGTAATATATGATATGCTCTTATTGCAACATTATATCAATTATTTACCAAAAAAGCTTTAATAAATTTAACTATGTTGCTCCCACTTACCAACCGCTTTAGAATAATTTAAAGCTCATTTCCTGGTGCACTGAAATTATTCTAAACTGTGCATGCTGGCAAACACAAAAACCTTTTTACTCCCCATTTGCAAAATGACATCTACTCTATTTCCATCTTTGTTTTCAGACTCAGAATTACTTTAGCACTTTATTTCTTAATCTGTCAAATAGCTTCATCAAAAACCAGAGTAACACTTCCTCCTCAAAGCCCCATAGATTCAAAGTTACAAAAGCTACATGTAACATTTTTACCAAAGTTCCATATTAGACAAAAGAAACCATATAACCTTTCTTCCTTTTCTTTGTAGAAACATCTCAGCTAAAAAGCCTGCAAACATTGGTGACAACATGAAGGGAGAAATCCTGATGGATTTGTTATTACAGAATGCCTGCTGCACGGCTTCCGTGAAAGGCAGCTTTCCATTATTAGCTGAATTTTCTACCAACTCCCTCTTTCTATTAGCGTGAGATCACTCCTGTTCTGGTCTCAGGCACACGAATACAAAGAGACAATAAAAGCCATCAGTGCTGATGCAGCCTCTAGCATTTGAAGTTTTAGCACTCTGAAAAACTAAAAGCCAAAAAATATGGAGAAAAGGGTGTTTTCTTTACTTCCTTTACAATCATTCTACACATCAGAATCAAATACAGGCAAGAGACCTTGGAGAATACTTAAAAATAAGCATGTTAATAACAGACCCACTGGCATTTATTTCATCATAGATTTCTGGCACAGCTTCACACTGTGCTTTTTGCCTTCCAGTTCTCTGATCTGGGAAAGGCCTTTTCACCTGCTTATCTTAGAATCCAAAGGAATACACTGAATACTCAGAACTAAATATGTATGAATACGATCAGAAGCCAAGGGTTTGCTTTTTAGAATCATAAGCAAGGTCAATAAAACACATTACTGAAACGAATTACAGTGTCCTGCCCTAGACATGTGACTATTCCTAAAGAGTCCAACATCTATAATTTTCATTTTTTTAAAGTGATCTATTTTTTATTATTTCCTAGTTATTTATTTGGACAATATATGCACAGGTTTTCCTCCTTATTATTGTTTTGCAAAACTGAAGGGGCAAAGAGCAAACCAGCTCTGGCAGCACTGACAGAGTGAGATGAAAGGCCATTGCAGGTCCCAGGTCAGAGTGCTGGGAACAAGAGTGGAGACTGAAGCTAAGTTCAGGATGTAATGAAAAGGTAAAAAACAGCACGTCAGGAGGGTGGTGGGAATGTCAGCAGAGACAGCTGTATGTGGAGATGAAGGATGGGTGAGGAACCCAGATACAGAGACTGTTTACAAGTAGCAGGATTCAGAACTGTATGCAAACAAAGAAATTGGTGCAAAGGGACTTTCACAGGGAGCCAGAACCTGAGTGAAAAGATTGGGTGGAGTTGACAGAGGAGGGTTAAGACAAGCAGTCAGAAGAAAAAGGGTGACAGAGACAGCCTGGGTGCATAAGTTCAAAACATTGCAGAAAGGTCTAAGTGCTCAACTATGGTATGCAGCTGGCTAAAGGGCCTCAGGAGCAGGAAGCAGCAAAAGAGCAAGGTGGCAAGAAACAGCCTGTAACAGGGATTGAAAAGTGAGAGTGACAGACAGCAGGAGGAGCCACATCAAAAAAAACCAGATGTTTCTTAAAAAAGATTGGTTTGACCCATGACCATAAAAAACGTATTGCTTGTAATTGCATGGTTACCATAAGGAATCTCTACTCAGCAGAAGCATTCTTGTATGATGATCACATATATTTGCATTTCTTTAACTTCTGTTCTAGATGTCCCAGTACTTATAAAATTCTAGGTTTTTAAGACAATCATATCATATCTCTAACACCAATTGCTACCATTACCAGTTCTGTTGGTGGTGCTTTCCATCAGATGAACTCAGGGCTCATTTACAAACTGGGTCAGCACCATTATCACCATTTTACAGATGAAAAATGAAGGTGCTGTAGATCAGTCTGCATTATTAATATCAACCCTCAACCTTTAATCCATTTTACTGTCATTTTCCTTGAAATATTCATTTTTACTTCTGCACTAAGGGTATTTTTTTCATGTATTTCTAATGCACATCAAAAGTACCTGGAGCATAGTAGGGGCCATTTTTAGCATTCTCAGGACTCTTTGAACATAATAAAGTTGCGCGGTGCCAAACTCCCACACTACCCAAAAGAAATCCACTCTCCCCTGCGCTTACCTCTCTGGCTGAACATGTTCCACCTTAACTGTAGCATCTCTAGGGAAAGCTCCTTTGTGTTGCCACAATTCAACTTGTTCTCACAACCCCATTTTTCCTCCTAGTCCACACAGCTTGAGAAATGAAAGAATATCATGCTATGTACTCCATTAAATTTCTATGGCAGGGACACACCATATCCTGCATTTGAAACCTTCATTCTTCAGCACCTAAAGAGAACATACTGATCATGGATTTTTGCAGGTCTATCTGTTATGTTTGGGAAGATTTTCAGAAAAGAATTTGGGATATCTCAGCTGCTTCCTTAGGCAAATTCACATGGACTTTTCAGCATTTTGAGAAAGAAAAACGATCAGGGGCTGCTCTTAAACCCAAGGATGACTTATAGCAATTTCCCAAGCTCCCCTCTGCTTTCCATTTTTCTTTTTTCTCAAATGCTAACCCTTAGTAAGAGGCTTCTCTCTTCTGAAGTAAGAGATATTGGCCCAATGACCTGAATATGCAGCAACATAACAACTGAACCTCCTCTTATGAGGAGCTTGAGGCTTGGCCCCCTTTTTCAAGAACAGCTGCACTCTTCTACGTCTGCAGGTACCTTATTTCGCTGTGCTAGACAGAATACAAGACCTAGATCCAACCTTAAAATGAAGGTCAGTCCGCTCCCCCCAAAGCCCTGCAGATGCAGGCCAAATGATAATGCCAAACAGCACGGCTTTATAATAAACTACAGGCTGATGGTAACAGACAAAACCTTTCTAAAACTCTGAGATTTCTTCCCAGATTTTCTTCTTGCACATAATGCTATGCTATTTTAAAAAATTCAGTGGAAGCTCTTGCTAGGAAAACCACAAGGCTTTGGTCTACGCACATCTCTAACATTACCTGCCAGTCCTTAAAAAAAGGAATTAAACTCACTGCCTATTCCTTCACACATTGGGATGTATTGATTCTTCTGAGACAAGGACACCAACCTACCTTTGGATAAAAATGCTCTGCTTGTACACAAACTCACATAAAAAATATAAAGTGATCATGCCACTGTATTCTCACTAATTGCATTGCAGACCAGTATGGCCTGTTCCTGAAGAGCCATCCCACAGGGAAGTAATGAAGAACAGTGGTTTAATAAAACAAAACAAAAAAATCACCAGGCAGAATATTTAAAATACTCATCTGAAAATTAAAACATAAATTGACAAGGCATGAAAAAGATATCATTTTTTCCCACAGGCTTCTTGCTTAGCTGCACATTTAGTAACATTTCAGTAAACTGGCAAAGATTGAATTTTAACATAAAAACTCTTCCTCCAGGTTTCAAGACCTAGACACATTAGAGCCACTGACAGAAAATGAGGCTGATAACTTACACCTTTTTTCAGGTTTGTTTTTTTTTTTGGAACTGGTGTCATTGTCAGAAACAGATTCAATTGGTTGAGATTTTCAACAATACAGAAACTAGACTTCAACCTGAAGTTCAGCCTGAGGCTCACTTATCCATGCAGTAAATGTTTAATCTAACGGAAATAAGAAAATCATGAAGCATCAAGAAAATGGTGCTTCTTTAGGGAGTGTGGGTGTATGACTGTTGAGGAGGAAAGCAGAGGTCATTTAATTATATTTTCTTCTTCCCTCTTCTCTAACATTTACTGTCTCTTGTCTAAGTGCACTCTAGGTCTTGACAACTAAATGAACAGATGCTATCCTGTTAGTAGGTCTGTTTTTAAGAATGTTCATTCCAGGAGAGTAGTTTTCTAAAAACATATGGTAAGCTAAATATATTGAAGACTTTTCTCAGCTGGCTTCATTGGTACAGGAATATAACCTGTCAGGTGAGATGCTCAGAATAACCACCATCAAGTTGTCAGGGTTAAAATCCCCAGGTGAAAGATACAGCATACCCCAGACAGGGTGAAAGGGAAAAAAACTCTTTCCTTGTTATTCCTAGAAATCCAATCATGATTGTAATTGGTTTTTATAGCAACATGACACTGCACTTGCTGCAGATCATTGTGATATCACCCCTGTTGATTTAAATCCTACGAGACCTAACACAAACAGGCTGCAGAGCAGGCCACTGCATGTGACAACAACATCTGACAAAGGCAGGAGCATCAGGAGTCAGGCTGACCACAGTAAGTCACCTGTGACACCAAAAGGCATGCAAAAATTCAGAGGCTTTACCACAACATCTTTGAGCAAAGAAAGCCTAGCTTGCCAAAATAACAATACATATCCCACCTCAGCATACTACCTGCTCCTGGACAGTGGTGCTGAAGAATTCCAGAGCCCTTCTCCTTCTCTAAAGAACATCTTTTGCAGATCATTTAATCATGAGAGAATACAAATTCTGATCCTTAACAGCCAGCTGAATAAATATTTCATTATTTTTGTAGTAGCTAGCTAAACATAAAAGCAAAGTATGTTAGCCATGCATAAGTAGGTAGGATCAAATACTCGGTATTGTGTTTGATTCTCAATCTTAACAAAAGGATTTTTAGCAGATGACTAAGCACACTAAGTGGCACAGTCAGTCGGATAAAATTAAACAAGTAGACTTGCATCAGCAACATTAGGCCCTTAGCTATGTGTGAAGAACAATATTAGAAGTGACAGGGGAACAAGTTCCACATAGCAAGCAAAACCTGAAGACTTCTTGCTGCATCAGCAAGGGATAAGAGTAGACACCCAAATACACATCTCCTACCTTTTGTTTGTTTCATCCTTTAGCGAGAAGTCAACTCTGACTTTGCAAACCCCAGCAACATGTAGACAACAAGCTATACATCACCACTCTGGGCACAGGCACAGAGTGAAAAATAATCTGCTTGCAGTAGCCTGCTTGTCCATACTGAAACACCATGTAAATTTGAACACAACAGATCACAGACACAGGAAAAGCTTCAAAAAGTAAAGCAAACTTATCACGGAGAGTGTCTAGTACAGATAGATCAAACTCCACTCTGCCTTGGATCTTTTTCCAGAGCTTCCACAACTCCATCAGATTAACCACCACACTTTTTTTTTTTTCCTTAAGGAATGGTAAATGTCTTAAGACCCTAGGAAATATATACACAAGTTAAGTGTTACATACCAAGAGCAAGGTAGAAGACATTAAGATTGTCATGCTCCTCTCATGACCTGACCTTTCCCAGCAGCTCGTGACTTCACTTACCAGTTCAACTGTAGGGTTTATTTGCTGACCAGGTACTGCTGCTGCATAGGATTGCAGGAAGAGGTAGCACCCCATCCTTAAGGAAAGCTTACTAACCAGCCAAGTGTCCAGCAGAACTTGCACCTCCTGACTCATCAGAAACCACCACATATATCAGACATCAGGCCATTTGCAAGACCTACTCCTTTCTCCAGATCTTGTGCATTTTCCACAGTGGAAACACTGATGTCTAAGGCTGGTATAGGCTACACTAATTGAAGCTGAAATCATGACTGTGAAGCAAAAGTGATTTTGTGAAATCATGATAAGCCTGTCCTACATGAGAGATCAGACTAAATGTAAATATTATAAGAGGCCTTTTCTTAGGATTTCTGAAAAATTCTCATTTTTAAATTCCTTAGTTTTGATGCCCTCAGTGGTGGCACTGCATATATAGCATATGTACAAACCAACACCCCATTTTGCCTTCCTTTTCTAAGTACATCAATAAATTTGTTATTAGAGCAAACAATGTATGTTAGGAGACAAAAAAAGGAGAAGGGCAACAAAGAAGCTTGGTGAGTTACCAGCTAACAATTCACTTTTTATTCTGACAAGCTCAACATTTCTTTGTAATGATTATGTTCTTTCTGTATCCAGCTAAGAGTTCCCAAAAATTTTCAAGAGAGGAGGGTAAGGAACCTCATGTCAGTTTTTCTCTTTTGCTATTAACACACATGAAGACAGGGGGAGAAAGAGAGAAGGAAGTACTAATTAGAAAGATGAGAAGTTTATTTTTTTTTTCCTCTTCCAATTTTCATGTCAATATATCCCAGAATATCCTGAGTTGGAAGGGACCCACAATGATCTTTGAAGTTCAGCTCCTGGCCCTGCACAGAGTAGCCCAGGAATCACACCATGTGCCTGAGAGCACTGTCCAAAAGCTTCTTGAACTCTGCTAGGCTTGGTGTTGTGGCCACTCCCCAGGGAGCCTGTTCCAGTGCCGAGCCACCCTGTGGGAGACGAATGTTTTTTTAATATCCAACTTAAACCTCCTCTGACACAACTTCAGGCCATTCCCTTGGGTCCTGTCACTGGTCACATGATTCAATTTATTTATTATGTGAAAGAGAGAAAGTGGCTATTTTTAATTCATTGTTTGATTTTTAAATGAGAAAAATACTATTACTACTTACCAAAACTGATGATCCCAAGGATTTTCTACAGGTTACATTAGGTAGAATAAGGAAAGAACAAGGGTATAAGCTAAATTCACTTAACCAAGGATCAATACCTTCTCTCCTGCACAATACTCTCTTGATACTTACAGAGATCACATTTTTCTTTCCTGAGATATTTCCAATTTTGCAGCCCCCCAAAGACCCATATGTTTTTTGCAACTGACCAAGATTTTCAATTTTGAAAAAGTTTACGTGTGGAAGTGTTCACTTTACAGATATTTTTTGCTAGAATATTACAAATTATTCTGCTATTTTCACCAGCCGAGTTTGATCATTTCATGTTCGGCTCTAAAAATGAGCAGCCAAAAAGCAGCCAGTCTCTTTGTGATCAATTCAAAAACAATTGAAGCACAACTAAAATGATCAATGTAAAGAATATGCTGTAACACAATTACTGAAGAATGCAATTATGGATCACTAAACCTTTTAAAGGAAGTTCAATCTAAGCTAGACAATTCCATAGCTATAAGTGTATCTTCATATTAATCTTACTTACAGCCTAGTAGACTTCATCAACAGGAATCAAGTTGCAGCTGAAGAGAAAGAGAAGCTTTAGGCACAGATTTAGATGATCTTAGTGCATGGGGCAAGAAAAGTTTCTGTACTCAGGCATGTGGTTCCCTGCATACAAGAATTTGCATTTCACTTTGTTTCATATCTTTTCTCTCTGCCCAATCATCTAGCCTGTCCAGGTCTCTCCAAGTGGCAACTCAAGCCTCTGGCATATCATACTCTTTTCAGGTTTGTGCAAATGTGGAGAAGTCCAAGTGCTCTCTGCCATCATCCAGATCACTAGTGAAGAAGATAAACAGCTTTGGACCTCGCATCAACACTTGGGGTACTTCACTAGCAGGGATACTTCACCAGCAGTTGGCTTCTAGCTACATTTTGTGCCTCTGACCCCTGCAATCTGAGCCCAGAAGTTCAGCTGGTTTTCAATCCACCTCTCTGTCCAGTTGCATATCCTGTAACATCATTTCAAGACCAGGTTGGACAACGCCTTGAGCAACCTGGTTTAGTGGGAGATGTTTCTGCTCATGGCAGAGGGGCTTGGAAGTTGATGATCTTTAAGGGCCATTCCAACTCTTGACATCTTATGATTCTATGATTATTCGTTTCCATGAGGACGCTGCCAAATATCTTTCTAAAGACAGATTAAATAACATCTCCTTCACTGGACCTCTCATTTCTTCACAAAAGGCTGTCACTTCTCCTTCATAAATCCATGCTAATTACTTCTGTTCACCTTTTTGTCATTCATAGACCTAGAAACAGTCTCCAGGAATAGTTATTCCATTGTTCCCCAAGGATGGAGGTAAAGCTGATCAAATCATAGTTCCCTGGATCTTCCTTCTTGCCCTTCTAGTAGGGTGTGATATTTGCTATCTTCCAGCCCTCAGTCATCTCCTGATCACTGTGACTTTTTAAATGCTGTCACATCACCCAGCCCTCTCAGCATGTGTGGGGGCATCCTGTTCTAGGGAAATGTACGTGACCAGTTTAAGCATTCCCTAACCCGATTCACCACCACTTAGGCTGTCTTCCTAGCCATAGAATTTTCTTCTAGTCTCAAGAACCTGGGATCCCAAAAGGTAAATATTTTCATTAAAGACCAAGCTGAAGAAGATACTGAGTACCTTCAGCCCTTTGTTACCAGAGCCTCTGCTCTGTTCAGTGGTAGGTCTGTTTTCCCTCAGCTTCTTTTTGCTGCTGATGTACTGGTAGAAGATTTTTATGTCACTCTTTACAGCCCCTCACCAGACTCACATCCAGGTGGACTTTGGTTTTCCTAATCCCACCTTTGGCAGACTGGACAGTTTACCTACTGTCTTGGGCACCTAACCCTGCTCCTGCTTCTTGCACCCTTCTTTCTGTGCCCAAGTTTTGTCAGGAGATCCTTGCTCACCTAAGCAGGCCTCCTGCTGCCTCCTGTTTGACGTCATGCTCTTAGAGATGAACAGCTCTTGAGCTTTTGAACTTAAGAGCTCCTGAGTCCATCTGAGTCCATTTTCTCCATCTGGCTGGAGTTAAAGAAGATGCAAGGGAGTTAATAAAAACACCCTGAGAATGTGATGAACCGGGAGCAGGCCAAAGGCAGAGTAGCACAGGAGAGAACACAATCTATAAGGACCCACCTCTATGGCTGGCATAGATTGCAAAGCACAGTGCAATTCCAGGATACTCTGAAGTTGCTCTAATATTATACATAAGAGCTGGCAGTTGTCCCAGCATACAAAGGTGGATTGCAGCTATCCTTCTTTCTTGTTACCTTACATTCTGGTTCAAAGAGAACAACTGAGAATTGGGGTCTCGGGAGCCAAAAGTCACACTCCCTTTTCTGACCCAAGGCAAGGGGAGCCTCTCCTCATACTTTTAAGCTATTCAGTAGCTCGCTTCCTAAATTACTGAGTGTGACTTTACTTCCTGATCCTTGAGAGAAACCCTTGCTATTTCTCACTTTGGTTTCTCTGACCTGCTATGCCTTAGTCTCCCACTGCAGTTTATTCCATTAAAGTTAGAAAGGTACAATTTTGCTTCACTGTCACTTCAAGCTTCATTTCCACACTTCTAAAATAACTTTTAAAAATCACTCAAAGATATTATCAAAAGGTAAAACATCAAAGACCAACTTTAACGAAGTTGTAACAACTTAATGCTGCATCACATGTTAAGCAAAGCCATGGCCTGTTTAGCACTAGAAAGGTTATCACCAGCAAAAGTTTAAACAGGAGCTTGCTTTGTTTGCCTGCAAAAAAGCACTTATTGAACTCACCAAGTCTCATGCTCCAGGACACCTCCTGCTCACTTATCAGCTCTCTGCAGCTATACTCCAGGTCTCACTTGTTGCCATAGAGAGGAGGGGAACTGGCCACAACAAAAAAGATCCCCCCTGCAAGAGCCATCCCACCGTACTACAGGCCTCTGATGGAGCACAGGACCCCGGCCCACTGCACAGCTTGGAGGAGGCACAGCCTGCTCTGGGGTCATCACACTCAGAAAAAACACTGCAAGCCTCCCTTGTGAAATGATTCAAAACATGGATTGTCCCACGTCAGCATCCAGATAATCCAAGAAGTCTGATGTCTGTGGCTCTTGGTCCAAGCACTTGGCTAATATTCAAACCTCTAGATCCAGTCAAACACAGTTCAATCACTGAAAAAAAAATTTACATTTGCAAATCAGTTTATTAACTGTAAACATGCTCAGAACATCCACCCATCTTTCAAGTACAGCAGAGGCAAAGACTTGGCAGCTTCCTACCTCAAAAACCTCAAGAGTCTCTCACAAACTCTCTGCTTCTGTCAAGGCAAAAATCACACTTGCTCTGTCTACATGCACAGCCTGAAATCATAAATCCATGCCCTGCTATTGCAGCCAAGGATACTCCTCAGTGCTGATGTCCTGAATAAAACTGCTATAGGTACCTATTCCCTTAGGCTGTCTTTGTTCACAGCTCTTTTCACTACTGGTAAAACAGCTTTTTTACATCTCCTGAGTCATCAAGGGGTTATTTTTCAGGCTCTTTAGAGTAATCTATCATCTCCAGCTGCAGTTATTAGCACCTTCCAGGCTGTTTTATCATCTCCAGCTGCCAGTTATTAGTACCTTCCAGGCTGTTTTTATTTCTTCTATAATGAGTTAAATTAAGAAAATATATATACATGCATTCACATTTACATAAATTAAGCAAATATGTATACATACATACACATGTATGTATTTGTTAACAAGAAAGCAAAGGCCTTGTTTTTTAGGCTGTTAGATAAAGCAAGTAGAATTTTTTCTCCACTGTAAATGTTTTGAAAAAAAAATCAGAAAGTGGCTTTGAATCGATATAACTTCCTCAGTCAATCCTGCAATAAATCCAAACCAAGGAAGATAACTGCAGACAAACTGAGTGAAAATTAACTCTCTTAAGAGCAAAAAAGCTGCACAACTTCAGCACTGCAAGAAAAAGATTGACCAAATGTTTCAATTATGAATAACAATAATTTTTCAAAAACACTACACTGCTGAGGAATCCTATCAGTTTCCAACCCCTGGTTTCCCACTCTAGGCTTTGTTCTGGGTCTGCACCCAGCCATCCCAGAGTTTATTACTGAGGCAAGTATCTGTGTAAACTTGCAGATCAGAGGATTCAACAGATAAGGGCATTGAGAGGAGGTGTCACTGCACAAGAGCCCTGCCACACTGAGTAAGAGAGAAACAGTCATGTAGAGACCAGATAGATACTCTTGACCAGACTTCACTAGGTATCAATGGTGCCAAGGACTCTTATTTCTCCTACATGTCTTGACAATTTGATCCTACAAGACATAGCTTATTTTGAAGTAGGTCATGCAAAGTTACACCATCAGCTCTCCCCCTACACCCCAGAGAACCCTTCCTCAGGGGGGAACTAATAGTTCTCTAACTGAAAGGAGGTTGTAGTGAGGTGGCCGTTGATCTCTCCTTCCAGGTGACAGGATGTGAGAAAATGGCCTCAAGCTTTACCTCAAGGGCAGGTTTAGATCAAATATGATGAAAATTTTCTTCTCTGAATGGGTGGACAGATACTGGAAGTTATAGAACTGCCATCCCTAGAAGAGTTCAAAAGATATGTGGATGTTGCACTTGGAGATTTGGCTTAGTGGTGGAACACCACTGTGTTAGCAGTTAGACTCAGTAATCTTGGGGGTCTTTTCCAACCTCAATTTTTCTAGGCACTCAGTTTGAGAGCAAAAATTGCATGCAGTATTGTTAGGATACTAATAGGTAAAAAGAATGAAGCTCAGCATCCAGATTCACAGGAAGAGCTCAGATGTGTATTGTAAGCCATTCAGCAAGATTTTTTTTTTCCTCAAAACAGACAGATTAATCAAATGGAAGGAGAGGGAAAAAGGCAGTGGGAGGAGCACACCATCACAAATTACTTTTATTTTATTTTGATTTTTACTTCCATTTCTTAAAGGGGTGGTTTTTTTCTTGCTAAACAAATACATCAGATGTTGTTAATCTTTAAGGGTCTCTTAAAGATTAAGAAGGAGCCTAGTGCATAATTATGGCATGTACAGGAAGGATACTTCATTAGGAGCAAAGGGAAAAAAAAAAAAGAAAAAGACACCCCAATTTCCTTCTGACAATAAAGGAAATGCTTCGGTACACATTTTACGAGTAGGTACAAACCCTAGCAGTTTTTCTTCTCTCTTCTTCTGTCTCAGATGAGAAATGTTCTAAGCCACCATTGAGTTCAACTCTTCAAGTGGTCACTGATTTATCCCTTTTTCAAGTTAAGTTTTAATTTTTGTTGACTTATAACCTGTTCTTTTTCTTCTAAAAAGTGTAGTTAAAAAACAAACCTCAGTTTTCAGAACATGCTCTATCTTCTCTTCAAAAAAGTCTATCCTTAAACACTACAGAACTGGCTACATAAGAGCTATGTCTCCTTAAAAACAATATGTATGAAAGAAGGTAAAAAAAAAGGAAATCCAAAGTGTCTTTTTGAAAAGACACATCAACAAACATTTTACTGCCAGCCAGATGAAAACTTGATCCATGAAAGCTGCAAATGAATTTCACAACCACAACTCAGCAGCTGTTCCCAGGTTTTGCTAAATGACATCCTCTATCCTGCTGGAACCACTGCACAGGATGCATCACCAAGAGATCAATACGGTCTTTCTTCCCAGCATATCTCTACTAATACAAGTCTTGAAAATAATGGAAGCACCAAGTGGATTCTAGAATGATGGATGACGCTGTAACCTTCACCACACACCTCAGGCCTCACACATCACTTTTGCCACCCAACACCAACACTTTAATCTATAGGATCAGCAAATATACACCACATGCAATATGAGATCAAATATGGTAGCCCTTCTACATCCAGAAGGCAAACACTTGTACAGGTGGAATTCCACTTCAGAATCAAAAGTCAGGCCAGAGAGACGGGAGAAATTAAATTCCACAGGTATGAAGTTTCTGAAGGATCTACTGGCCCGTTTTAAAATGCACTACAAGGAAATTTTAAAAAAAGGACAAAGTTCAGAGCACCTTCTCCAGGGGGTGGTGAATTAGGCGGATATACTCAAAAGCCTGCCCTTTTCTTAGGAATGTCTCAAATTACATTTCAAATCATCACCGTCATGTCTCCGTAGCAGCCACTGCTCTAGCTGGCCCTGGAGAAGTAAATCCTTAACTCTAAGGGAAGAGGCAAGCACACTTGTATTAAACCAGGTAACTTCTCTCAATGACAAGTGCTTTGCCTGAGATACAACATGTAAGCAGACATGCCTACAACCTTCATTGTCAAGATGCTGTTTGGAAAGAAAAGAATAAACTATGTGGAAAGAGGCCAAAAAGAGCAAGCTGACTGCATAAAAGGCAGAGCACAGCAGGAAAGGAAGAGAATAATAGGATGATATCATCCCCTATGTTTCCCATGCAAGAGTATCTTTACTTCATAGCCAGCAAATTCCCCACCAACAACAAAAATTTGGAATACTCAAAAGAGCAAATACAAGAAATTATATTACCTTAGGAGCAGACAAACAAGTACCTGAACTGCATGGTCTGCTCAAGAGGAAATCAAACCCCAGGACCAAGCACCCAGATACAGTAACCCTGGCAGAGGACGTGCACTGCAAGCTGTGTACAGCCTCCCAAGCCAGTGAAATGTTTGACAGAAGAATACAAGTTGGCAGCATTGCTTAATCTGCATTTAAAGGGCAGAGCTGAAATTGCAGTTGCACACAGTGCAAACACAGATCACTGAAGGGAATTCCTCTATACCTTCTCCTGAAGGAGGACAGCCAATAATTTTCCCTTTCCAAGTGCAGGTCTCTACATATTCCCATGCTCCCTGGGAGACATGAAAGCAGAAAATGGTTAAATAAATAGCTCTGCACCTCTTACTATCTTAACAGAATATCAATAAGGGCAATCTGAAGAAGGATTTTATTCTTTGGAGTCCTTTTTGCATCAAATCAGGTTAATAAAGAAGTAGAACCTCAACCTGTCTCTATTCCACGGGAGCATATTTCCACAATTATAAGTACTGATCAGTCCAAAAGAAGACAGTCATCTCTTTTGGAAAAGCATGTCCTGTTTCTTAATGTCCTATTTCTACACCTAATGTCTCTGGCTGCTCAGTTCAGCTGTTATGAAGTAGTAGCAACTATTGCAAAGGCAAAACCAAAGTATCTTGATTCCCTGCAGTTCTGGAAATCACTTCTATCAATACATGAAAAAAATGACTCCAGGAGATATGTTTCACAAAAACAGAACAGTAGGGAAACCCTGCCAAAAGGTAATGTTCAGAGACCCCCAGCTACCCAGCACTGATAGCCTGATTTTCAGAGCTGTTGAGCCCTTTCTTTCCTCCCAAGAAAATTATGAGCACTAATTTCTTCTGAGAGGGAAAAACAGATAAGATCCAAAACAAGTGAAAATTCCAGTTAGTCCTTAAAGCACCAGCCCTGGTGCCTGGGGAATGGTGGCTGCAGATCCTGCTGCAGCAGCTTGAAAAATATGACACCACCCAAGCACCTCTTCTTGGTTCAGGATGCTCCCATGTCCCTATTTCCTCTGCCTAGGAGAGAATTCTAGGAAAATACTATTGAATGCCAGGCCTGCTCCCAATACCTTCTGTTAGACCTTACTGACCCTCATCAGAGAGGGAACACTAACTTGCATGGGCTTGGATCTGACAAGACCATTCTCAGGAAAACACAGGCTATTCTAGGACATGGATCTGGACTACCCACAGGATGCAGATATGGCGCAGTGAAGCAGGTGCAGAGTCAAAGCCCCTGGCTCTGTCTGACAGAGCATCCAGTACTGGTGAAGATTTGTTACAAAGAGAACAAGCAAAGAGATTAATATTCAGCTAGTAACAAGGGGAGCTGAATTACCAATTGTAAAACAACTTCTCATCTATTTTTAATGTTAGCACTCCTCTTAGCAGCATGAAACAGGGAAGAAGAAAGGAAGTAGAAAGTAAAAATAGGGAGGAATATCTTACCTGTTAACCTCTTCATACCTCCAAAGTAGCCAGTAAATGGCACAAGAAGCATAAACCAATTACAGGAATAAGTGTAACAGAGATGTATTAAAGGTTAAGTCAAAAAAAATCATGACATCAAAAGAAATGTGGAATGCAAAAAAAATAATTCAATATGTTTCAATAATTCCTCAAAACTCAAAAAAAAACCCTGTGGAATATCTTTAACAATTTTTGCTTGCATGTAAAAGAATTGAATCTATTCATTCATTTTTGAAACATACTACCAATTATATATTGGCCAAGTATCTAATCATTCAAAGAGTGACAAGCCCAAAATGATAAAGAACATTGTTGCTGTTGTTACAATGATCTATTCTTGCTGCTTCTCACATTTTTCTCTTTCTTCACATAGTGATGATACAGATGAAACAGGCCACTATTATAAATCATATAACTACAAAATGTATTCTCTCTCATCCCAGTCATTCAAGCTTTTCTATTCAAGGTCTAATGCAAACAAAAAAAAAAGTTAGTAAGATCCTACTGTTAACTCTTAATACAATGAGCTTCGAAACAAAGAGTATAGTCTTCAAATGTGAATATGTGAATATTCAAAGGCAGGCATCTAAGTCCACAAATGCCATTCAAACATAAGTTGCAGTATCCAAAGTGAAGGCCCTCTTTTTTACTCAAGTGTCCTTCAAAAGCAGCTTCTGCTCTTATTCAAAGGAAATGTCTGAAGTGTTGACCTCAATATCTGCTGTCACCCCATTAACACACCTTACTTCTTCTTGTCTGTTGTGTTTTGCTTGTTTCCCTAGTGAATTGGGATTTTATTATTGAATAATGATGAAGACCCCCATCGCTTGCTAAAAATCGTCTGTCAAGCGCACACAACTGGCAGGCAACAAATGCAACTTGGTTACTCAGAGCATAAATCAGTTTTATGCTGGATAACGTGAAGCCAGAGGAAATGTGGTTTTAATACTTTCATTATTTAATTGCTGTTGCCTGCAGTAGAAGAATGAACTTAATTATCCATGTCTTTTCCACGTATATTCTTATGCCCTGAACTTAGCACGTAGATGACCAGATTCACTGTGGAACCATAGATGTGCAGAAAGCTTATCCTAAACCATTTATCAGGTTGATTCTTACATTAGCTGTAGCATTCTTCATCCTTGCTTCCTTTTTAAACATTATTAATCTGCTTTCATAGGGTAGCCACACTTAGGATACTTGCCTTGTTTTTGCAAGCACAAGTAGCTCATACAAAGCCTGAATGGTGAATATTGTGTTATGCCCTGAATTTTCAGAATAACTTATCTGAAGATAAAATAAGGCTCAAGCTGCCAAAGTTCTAACTTGCTACCCTTCAGCTTATGCAAACATCACACTTTAAGGGAAAGAAGTTCTCACAAACAGATGCACCTGTCTCTGCTACCACTATGGCAGGGCAGTTAAAACCAACTGATTTTTTCAAGTTCATGTAAATATGCATATATACATTTGTATTTAAACATACATAGGACAGTCAAACACTTAAAAAAAAAAACAACTACTTTTCCTTATACCAAACTATCACCACCTAAAGAGGGTAAAAAAATCAATTCTATAAAATAGAAATAATAAGGCTAGCACAAATCTATTGCTTAAGTCATTAAAAAATAAATCAATTAGCAGTTAACGGCAGCAGACTTTGACCACAGAAGGCAGTTGTCTCTGCTGTTTCCTCTCCTCCAAAGAAAAAACACAGAAGATGGGGTATCTGGGGTGTATCTTCCTTCTGTCTTGTACAGGGTTTCGTGAGAAGAGCATGGGGACTCAAAGTCTACTCAACCAAGTGTCTTCTGCCCACCTGTAGAAACATCAGAGCCTTAGGAACTGAACTGTCAAGTATTGATCTTCTGCTGTACCACCCTTCGTTTCTGTTCAGCAGAGACCTTATGGGCTGTCCAGAATTTTTGCATTTTAAATCCCTGAACAGACTTTCCCTCTCAAACTGATCCAATCCCTTCTGTGACCATGCAAATTGTGGCACTTCCTGGAGCATGCTAAGTGTGTGCTGTGCAAGGATGTGCCTCGTATTTGGTTTGATCTGCCACCAATGAGTTACATTTGTTGCCCTGTTGAGAGACACTAAGCAATCACTCCTCATTCACCATTTCTGTGACTCTTATACCTTCCCCAGTCACTTCAGAGATTGTTTTGCATGTAACACCTAATTTCTACCCTTTATTTCCACAGCAATGGTCCAAGTGCCTTTGCTTGCCAGGAACACTGCCTAGCATCAGGGCCAAAGGCTGTCCCGGCAACAGGAGGAAGAACACTGTCCACGGATGGCTCCTAGCTGTGAAGTAGCACATACACAAAATTCCTGCCTGGTCTAAGACCAAGGCCTTTAAATTCAGACAGCCCTCCTGTGTCACCTGTAGTGAGTGACCTTTCCTACAAGAAAATATCGTAAGATTGGGTTTAAATGCTATTTTTTCAATAAATTATTTTGATTAGGGTGTGATTGACCTTTTGCTCTTAGTCTTTTTACATTGATATTACCACCCCATTTTCCTCAGGGTTCTACAGTACACCTGTCTACAGGGAATGAGAAAAATAGACAGACTAAAGGATATTTCTGAAGCTTTCCCTTTTTTGCCTGTAGTAAACTTTTCCACATCCCTTAATGAAATGCAAGGTCACTTCAAGTGGTGTCTTCTGTCATTTTCAGAGGAGAGTCAACAGTTCCTAGGACACTAGTGCTCTTCAACCCCCCTCACTCCTGCTGGACAAAGCACAGAAGAGGAAGTGGCATAAAAACCTCTCTCTAATAGGTATTATTGAGAGGCAAATATTTTTTTCTACGCTTTTGAAAATAGGACTGAAATACTTGGGACATCCATCAACAACTTTACTGAAGATAAATCAGTCTTTGCTGCTTCTGGAAGAAAATTGAATAGGAACAGAAAGCCAAAAAAGTCTCCACAACTATGTCAGCATCACAGCTAATTTTCAAGTTACAGAGGGGGCCTAGATGACAAAGGCAAATAAAACCCATATTACTGAAAAAGTTTTAACAGAAAACATCCCACAATGTAATTTGATGCAGCATGAAGATACAGTACATATTTAGCTGTGGTAATAGTGGTTTCCCCCTTTTACTCTGCCCTTTTCCCAGCACTAACTTGGTTTCCCCCCTTTACCTCCTCAGATCACTGGAGTCATTTTGGGTTCATCTTAAAAGGCCTTGAGGTTGTGAGCAAACAGGATGGATTTGATCACCATTGATCATTCAAATCAGGCAGCTGAGTAGAACCAGCTGGGGCTGGAACCAACCAGAGAGGAAGACCGTGCTTAACCAGTGCCACAGCATCACAATTTCCCTTCTGAAGGCATTCATCACTCCCTTCCCCTTACTTAACAGAAGACATGTCACCTGGAATGCTGCTGAATTGTGTCTGGCAGGAAAATAACAAGAAAAAGCTAATATTTTCTGTTTGTGCAAGTGCTTTTGCCAGCATTTGGACCACTGCCAGCCTATTCAATGCAAGCTTGCAGAGGGTTATGATACTGTCTAGGCATTTGATGAAAACTGTAGAACCTCAGAACAGAAGCTTTTAGGTGTGAATGGTGTGCTGAATTGTAATGCAGAGTTGCCCTGACATTCGGATCAGAAAACTGAAATTTCTCAGAACTTGTCTCCCTTTTTCCTCCCCACCTAAACAGGGATCTTCTGATGTCCCATTAATACTCTATTCTTCGAAAAATTACTTATGTAATGAAGATGAATGTCACAAATTCAGTCCTCTGTAATAGCGACTCTCTCACTTGGAGGAAATAAAAAAAGTCCAGTCTGGAAAAAAGTAATCTCATTCTTTGAAATTTAGTGTTAGAATATATAGGCAGCATTATCATTTGAACTACACCTACAACACACAAGAAATTTCTAAATTCCTCACAGATGTAAATGTTTTTCCTCTTCTTTAGATGGTATAAATAGAAAATAATTATCTCTTCTGCTATTCCTAGCATAAACCCTTGAAGAACTGGTGTCAGATGGAAAGAACTGCAAACCAGCCCCAGACAAAACCCCAGCAGCTACCAACTGCCTAAGGAGACTGATAATAGGAGACTTTACACTTCACAGTGCCTCAGGTTTGAGCCTGCCCTCAGTATGTGATACACCTCAATGAAACAGAAGAGTTGCAACACATTCCAACGCGGAAGAAAAGAAGATAGAAAACAGTTGATCTGCACAGAAGTGGCAACTACAAAGCCTGCATAGCTGGACAGAGTCAATGTCAGACTTTAAATGTTTAATACAAAGAACTCAAAGTTAACATTTTGGCATTCAAATAAGTATTCATCTTTATGACCCAAAGTGTATTTTAGAGTAAAGGATTATAGGTGTACACAGGAAGAAAGCCCAGGTTTAAGGTGTGAATTGGTAGGACCAGGCAATAGGAGTACAAAGTGCTCAAGAATTCATAAGGAGACAGAAAATCCCATGAGCCCAGCCTGATTTAGGTTCAGAAGCATAAAAAAACCCAAAGAAAATGTGTTAGAAGAAGCACCAGACATGTAGCAGACAATCTTGGACTGAATATTCACATGTTTAAGACACAGTAGAAAAATTGGCACATTATGCCACAGATATTCCAGATCCAAGTATTAAGGGAAGAAACAAGGGGAATATAAGCCACTACTGCTCACTCACTCACATATTCCAATCTCTAGTTGGAATTAGAGGCATCTCTAATTCATATACACTTAATTAAAGTTATGGTAAAGGTGCTTAAAGCAAGGAGTCCCTGTACAGCACCACAGTGTAGACCCTCACTTGTTGGGGAACCTGGGAGTAAATCACTTTCACTAGGGGCCCAAAAGAGATGTACCATTGATTCTCCTCATGAATAAAGTTGAATAGCTAGAGATCAAGAGAGCCTTGATGTCATATATAATTATGTACAGTAATTACAAAAGAAAACAGCAGCAATTGTCTCACAACATGACAGATACACCAAACACCTTAGTGTGGAGTGCTAAGTTTAATTTTCAGCAGTACTGTAGCTCATGGTCACTGGTGCCTACTTAAGTTACCAGATGAAGTTTGACATCACTGACCTAGATCTGTGCCAGGAAAGGATTTACAAATTAAAACTAATATCTAGCAGACTTGCCTAATAGACTGGAGAGATCAGTGTTGATCAGAGCATGATTTTAGTTGTCAAATGTGCACACCTAGAGCTGTCAGGAAGGGTACCTGTGACAGTGCCCACACTGGAAGAGGAGCTATACACATGCTAAAGCAACTATAAGCAGAGAAAGGACAAGTACCATTTGATGGTTCAAGACTTCCGTGTTTCAGACTGAAAGAGAACATTAGTGCAAGCTACAGAAGATCAAGTGTTCCAAAATCATCAAAACAAGAGAAATAATTATGATAAAATCTCTGTGAGAAAATAAGAAGAGAATAAGCAATTGCAAAATGTGCAGATAACTCAAGTGCAGTTGAAGATTATTCTAAAGTCATTACACTGGAAGTCAATACTTCTGAGACAAAGTCATTTTGGAGGTGATGAAAAACATTTCTTGCTGCAAAGTAGAGCTGTTTCTATCAACAGCTAGATATGGCCCAGAAGAGTTACAGTATTTAGACATCTCACTTTTGTAAATACCATTAATCTAAAAGGACAGACATTCTTTCATTCAAAAATTACATGATGCCGAGAATTTAACCAACCAGAAATATCTCAACCAAAAAAAAATAAAGTTTTGAAAATGCTCTCTCATTGAAACACTCCTAGTGTAAATAAATTTTCCATCTCACATTCAGGAAACTGTTATGGTTTAACTACATAAGTATCTCAACAGTTTTGAAATTTGGACAGGGTGATTTTGCTCTAGATATTTCCACTTATCTTTTCAGAGAGTTCAAGTCAAAACAGACTGGCCTGACCCAAATTGGGGGTTTAGGTGTAATTCTTTTTAAAATAATCTATTTTCTCCAACTCAGAAAAAATCCCAAATACCCATAGTTAACACAGTGAAATCAGAACAATTCTCTATTGCAAACTAACACGTGCATTTCCACTGATTGAAATATATGTACTCTTATTTCTTCATGTGTAAAGGTCTCATTGATGACATCTTGGCTTCAAAGAGAATTTAAAGCATTAAGTCATGGCCAGTACTTTCTCTCCAGAAAAGTGACAGGAAAACTCCACTAGGTAGGTACAAGAGGCTGGGATATCACTTGTAGAAACTTAATGACATAATTTTTCTGGGAGTCAGAGGAGTCATCTTATCAGAATTTTACACCTTCCCTCTTCTGAGCTTTCCCAGGTTTATACATTTCTGATCTTTATGACTCTTTTGGTACAACTCAAATGCAGGACACCATTATACAACACTGGACAGGAGAACTAAAAGGCCATGAGGCTTCTGGCTGATGTCTCTGTCCATTTAAGATGCCACTGGCTCCACCCCAAATCAGTACCTGGGGAGAGCTATTTTCCATCATGTTCCCAACTTAGATGAGCTAAGGTAGAGCTTAAGTTTTATCTGCAGTGAGTGAAATAACTGTAAGAATGGTTGATTCTGTTCTGGGCTCCCACCACCCCTAATGACCTTCCCTTCCTTTCTGATCACTATAATCATGATATTTTCCTCAAATTTTTTACCAGCTGGCAATCAATGACCCAAATCTACAATCAGTTTTGTCTTTGATTGTGAAGGAGGAAACAAAAGTTCAGCTGTAGACAGAACACAGAACTAGCCCAGAAGAGAGGTAAAGTCTCATTCTACAGAGCCCATCCTTGTATTTTGTACAAGCCTCACCAGACATCTTACAAAACTCCGGTCCCGTTTTTTCCCTTGCAGACCCATAACATTTGTCAAACAGTAAAATTGATTCTGTCCAGCATCTAGCATTAACAAGATTGCTAGGTAAGACAAGAAATACCCGGAGAATAATTTGCATCTGTGATTTATACAATAGTAAAACTTTACTTTTTAGGAGCTGGTGACGTTAGCAGGATGGCAGGAGGGAAAAAAATATGCATCATGTGAGCTAGGAACGTAATCCAAGATCTTAAGAGAACAATGTGTTGGGATTTTCTAGCTATTCATCTCTGCAGAGTCACTTTTTCCTCATTAAAAAAATTAAACTTCAAACCAGTCAGCCTGCCTTCAGCTGCTTGTTCCCTGAATAGTTAATTTAAAAGGAGACAAAATAAGATGAGAAGGTAAATACAGGCAGTGGAATCTCTTTCTTGTCTTTGTTGCACACAAAATGCCAGAGTTACTGTTCCTCAGACTCATTCCCTAAAAAGAAATTATTTCCCAAAGTGCTCTTGAAAGATGACCCTGGTCAGAATATCCACCAAAATATAACAAAAACATGTTCTATATCTGCTGCCTCAACATCCATTGCTTAGAGCCTCAGCTGTTTAACAGAAAACTTACCCTTTTCATTTCTGGCAGAGTTGTTGCAAATCTATCTGTTCTAGAACAAAGCTGGAGAAGAACTGAAGTTTATGTACATAAAACAAGAAAATCCAGTTTCTTCATTAAAAGTAATATTAGGCAGAAATTACCACTTTTAAAAGTCCTATAACCCTAAGGAAACCTCAGCATGCTTTTGGTTTACCACCAAAAAGCTGTTCTTACAGAAAACCATAATACCATGTATGAAGACACTAGAGAAACTTCATTGGGTGCGTGGCACTTATCTGTGCTTTTCCTCTATGCCTCAAATAAACAGCTTCTTGAACTATATTTTCTTCAGCTCTGCCATCCATGCTTCACATGAAGTCCTTGCTAAGCCAACACAAGAAATTCAATGCCAGCTCTAGCTAAAAAGAAAGATTTCAAGCACAATTGAGATGCTGACACAGACACCTGACTTTTTTTACTTTGGACTGACCAGATATTTGAATATTCTGTGTCTGAAGAGAAAAGCAAAGAAACTCAAATATCCTTTCTTATGCCAAATTTTGGACCCTCAGGGAATCCCCTGCTATTCTATTCAGACTGAACAAGTTCTCAGCAATACAGTCCAAGTGACAGAAACTGTAGACAAAGGGCTTTTTTTTGGCAAGCATTGTTTCAAGTGTACAACATCAGATGCTCATTTCTTAAAACTTATCCACTTTGACAGTTGTCCCACACCACAAAAGCGTGAGTCGCAACCATCCAGCTCAGTGCCCAGAGCAGCTTTCTGTGAAATGTGCCACAAGAGTTTGTCAGGCATGTGGAGTGACATACCAGAGATGTGCTGTCCTGTGTTGCCCTCTTGCTCTCTGCTTTCAAAATAGCTTTGAAAAAATGTGAACAAGGAAGGAGGATGAGCTGCTGGTTACCACCAGGGACAGCCGGTGTCAGGACCCTGGGATTTCATCTCCAACTTTGTCTTGCCCTCTATGGTTTAGGGTTAAGCCCAGAAAAAGTCAGAATTTCTGCCCCTGAAAGCATTACGAAGACAGAAGCTGCTTCAGTCTGCATCCCATGTAGTATTTTAACTTATTGATAGAAAATCATATTATTCTAAAAGTTGTGATGGATATTAGCCAGCTGTGATTCAGTTAGCCTCAGATAGAAAGTATAACAACTATACTGCCTGTTCAGCATCATGAGCCCTCCAAATATTAGGGGGCAACAATTTCTGTCCCCCTTGAAGCAGCACAGTTCTTCCACACAAGCCTGAGTGCATCAAATTGCAAACTTCCCCCATTGTTCTTCATTGTTCCTCACATTGTCAATGACAAAAATGACATAGCAAAATACACCCATGTTATTTGTCTTTAAAAACTCTACTCCCTCTTCATCTGCAAAAATAAGAAAATTCATACCCAGAGTTCAATGTGCTTTCTTTTAAACTCTGAGAGAATAGTCCAAAGGTTATCTCCAGCTTACTTCCCCTGTGAAACGGTGACTAGATACTGATTAAACTGAACTCTTGCCCCCCACACACATCACTGGTGTACAGCTATAGCTGCTCCTGCTAATCTAGTAAGGGAAGTTTATTCTTTTTAAAACAGGTACAAACACACAGCTGAAGCTAGATATTTTCACAGTTATCTTTCACCTGTTTCTGTATGGCACAGTTTAAAGTGAGAATTTGGTGCCCTCCGCATGGCGCTTTTGTACTATGGGCATTGATGATGAATTCTTACACTGTAAAAAAAGGACTATTCACCTATTTAAACTTCATAACTCTACAGGCAGGTGTTAGTTCAAACACGTGGCAGAAATTGCTACATACTTTGCTCACAAAGTTACTTAATCCTTTTACAGACTATGTCAAGAGCAAAGATCTAATTCTTGTTCAAGTCCAGTGCATCACAGTTTCTTGGGTTTTAACACATTACTCAGATTTGTTTATTTTTCATTTTGGCAATTACTTTCTAAGAAATACGAATTTAAGGATACTTCTCCAGCTTCAGCAGTAAATATAGTTATTCTGTTTTGACGTGAACTGCAAGATAAAACCAGGATCCTTATTATTTGAGTAGCAAAGTAACTGGAAGCCAGTGTCCCTGTCATGCCGTCCCTTTTCCTGAATAACCCGTTTCTGAGACACTCGAGCACCCAGACAGGGGGCTGGTTGTTGGGCTTTTCTTTACAGCTTTCCTTTTAGCCAGATCCTGGGCTCACACCACTGGGCTGCCCGTGCCCATTCAGCCATATTCTTGGCTGCTGGCTCCTTCCCATGACTGTTTCTATGGCACTTCCTCATCCCACTCCCACCTGCATCTCTGCTCATGACTGACACTAAATGAGAACCTTTGTTCGTTTGGACTCGGGACAAGATCAGGCTTTTGCTAGAGCTGCTTTTTTTTTTTTTTTTCTCCTAACATGTGGAAAGTAAACACTACACTCCCTGGTTTTAAGCAAAGGTTAAGCTTTACCGATAATAGCATTAATACTTACAACTTTGTTGCACACAAATCAATCTAAAGAGCAGCTCCTTCCACCACATCCTGCCTTTGATTTCAAAAATGATGTTTCTGGATTGCATCTGTGCGTTGCTGTATTGATATACCCGATCAATCCTTGCCACTCAGATCCTCGTTATAATTAAAGCCCTCAAAAGAAAGCTGGATGAATAAAGCATCCCAATGGCAAAACACTTAGATATTCTAGCAATAAACACAGTAAAAGAAATTATAAAACTAACCTGTGATGTGGCTGGAAAAGAAAATGTTTCAGAACATCACTGAGTGAATGAATACTCATCTACTGAATTGAATGCTGTGTGAATCCACTTTTTGGCTACCTTCAAATACTTGGAGTTAAGAGCCCTCTTAATAGTCTTTCAGGCAAAGACAAATGTAGACATCACAGCGAAGAACATGAAACTGGTTAACTGATTTGGTCTGTGTAACTCTAGACCATAACAGCTTATAATCAGAAACAGTGACTGAAGAGGGTTGACTGAACTGACCAGAAGGTTCCTCCTCAGCTGTCAGCATTTAGCACTGCCATAAGGAACACAAGGTTCATCCTCCCCATCAATGCCTGCTGCGGACAGAGGAGGTGTACTTCACACTTTTTAAGCACAGCAACTGAGACCCATTTTGGCCTTGATGTGCCAAGTTACAGGTTCCAGTTACAGGTTAAACGGAACACTGAACAGTAACCCCAGAATATGCCCCACCATCTGCTACTGCACAGCATCAGAATGGAAATTCCTGGGCCACCCTCACGAGAGCATTATTCCACTTTATGGGTTTGTTTATTTAACCTCTTTTCATTCTCTAACTAGCTTTGAGGATGAACAACAGGCTCTGGAATGACTCCCCTAGGGACAATGGCTGACCCTCACATCCTGACAATATCTGCTGAAACTAAATTTTGGGAAAATATGCCCATACAGTCCTGTCTGGCAAAGAACCACACAGAATATAAGCAATTCAAACCAAACTGAAAAAGCGGCCAAGGAGCCATTGCATTACCTTGGTTTTATAGCAAGGACTTTGCAATACAGCAACACAGCTGTAATAAAAATCTGATTCCTAATGTGGGAAACACAAAACAAAGCAATAGTATTTCCAGATTTTTATTTTACTTTTTTTTTTCTGAAGCAGAACACTATGGTTTTTCTCCTTTTAGTCCTTTTAAAATGGATGTCATACATTGTCAAGTCCTGGCCACTATAACTAGACCCAAAGGAACTGAGGAAGATCACTGGGTGGAGTGTCAAGACAGAAGGTCATCAAACCAGAACCATATTACTCTTCCGTGACATCTGACAGAGCCATGACAGCAGTTTGGATGCTAGATAACATGAATATTCATCTTTATGATTTACAAGTTACTATGCAACTTTGGAGTGACACTTCTAATACGCCCTTGCAGTACCTTGGTGAGATTGTGGGGAATGAGTAATGTCTAAACTCTGACATTGGCATGAAGTAACACTCACTTTATTATTATTATTATCATTATCTCTTATTTTGAATCAGCCTCTGCAGCTGGAAGAAGATGTAAACAACAGGTCTGAATAGTAAAGGGATATATTAGCAGATTTGTAAAAGAAGCCAATGCAATGGTGTTACCTCAAAGCATTTTCCCAAAGAAGCTCTGATCTGCGTGTATGCAGCTCTAATAACAAAATCAGTGGTTTCTACAATGAAAACATTTACACCAGAAAGTTTCCCTCCTCTGGGGAAGTCTCATTTCAGTTCAGAAGCAGATGGGACAAAAATAGTAACTGTCTTGAGCTTCTAAGAGAACTTTCTTCAAGAGAAAACTTACAGAGGCAGGTTAGGCTGGCAGAGGTCCATCATGGCTACTCCTGCAGATATAGTGCCCCATTACAACACCTGCATTTTGCCTGGAATATTTTCTTGAATATATAACACACCCACAAAAATTAAGACTCACATTACATCCAATTTGGATACTTTCTAGATGTAGTTCAGAACATTCTATGAAAAATCAGCCTGCCAAGGGAGATCTGTTTGTCTTCCTGCTTCAAAGGAAGAAAAACAATAAAATCCCACTCTTTAGTATCTTCCAGACCCTGACAGAGAGCTATCGAAGAGTCACACTAATGAGCTAAAGAGCTGACATTTTAGCTCCCTGAGATTATTCACTGGGAGAGAGACCTTCTGAATTCCAGCAAGCTTTCTTCTGGCCTAATGCTAATTAACAAAAGCACTTGAAAAAAAGTGCTCGCGGCTAAACGTGGAATACTTTGGTGACGAGCTACGGGAAGATTTAAAACACACCTCCGTGCTCTCTTATTTGTTACCTCGTAGCTTTCCCTGTCCTCTCCCATCGGTGGGTGCCCCGTTCCCGCGGGCGGTCGGCTGGAGCCGACGGACCGCCGGGATCAGCATCGGGACAGGCAAAAGACACTGGCCCGTACGGGGATCGAACCCGCGACCTTGGCGTTATTAGCACCACGCTCTAACCAACTGAGCTAACCGGCCCACACACGTCGTCATCTACGGGAAATCTCTTCACGCCGTATGGGAGCGCAGCGGCGTCTCTGTCACCGTCCCGGCCCCATGGGGCCAACACCACCCGCCCGGGGGTGGCTGCGCTCCCGAGCCCTTTGTGCTCCTCACACGCATCCTGCGCTCTTCCCGGGGCAGGGACAGGGAGGTGACAGCGCGCGGTGAGGCCGTGCAGGCTTCGTCTTTGACTTTCCGGGCTCCCGGGCCGAGCTCCGGCCGCCTCCAGGCCCGCCCTCACGGCAGCGCTGCCCGCGCTCGGAGCTTGGGCGAGGCGCTCCCGGGGCCCTTCTCGCCCGGGTCTTCCCATGGCGGAACGAAACTCGGCACAGCCTGCGGCAGGATTGAGGATAAAAGCAGCCGCACAGAGTGTCCACCCCTGAACCCGTGGGCGGACACTGCTGGCCAGCACCTTCTGAAATTCACCTGGCAGGAGAGCTGAATGAGCCAGAGCCTGAAAGCACTCACCTCCCGTGAAGTAACACGGGCAAGAGTGACTCACAATGCCCTTTTTAAGCCCTATTTTGTCTTACACAGGCAAAAGTTTCAGTTTTACCATGTTCATTGTCCTGACTTAAACTGTTATAAAAGAAACCAAGCTTTTCAAATGCTTGGTCTTCTTGGCAGACTCATTATAGAGAAAAAAAACATGGCTTATCTATACATCTCAGCCTGGGATGAGACTGACTAGGGATCACTGGGATGACTGCACTGTTTCTTCTAGTCCCCCCACTCATCCCTGTGATCAGCGCCGCCACTCCCACTTCCTTTTGCCTCACTTACACCATCAGTTCCCTTTTATTGCTGTTAGCCTATCTGCTTGCCAGCACATTCCTCAAACACCCATAATATTCCCCAAACATCATTTTGCCCAGCTTCTTCATAAAGTCCTTCATCCCTGAGAGCAAACTGAGCAAATCAATTGCAAACACCAAACTGTCATTTCTCCTTCCCTTCTTCTGTTTGATGTCCATGAAGTAGCAACCAGACAACTGCCAGGAAGAGCATATGCTCTGGGATCTTGATAACCAGCAATATTTCCTGGGAAATGTCATCCTGTGTGAGGCTAAACTCACTCAAATATTTAAAAGCAAGGTCAGATCTGGAACTTTAGGACAAAGATGAAAAGTGAAAGGGCAGAAACAAAACACAATCACAGAATTTTCTGAGCTGGAAGAGACCCACAAAGATCATTTAAGTCCAATTCCTGTTGGAAATTCTCCCAAATGAAGCACAGTATGGGTCTGTGTAGAGAGTCTGGATGCTTTCCAGACTTATAGAGCAATAACTGGCAGGTACAGGAACAGCAGATCTTTTTCTGTGCATCTGTCACATGGATTCTCAAGTGGATTCTCACTTTGGTTTTAGATAAGAAACTGTTAGCTAATTATTTTTTGGTTAGTTGTTCCACAGACAGAAAGATAGACAATTAATCCTCACCCCTGCTTTCTCGGCTTTCTGACCAGTAGAAGTAGCTCAAGGCAGTAACATATTGCTTAATTCATAGCTGTGCACCATTGTTTTTGAATCAAATCAGGTCCAATTACACAATGAAAAAACTCAATGCCCTTTGGCTGTTTCTTTCCTCTACCTCCTAGTTAGGCTAAGTCGACTTGTCTTTTTCAACAAAGTTTAATCAGCAAGATGCCAAATGCAAACCCCTGTTGTTCCAAACCCTCTTCTACACTCAGAAATAGCATCCTACCTTTTTAGGAGAGACTCATTTGGTGCCTGCTGTATGAACAACAGATTTTCTGTGATTAGACAGTGACAGATAATGTAACAGTCCAGGAGATCAATGCTGCGTCCAAGAAAATAAAATTTTCTAATTGAACAGTAAACTCTGCTTTCTCTCCAGGGTGTGGGATCCAGACTCTCAAACAAAGAGAGAAATCAGCTTAGAATGAGAAACGGTTATCAGGCCATATACTGGGTATCTGTACTGCTATGGAATTCAAAGGTTGTACAAAGAAAGCATTTGCAAGTATTTTCCAGCACTGTTGGTGTTAGAGAACTGTGCTCAGAAATGCTTTATCAAACAGAATCTGAGCTGTAAGGGTTTTGCTAAAGCAGGGCCTCAGCTGGGCACCTCAACAACTTCAGATTTTTACAGCACATTTAGAATATCTGTGATAGTGCTCCCCTCATAACCTTAACAGAGAGCATTTTCAAAACTCCAAAGTATCTATATTTGAAAAGGGCACAGACAGCAGGACACTGAAAAACAAAGGCAGTCGAGGTGCTTGAGCTCTGTCTCAGCTCTCTTCAGTTGCCAGTTTCCTGTCCACCACAAGTCACCCAGCACCACTGTCCCTGAGCTCTCCTGCTCCCTTCCATCCCTGGCACACAGCTGGGACTGGCAGACAGCAATGCCCTGCAGTGAGAGCAGTCCCAGCTCCATGTCCGCAGCTGTCTCCTGGTGCAGTACAGCCTGTACCACTTGTACTTGCTGCTGGAATCCCAACAGCTGGGCCCCAGCCTGTTGTCTGCAGAGGAAAAGCATGCTTTCCTCAGACTCAGTGCAGTTCAAGGCTACAAAGGCGCTTCTGCCTCTGTGCCTAAGCAAATTGCTACTTTTCCTTCTCACAGGCAACACATTGCCAAATAATACAAGCTTCACACCCCCGCTGTGCTGCAGCACATCATGTGCTGCCACAGGCCCTGCCATCAGGAACCCTGCCTGTGTATGAAAGCAAGGCCATCTTCCAGAAGATATTTAGAGAGAAAGTAAAACACAGCATGCTCATGAGCTTCTCTCTGCCTCTGTCCCTATCCAAGTGCCTGTGCTGCAGGGCACATTAGGATCTTATTTCACACAGATCAGTAAGGCGTCTTTCAATGTGATCTTTGGTCACTGCTCACTTCTCAACTCAAAATGGATCTGAACCAGCAATTTATCAACAAACTGTAGCTTTAGGCATTCTGCAGCCAGGTCCCATTTGTTCTAATCTGTCATCAATTAAGAACTGACAACTACGGGGGAAAAAAACTCTTTAGCTGCCCAAATAAAAGGGTAAAGGGAACTAATATTATCAGTCTGAACACTATGCAAGGATTTATTAATAAAATTGCCATTGAAATGTCACTAATAAGTATGCTAATATAAGTTATTTGTATGTGTCTGTGCATGAAAACAGAATAAAGACCCATAATGTTATATTTAATAACATTATTATTACCACAATCAGAAAGTAAACACTTGGTGGCCATAAAGTGTGTGTTGAAGTATTGAATGCCATATTTATAGGATATGATATTTATAGAATTTTTAATAATAGCTACTACGAGTTTTTAATAAAACAGTCAAGAGGACTGTTCTTATCCAGCCATTATCAATGTTCAGAATTAGAAACCTGCAGATTCAAAAATCACATTTAGAAACGTGGCATTATGTCCAGTAAAACCACCACAGTACATTCTTGCTACAGTAATAGCAACAATGTCATGCTTTGAACTGAAAACCCAAACTTAGTTTTAACTTCTCTGTGTTGGCCAGCAATGACTGTAGAAAACTGCAGTCTCAGGAACAGGGAAACCCCTCCACTTTAGCCACCTAAAATGAACCATGAGCTATGAGCATTGGTCTTGCAATGTCTGCACAGCCTCACTATGCTTATTTAAGGCCAAATTTACCACAAAGCATAGAACAGTTTGGGCTTGAAAGGAACTTAAATATCATCTACTTCCATTCCAGCTCCCTCTGCCATAGGCAGGGACACCTTCCTCTACACCAGAGCCCCATCTAACGTAGCCATGAACACTTGCAGGAATGGACATCCACAGATTCCCTGTATAACCTCATCCAGTGTGTCTCACTACCCTCATGGCAGAGAGTTTCTCCTGTAATCTGACATAGGAGTAAGTTACCCAAAGGACACCAGAAGTCCCAGACTTCTTAGAAGACATGGCGTATAGAAAACACCCACATCTGGTACATCCCCTCAGCAGACTACATGCCTGCAATAGTGCAGCTATGCACACAGAGCTGTCCCCTCCTAGCAGGCAGCACTCTGGATTGAAACCCTGACAGTATGGCTTCAGTGCCCAGGCTGCTGGTGGAAGACAACTGTAAAGATATTTCGCTTGTTTACCTGTATCACGGTTCCTGAATCTGATTTATTCCCTAGGAAAATGTTTTGAGATGCTCTTCAGCTCTCAGCCTCCAGCTAATGCCAGGCATCAGTTTACCATTTGACATGCCACATTAAACCTACAATAAGCATTACGGGGGTCACCAGGATGAGATACTATTAATACAATGTCATTATTAGTGCTGAAATTATTGGCAGCTTCTCCATTTTTCACTAGTGCCTGTTTGCTTTGTTCCTGCTATTGATGGGCAGAATGGATTAGACTCCATAAGCTTTATATCCAGCTCAAGTGGTACTCTCTTGCAGAGAGAAATGACAGTTTGATTTTCCCTGTTTTACTCAGAAAAAAAATTATAAGTTTGAGCCTCATCAAACCATACTTATTCTTTTACATTTATGATGTGAAGATAGAAGTTATTATTGCTCCAGAACAGTTAGAAACTTCATTCTAGTATATCTGTTTTATAAGAGGTCCATTTCCTGGTGACTTTCATTTAAAAAAACCCCAACACCTTAGAATGGTAAAAAGACAGAGTATTGTGTGATTTCACTAAAACCTGCTTGCAGATGACTATTCTTTATTTTTTTAAGCAAGGACTGCAGAACCACCTCACAATTTATTTTTATATGCTGAAGAAGCTGGTCAATGTAGTTCTTTCGAACTTGAATACTCAGGGAGGTATGTTTTACAAGCTACTTATATTTTAATTAGAAACAGTCAGGAACATTCTGACCAAGTAACAGGGTATTTTTCCCTTCCCTCCCTTCCCCCAAAAAAAGATAAATTCACCCTAATTGTCTGTGAAGTTGCTGAAATCACTTCTCCCGCTTTGGTTTTTACCTCTGCTCCCAGCTACAAAGCTTACACAGAAGAGCAGTACGCCAGAAAATGTATTTTGGATTAAAACAAAATCTGCCTTCTATTCAGTGAGGTTTCACAAATGAAATATTTTTTTCCCTAATATGCCAGGCCTCTGTACCTTTAGACTGCATTGTGATACTAAGTGTCTTTATTATAATTCACAATATTTCCTTGTGAAAAGGCCAATTTGCGATCAGACAAGTGTCCATTAGCCTTCATTCAAAACCACTGCCATAGCAATAATTTTTTTATTAGACCTGTAAAACCTGCTGTTTCTGGCCCTTCTATTCCTTCAGTCCAAACAGACATCCTCTCTTCTGTTCTGTAACACACCCAGCGGTCATTAAATTTCCATTTGAAAAGAATTAAAAAGGACTATAATTTTTATGCGATTAAATTGGACCAATTATTTCTTGAAGCCACAAGCGTATAATTTCCTATAAGCACTGAAGAAAAATCAATATCCCAAGTTCATAAATTATTTATTACTCCATCAGGCTGCCATTTGTTAACATAACAGAAGGACACCATTCTGGACCTGAACAAGAACTGCAGCTTTCATTCATGTAGACAAAAAGGATGCACACAAAAAAAACAGCAGTGAACTTAAAGGACAGTCCAAATACCAGAAGTGCTCCCAGCTTCTTATGCCCCCACTCCCTGAAGACAGCTATTTCTCAATAAGAAACACTAGGAAACCAAGTGTCTCTCTATTAATAAAATGTTGCATACAGTTCATGTCAGAGGTGACATTTAAGTGCTTTGGTGGGTTTCTTGCTAATTTTGGAATGAGTTCCATGTACAACCTACAATTCCACTTCGTGCTTATGGAGCCAAGTTTCTGAATGCTGGAAGCAATGTACAGTGTAACTTCAAAGTGTTTAAAGAGAAATCCCATAATATTGCTATACTTTTTTGTGTCAGTTTTCTAAATGCCGTGACAGATGTAGCAGTATATACCATTTGTCTACAAGATTTTTTGTTGGTTAGTTTTTTTAAACCTCGGATCCTCAGTGTAGGTTTTCTCAGCTTCCATCAGAGTCTACAGCACTGTCACTGCTCAACGCTCACATTGCTCTTTTCATCTTTACATGTAACAGCAATGAGCTTTTCAACCACCATATACATTAACATCTATTTCCATTAAAGCAGAGGAAGAAGCAGCTGAAGTGTTCAGAAAAATCAGGGATTGATGCAAGGCAAAGCACTCACTCTACAGTTCACATGCTAATGGGCTATCGAACAATTGCACACCTTGAAAAAGCACTTGAGGCCAGTTAGAGAAGAATCACACTGACACCCATTATCCCAGGAGCACAGGGGTGTCATTACCCCAACACAGAGACCTGGCCATGAAAGCACAACTGGATCAAGATCTAGCAGGGTCAGCTCCCCTTCCTGTCCTCCAGACATAGATAAATTGAACAAGACATACTTTATTCTGTATACACCTTTGTGATGTGACCTTGGAATAAGAGTGCCTCTCTGAGGGGATATGAAAGTTGTCATGTTGTGTCCCAAATAAAGGAGGCTTGGATCAGTGTTATTGGGTCAAACACTTGTTCATCCTGTGAAAGTCTACTCTGACCAAAGTCAAAAGCAGTTTTGCTCACACATTGCTTCACCTATGTGTCTCTGGCTGGATTCAGAGTTAAAAACCATCATGTCCAGAGGGGATACAATACTTAGAGTTACAGGATTTTATTTGAAATATTGCTTCTTGAAAGTAAAAAAAAAATAGTTTGCATTAACATAAATGCATATAGCTCACTTCAGCATTCCAAGGCTAGGAACCCAAGTTGTAGAATGATGTGATCTACTGAATTTCATTTTTACTTGTCATCCATCAAAACTTTCCATATCCAACAATTCAAAAGGTACACACGATCTCAGAGAATTTTCACTTTTCTTCAAAAACCAGTAAACTAAAAAAATATGGAGAATTATGCCTCCTCCCTGTACTGTAAAGTTCTTCAGTCAACTGAAAGGGGAAGTTTAGCACATTATTCTAAAATCAAGTATTGAAAAGATTCTCAGTCTACAGAGTTTTTTGCTTACCTACAACCATATCTATAACCACATTTTCTATTAATTCACTTTTGATCAAATTCAAAACAGTTAACTCTGTTTCAGTAAAATTGACAGGGAATAAAGATTCAAGCATTGTTTATTTCCTCAACATACTTGAAAACTCTTCAGGAGGCACCTTAGTCCTGCTCTTGGTAATGGCAGGATCAGAGCTGTAAGACACTGGCAAGTCCAAACACAGGATGTCTCAGCAGGGCAGAGAAAGGGAGGGAGAAGGGACTTCAGGGCTTTGTTTTTCACAAAATGATTTCTACACCAAATTATGTTGATCTGATAAATTGAAAACAAAGTGGAATGAGTTACCTAGATGTTCTTTTCCCTAACAGCACAATATCAGGGTTCAGAACCATGACAGATTAATTTTAGGAACATACTTCCATTTCTAGACATAGGAAAGAGTTTCTTAAAAATTCTTCAGTACATAAAACAAAAGGTTTATCTACTACAAGCTGATAGAAGTGCATTTTTTCCCAGGACTAGCTCTTCATTTCGCTTGGCACTGGGAACAGAGTGGAATTTACCGGCCATGACCAGCTAATTCAGAAGCACAAGTTTGAGCCATGTCTGTACTGCCAAGCCACACCAGCTCCCATTGTGGAGCAGCACAGCACAGCACAGAGCAAGGATCGAGCCTGAGCCAGCTGTTACAGACACAATGGGCACTGCAGCAAGGGAGCAGAGCTTTTCAGGGCACAGCTCTAGTAAATATCAGCATTGTCCAATTAGGAATATGTTTTGAGGTTTGTACAACAAGAAGTATGAGTCAAAGCAGCTAGAGTGCAGACTGAAAACTTAAGCAAGGATTTATGTACAAAGCCAGACCCTGTTGGACAGGATCAATTCAAACAGAGGAAAGAAAAAGAGCAAAAGCCTTTTAGGCAACACTTGAAGGAGGATGACCTTCTGGGACCCTGCTGATTATTTACATGATTTCTTGCCAAGAAACAAGTGCTGCACTGCTCTCCAGCCAGCATTAATGGTCTCTGCACATTGGCAAATTTACTTCCAGTCCCAGGCTCGGCTGCTGAATATGGTGACAAACTACTTTGAAAAATCTGGTTCATAATGCATAAAAAATAAATAAAGAAAAGGAAAAAAAAAATCAGTCCTTTTCAAATTTGAAAGTTTATTTTAATTTCATTTTGAAGATACAGAACTGCAAGTAGTCTGCTTTTTAAAATAATCCTCAACTTTTCCACTGGACCTGCTGGCTTAGAGCTGGATATAAGCTAAAATCTCTTAACTATACCCTGATCCAGCAAAGCATCTCAGCACAAGTATAAAGCAATGAATGACACAAAACTTAATTACACCAATCATTCCAAGCAAAGAAGGAACCTCTAGGGGCTTAATCCAGGTTGGAGTATTTTGATTTTGTTTTTATTTCTGCCATCCTTACTCTCCCTCCAAAAGATTAGATTCTTGCACAGATTGCTTAAGATTCAGTGCATCTTGACATGGATTTTTAGGGGTTTCATAAATAATTGATAAATAAACCAAGTTCTCCCTTGATCTTTACCCAGGTTAGCTTTCAGCTTGAGGTGAGGTGCTCCATGTCTCTGATCATCTTTGTGGCCCTCCTCTGGACTCTTTCTAACAAGCCCTCTTTCCTGTGCTGGGAATCCCAGAGCTGGATACCTTGGCAATATCAGCCTTCAGTACTCTGAAGGCATGTATGTCATGGCATTAGGTTCCATACACTTGTGGCTGTTCAACTTCATCAAATGGTCCCAAACCTGCTCTTGGTTTATAGCAGGAGGGACTTCATTCCCCTCACACCCACTCAGAGGCTCAGAGACTTGAGGAAAGTCTGACTTCCAGTGAAGACTGAGGAAAAGAACTTATTGAGTACTGCAGCCTCCTGCATATCAGTCACACCAGTTCATTCTCCTTGCTTACTGGGGGGGAGGGAAGAGTTTAGGGGTACACTCTCCTTGGCCTTTTGTTCTAACCAGTTTATTTACAGAATCCCTTCTTGTCATTCTCCACATCCCTTGCCAAGTCCGGTTTCAGTTTTGCCTTTGCTTTCCTGACTCTATCCCTACAATTCAAACTATATACCTGTACTCTCCTCAGGTCACTTGTCCCTGCTTCTGCTGGCTCTGCATTTCCCCCCTTCCTGTTCAGTCTGAGAGTCAGATCCTTCCTCAGTCATCTCAGTTTCCTACCTGCTTTGTTTGGTTTCCTACACACTGAGATAGAGAACCCTTGACTCTCAGAAAAGTGGCCTTAAAGAGACATCAGCTCTGGTCAGCCCCTCTGTCCTTAGGGACAGCTACCCAAGAGATCTTATCCAAGAGACAAGATCTATCCAAGAGATCTACCCCCTAGATAGCTGGAATTTCACCCTTTCAATGTTCAAGGTCTTGACTTTGGTCCTAGAGAACACAAACTAGGGTAAGGTTGTTACAGCCCACTCTGCCACCCATTTAAACTCCTTTAATGAGCTCATCCCTACTGGTAAGCACCAGATCCAGCAATTACTCACTTCTGTTTTTTGTCCAATACCTGAACCAAGAAACTGTGCTCTACACATTGCAGGAGTCCCACAGACTGCTTGCAGCTAGCTGTATTGCTTTCCCAGGAGATGTCAGGATGGTTTAGTTGGCTCTCTCAGCCTTCAGGAGGCCTGTTTTGTTGTAGGCATCTACCCCAGGAGGTTTTGTCCATTCTGTCTGGGTTTCAGCCTCAGCCAGGCAGTTGTTTTGTTGCCAAAAATAGGCCGCTTCTTGTTGACCCCCCCAAGAGGATGGAGTGACCCCTCCTCTGAGCCCTTCCTCACTAGCAAACGTGCAAACTGATGCACCACAACCTGTTTGCCATTCTCTGGGTGTCCTGCTTACTCCACTGATGGTAGTAAAGTAAGGTAATGAGCAGGAAGATTACTGAATTGAAATTAAAGAGAGAGCAAATTATTTTGAAGCAAAAATATGAGTGTGAGCTGGACACCTGCTGCTTTTTTCTTCCAGCTGAAATTAATGAAATGTAGTATCAGACAGGGATAAGATAAAATTAACCCCCCTTTCCTCCAAATAACAGTAACTAGTCTCTTTCTTTATGCTGCAGACATGTTATTTGGGCGGTGTTTTTTATTTTAAAAGATTTAAGTGATTTGAGGAGGAGAGGTAATTTTAAGACTACCCAGTAACTAGCAGGATCCTGCAGGGACAACATTAAACTGTATTCTGAAAGTGTTTACCCCCCTATTGCCTACATTTCAGGAAAATTTTATCTATAAGCTGATTTTTATTACAAGGAAAAACAAACCAAGACTGCTTATTAACAATAATTCATGCACTGCAACTCTGATTTGCTATTCACATTTATGTTCATGCCACGCATCCTGGGTAATGGCTGAAAACCTCAAATCTTACAAGTTTTAATAGAACTCTATTCAAAACATTTTTGTTGCCCATTTGGGAATGGAAATACAAAGAGGGAGAGCAATATTTAAACCCTAGTCCATAGCTTGGATGACCCAAGCAAACTGCATCATGAAGAGCTAGTGTGTGTTAAGCCTTACTCCATGTGGTAAGGACTTCTAGCTGAATTTATCCAAATAAAAGGTGCCAAAAAGTGACCATCAACATATTCCAGCCACAGTGAGAAACAAACACTTGAAAACCTTATGCAAACCAAACAAACCCTGTGTTTACCTTAGTGCTTACAAAGATTAAAAACACGCACACGCAATCCAGTCTCACTGAAAAAACCTTACAGAAACATTAAATCACAAAACAACACCTCTAGAGCCAGACCCCATAGGGCTTGACTCCAACAGAGACAGCTGGGAGACATTGGCAGAAGCGTCATCTTTATCCAATCTAACACATTAAGGTCGATGTGGTCACATTTAGTCAAAGCTTGTTTCCACATCGGTAGACACATCTCAACAGTTTCTCCCACAGGGAGAGAATTTGGGGCTGAACTAACCACCTCTGATGACACAGGCTTACACAAAAAATTGAGTCCAACTTACTAAAAATGAAAGATAATACAGTAAGAGGATAAGGCTATGCTGCAGTAGATCCACTATCAATTTCTTGCATGACCTTACTTAAGTAATTCACTGTGCCTCATTCCATCTCCAAGAGCATGAGAATGAACAAATACTGGAAGCTACTCAGATATCACAAGGGCTACAAAGCTCAAAACAGCATTTGAGATAAGTATGGAAAGATTTTGAAGCAGTAAGTTCAACTACATAATTTCCATCTAAACCCACACTGGAACCACCTTGTTCCTAGAAATATGTAGCTAAAACCACTTGAAGTTAAACTTGTGTCTGTGGGAATACATCTCACTGTTTCTCTGGTTGACCTTTCTTTTAGAGACTCAGGTTTTTCTTTGAAAGCCATCAGAAAACAAGAACACCACACACTTTCTCAAGTTCATAAAAAAAATTCTGAAAAATAGCAACTCAATGACTGACACCTAAAGGCTCTTACAATAACATTTTTTAACAAGTAGGACTGGCAGCTTTTAAAATCTAGTGTTATCACAGCAACATTCCAGTTAAAAAATGGAGCACAAAAAGAGGCATTTTCTGACATTCACAGCAGTATGCAGGTAGTTAAGGGTCCAGAGAAAATAAGGAAAAAAAAAAAAATCAAATAGTTGAAATTGAAATCTACTAACAACAGGAAATGTGGATGAAACCACAAGATCAGTAAAGTGAGAATTGCCAGACAATTCCTCTTGGGGAATCAAGTGACTGATTGATCACAGGTATTTTAATCTACTCTATTTTAGTTACAATTCAATCAAACGTATGGTTCAAAGCGGAATAGCAAGCATCTTGAAGGAAGCAATGCATATGAGCATAATAGATGAGGATAATTTTTATAAAAAATAAATCAAGGTAGAGGTGCCTGTGGGCTTGATTTAATTGCAGAGGGAGAAAAGTGACCATTTCATGGAAGAGAACTCTGATATGCTTGCAGAAGAATTCATGTTTTTAAAATTATCATGTGCATCATGAAAAGGGCAACAGCTGCACAGCAGTAACTTGACATGCAAATTCCTTCCTTTATGCAGTCCACGTTTGCACATGCTGATAAGAGATTTAAGCAGGAAAATATTCCTTTTGCGTCATCATATGTAGAAGGGATATAGTTGTTTGCTCTGGAAAAAAGCTGCTTAGTGCCAAGAAATATGTGCTATTTCACAAGCAAGCATCAAAACATTTGGATTTTCATTGCTGTTTTAACCTCATGAATAGAAATACACTGATAGGTATGAGCTGACCATCAGGTGATGGACAGGTTGAGAGCAAATGTCTGAAAAGCTATAATGTACACAAATGCAGGAAGGAGCAGCTAGTTTAAATATTTCATTGTAAAGAGAGAAAAACGGAAAAAATTTATTTTCCCCTCAGAAATTAGATTTATTTGGTTAGATGTGACTCAGAACACATCAGCTGCACATTTGCCTATCTGCTTTCAGCAAATAAAACTGACTATGCCACAACAGAAGATGCTCACATCTCCCTGGGTTGTTTTGTCCTGGTAGCTTTGTTTTCTCTCATTGACTGATTTCCCTGTGCTGCAGCTACCTGCACGTCCTGTTCAGGGTGATATGCAAAGAGGGAATCATGAGCTAAGGCACATCCTTAATGGGTCTCCCTGAAATGCACCAGCACCTGAAAAGGCTCTGGTTACAAAACAAAACCACAGATTTTCTCTGAGGTTACTGGTAATCCTGTCCCTCTCTGCATCCTACTAGCCATGTCCCTGGTAAAAACTCTGTCACCAGCTTTCTTCCTCCATTCTAATTCTGCTCTATTTTCTCCTACATTTTCCTAAGTCCTCACAATCACAACTCTTATTGGGATTTCTTCTGTAAAATTTTTCAAACCATGATAACCTCCTATTCAGCTGTAAATTTATCAATATTTAAGACTTGAGAGGTCTGCCTAAGAAGTTTACCCTAACTAAAAGCTGTGATTTTTTCTCCACCCCCCCCCCCACTGGTGAGCTGAAATAATACTGGGTGTGCAGCTCTTGCAGGTTCCACCAAGAGCCACCAGTTCATATTGTCACTTTGTGGTTTGATTCCTTATTAGAACTGTGGCAGCTAGGAAGCTACTTAAGGAACCCATCCCTACCAGAGATGGATGCCTGGCTCTTTTAACACTGAAATTATTATTATTCCTCAGATCTTCCTTTTTTTTCTGGCTGAGCAAATAGATTAGTTCTCTGCAGTCACTTGACACAGAACATGGAGCTGTTTTAGTCAGGGGAGATGAGGGGACACTGTTTGAGTGTTCTCACTACAATCTGCACTTGCTGTACTGGGGAAATGAAATACCCAGGTCCCAACACCCATAAAGCATCCTCCTGAAATTCCAGTAGATCCCAGCCACAACATTCTGTGCCCTCAATTACCAAATCATCTCTTGGGAAAACTGATCATCAGAAAGATGCAAGCTGATCAGAAGGATCAGTCACAAGCAATCCTTTCCTCTAGGGGACTGAAAAAGCCTCAAAGTTGAAATTAAAAAATTGTCTTAAATAAAGTTAAATGTGGTTCCAAAAACTTTCCTCATATTAAATGCGTGAATTACCATGACACACCATGATTCTAAATGATAAGCAGAAGGAGAAGTTTTATAGAGAATATGGCAAGATTTCACAAAAACATAAAGCCAAATCTCTGCATGAAAGAAGACCCATTACGTAGTATCACAAACACATAGCTGAAGGGAAGATATCTGTTGGGGGAGGTATTTCTGCTTTTAAATCAACAGGTTGATGATACATCTACTAATGTACAGATTCTCCAAGCAGAGTCAGGACTAACTTGCAAAGATGTGAGGCATGCATGCTTAGGATGAACTAAGAAGGTGAATGCCATGTCAGTGTAAAAGCAAGAGAGCTTCTTGATACTTCCTGTCAGAAGCATTTAATATGGCAAACACTGGGACAGGGAACATAGAGGCCAAGAGGAGGATACTGAACACCACAAAAAATACACTGATCCTATATGAACAAAGATCCAAATATTCTGATTTTAGTATTCCAGGTCCATCTGGGCTCCTAAGCCAAAGTTTGAACAGCTGAACAGACTTTTTAAAGAAAAAAATACACCATGAAGTCACACCGCAACATGCTCAAAGACTGAGGTGCACAAAAGCAAAATAAGCAATTGAATGAACTGCAAACCCATCATTATGATTACCAGCAACAGACATAAAAGATGTATCTGGCAAACCCAAACCAAAACCTTGCCTAGATGGACAAGTTAGAATAATTAAAAAACAGTAATTAAACAATATTTAAATTTACAATAATTTTAAAAGGATTTAATGCATATACAAAGTTATCTTACTACCTATCCCCTCAACTTTTATAGCCAACCACTTTTCTGGTCCGGTACATAAACTTGCACCTGATTACCAGAGACTGCTTGTGTGACTGCAGGATGGAATAGGTTATTGCCAATACCACAGATAGCACTTCTTCACTTTTGTGACTCATCCCTTTTCACAGCACCTGCAGTGCTGCACACTAGGATGAACAGTAACTGTTATGATTAATTTATTTCTCAAACAAAAAAAATCAAGGGTCTAAGCAGAGCCCACTACAGCCAGTGCAGTATTGAAGAACAAGTAAAGTATTGTTTATCAAGGCTGGAATTTCTTCAAAATTTATTATTCTAGTGGATTTTGTATTTTGTCCAATTATGTGAGAAAGTTAAATCAATGCAATTAGAAAAAAGGAAGGAAGCACCCTTTAACAGAGCCTGAAAAGACAAAGGAAGTTACAGATATATACACATTTCCTAAATTAAATTTAGCAGCTTTGAAAGATCCTCAATACATAGCCCTGCAGAAGGAAAGCCTTCATCTATAAAAGATGCCAACCATACATATTAGAAATGCATTCTGAGCTGTATGAATAAGCCAGAAATAATCTAAGTCATTGAATGCCTCCCCACCTCCTGACAGAATAGAGCAGGAACAACTCATGATTTTCAGATAAAGTTTGTTATTCAGAAATTATCTATGAAATCATCTCCATGAATTACTATTTGCTTATACCTTCTGCCTGAATAGATAGTTGCTCTTATTAGCTGTTGAAAATTCCAGCTGTTTTGATTGGCATGCAGCTCATATAGCACATCTCTCCTCCCTGAGCATGGGCACTTACTGGGAGCTCACAAACCTACCTGTTTTAATCTGAACCCTAACTCAACTCTTCTGTTTTCTGTGAGCCTGGCAGAACATTTCCTTGCAAGCAGCAAGCACTCACAACACTGGTACAAGCTGTGCAGCCACATGGACAGAGAACTAAATTCCAAGACCTGGGCAATAGGTCTTCATCAGGTCTTCTCACTCCTCAAGTGCCACCTGCATCAGAGCGTTTTCTTAAAGAGCCACTAGGAGCAGGTGACAGTGTCCTGCAGAGGACCCAGATATTATTAAACTCATGCACTAGTTATACAAAACTGGAAGCATTTATGGAACTTCTGTGCCACATTTATCCCAGATCTCCAATACAGATCCTCTGTCCACCTGTGAAACACTCCTGTCCTTGCATGAATAATACAGACATAGATCAAAGACTAACATAAAAGCTGCACAGAGAGTTGGACAGCCCAGAGGATATCCCACATGACTGTAGCCCACATAGCCATGCAACAGATATTGGTGTGCTCTTTGCACAAGTGTCTTTCTCTCATGGATTGAATTTTTTTAAATTTCCACCATTTTTAGTCAGATACTTACTTTGTTCATTTTACACTAAAAGCGTTTGCCAAACATATGGTCTTGAATTTCTTCAAGGTTTACCTCCAGATGTGTTGTCTTCAGCATGCTGTCAGTAATCCAGCAATCTCCAAAGGAAGCCTTTGAAATTGGCTCTCCTTCAGGATCCTAGTTTTGAAGAGCCCTTGATTTCTGTTTTAGAAACTTGAGAGACAAGGTAAACATTTGGTGGTTGGCTTTGGGAATTATTTTTCCTTGTTTAGGAAATAATCCCCCTTATGACAGACTTTGTTAGACTCTTAGAACACAAAGAGAACTACTGAGCTGAAATATGGTGTTTAGGATAAATTGTGTTCAAATCAGTCACTCTTGCAACGGGAATCCCACAAGGCTACCCCTCAAATACGCAAAAAATAGAGCAAACAGTTCCATCATAAAAACATCATTTTGTTAAAAGCCAAAACATTTCAAAGGAATGTATTTTATATGGATAAAGTGGAAATCTGACAGCATTAAAATACTTTGGGTTTACTTTTACGTGAAAAAAGCATTGTAAATTTCACTGTTTTTTTTCAATAATTTGACATATGAACAAAAAAATTAACAAAATGCAAAAGTAAAAAAGAAACTTAAAAATCTGCTTTATTTCATCTCCAAAAGAAATGCTTTTATGATCTAGGATAAGTTTGGAAGAATGATTTTTTTTTATGTTTCAAAACCCGAGCTGGCTTCCCAACAAGACAAACCCCAAAAAGTTAAAAATTCCTAAGTGATCTTGGGTCCAACAATCAATCTAGATGACAACACTTCTAAAAGCATCACTACACAGGTATTCTTTTGCTATCCCCCTACCCACAAAGATCCAAGAAAAATGCCCAGCAAAATGGTAGACAAACCCAGAGAGAAGCCTGGAGTCCAATATTTCATTGTAGACAACACACACTTTCCATCCTGGTTCCAAACAAGCTTCACCACGAAGCCTGAACATCAGGCTCATCTCCATTAAAGTGTCATATCAATTCTGGGATGAATGTGAAGCAGCTAAGCCATCCAAGACCAAATTTTAAAGGTCAAATGCCTGTTGTAGAAATATTATGCTTGTCAGCAGCCTTGGCTGATGCAAGAGAGTGCAGTAGCACAGAATTTTGACTACTACTCATCAGTGTAGTACTCATTCTTCAGAACAAGTCCCCAAAGAACAGCGCTAAGGTACATGAATAGGACAATGTGGAATAAATATTTTTAAAATATGAAGTTGTACTTCTGCCAAAGCAATTCACAGGCACTCAAGCAAAACAGTCACATTACTCTTAGTATGCAAAGAATTTCTACACACTGCTAGGGAACATGCTGAGGATTATTCTCAATGAGCAACACCTAATGGAAAAAGCAATGGTCAAAAATACAGTCTTTGATGCAAATGACATTTGAATCACAGTGAAAAGCAGTATACATACTAATAGCATTGCCAGAAGCTTCCAGCTGCAGGTATCCAAACGTTTTTTTCAAAGAGTAGCTATTTCAAGCAACTCAATACCTTTTTTTCACAAAAAATTGCACAGTAACTTAGAGGAGTTAAGTGATTTGCTCAAGAATATTCAAGATCAGGCAAGAATGGCACAGTGGCAGCCCTGTGAGTAGATTCCTGCTCTCCCAGTTGCCAATTCCCCAGCCCAGCAGTGTCTACTGCAACATCTGACAAGCTTTCCATTAAGGGCTGCCTGTCTGATGGGTTCTCTACCCACACAAAACACGTTAACCAAGACGTAACGCATACTCAAGCAAACACATCCACACTATAATGAGAGGGTGAAACAGCAGCATCCACATGAAGCAGGACCTCACTGAAGCGAGTGATGCCAATATGCCATTTTTTCTTAAAGTCTGGATACATCTTTAAAATATTTGGAAGTGTAAATACTGCCTTTGCATTTTACGACACAATAAAAAGTGGTTTAATACAGCAATAAAAACTCCAATATGCCTTGACAAAGTTATTTCAAACACAGGTCTAAAGCCCACTAAGCTAGTAAGTCGTAGACAGATTTAATTTTGGAAAGGCCTTGACACAATACTGTTTTAAATGAAAGTAAAATATTCTGCAAAGCCAGACTTACTAAATAAATCTCAAGGTTTTTATGGCACTAATTAATGGGTATGAGCACATTGGGACTGCTGAGTAATTTGCACTGGTATATATCATAGATGCAAAAGCAGAAAGTGGCAGATGCCTAAGTACTGAAAATGAGGTTTAGGACCCTCTGAAATAAAATAGCTACAAATGAGGAATTCTTGTGCTTCAGGAGAGAATATTTACTACAGTGACCTAGGGCACAAGCAAGATCAAAGAATTAGAAGCAGGACGAACTGCATTCTGCCCTTTAAAACATCACACAACCAAAACAATGAATAATTAGAGTTAATTGTGCTTGTTTGCAGCAATCAGTGTTGCATCACATGTAACACTCAGAGAGGCACACATACAGCTTCACACCCACTGTGACGAATGGGATTTGACCTGTGTTATTTCCCAGCCACTGAGGTGGGAAACCCAATAGCCAGGGATCCATGCCCTTGCCAACCCAAGGTCATAGCACTAATTATCCCCCAGGCAGCACTAATTACTCCTCCGGGCAGCTGTTCCCCACAGGCATCAGGGCCAGTCCCAAGGCCAGGAGCTGCCAGCACATGTGCTGTAGCAGCAGCCAGCTGTGGCCAGACACCCCCACCCTGGCCAACCAGGACAGGCACCATCTCTGGCATGCCTGTCCCCACAGATTCCAGGGTGGGTGGTAACAACTTTGGCTTTAAGAAATGTTGAGCTCAGTGCTAAGGTGGAAAACATTTCTCCCCAGGCTGCCCAATCAACTTCTCAGAAGATGATTTTTTTTTAAATTTTATTTTTAACACACAATTAAGCCAAGCTTTTGCATTGCAGTTGAAATGAGAAAGGCACTGCTCTCACACTCAGCAGAGTTAACAAGTGTAACAGGATAGTGGTCTCTGCATCAATCACTTTACCTGGCACTAACAGCTCCATGTTGCCTATAAAGGCTGACTTGGAAACAGAGACTAGGCAGAGTAAAAGAATAAAAAGGTATTTATTGAAAGGATACAGCTTGGGCTATGCAAGAATCCTGCAAGGGTCCTAAAAAAAATATTTAAAATGCATGCCCAGTCACAAGGTCTCACATTTTNCCTGTAAGGGTCCTAAAAAAAATAATTTAAAATGCATGCCCAGTCACAAGGTCTCACATTTTTATAAGCTCTGGTCCATTGGCATGTTGGAGTTAATTGTCTGATTACAGCTTCAGGTTATGAAGCTCCATCCTCTTTGCTCTCTCTTCTTCACTGTTGTTTACACTCTTGGGCCTGAAATTTTACCTTGGTCCCCAGCTAGAAATAAATTGTTTTGTCTATCTACCCTGTGAAGAGAGCTCACTAACCCTTAATATGAAACCCAGAACTACACATTAAAACAGCTCAGAGTTTGAAAAAAATACAAAAGCTAAAACTTAAGGCATCACCCAGATCTACCTCCTGTGCATGACCTTCCCACAAAGATCCTTTCACTGCCTTGGAACAGCAGGTCCTGCTGCTGCAGGTCACAGGACAGGGAAAAAGCAGCTGTTTCCTGAACAGTTAGAACAAATTCCAGACTTGTTAAACCTACAGGGTAATGAGCCACAGAGGATATTTAAACATACAGAATGAACAGACTAGAACAGCATAGGTTTGTCTTTTGAAAAACAATTCCATTTGACTTTGGAATTAAAAAAAAAAAACACCAGTGAAAAGAAGCAAAAGTGCACAAAAAACAAGTTCTACAGCATATATAATTTGCATAAGAATTGTATTTATCTATGGGGTTTTTTTTGCCTTTTAATGTGGAAATGTTAAAAGGGACTTATATTATTCAGAATTATTTTGGTATTTCTGCCAGAGCATTCTTGTACCGATTGTTCCTCCCCTCACCTGGCATCAAGTATTTTTCCCTTACCAAGATTAGTCAGCATGCTTCCAAGGAATCAAGGTGGTATTGCAGCAAGATAAAAATTAAAATACGCAGCATTCTCAAATCACACACAAAATAATGGGCAGAAACAAGACTCAGTCTTCTGATTTAGACACTGTGGAGCCCACTTCTTGTTAATTAAAAAAGGTTAGGTGAATGATTTAGATGAGCAATTCAGAAGAACTATGAACCTTCCCAAATCTTTGTTCAAAATAAGAACTGAAATTTCTGGAGACTCGTGAAAAGCTAACTTTACTCACACATGCCCTTGTTGCATGCATGCATACACAAGTGCACAGCCCCAGCTCTCTGTTTTCCTCTACCCTTCCCACATTTAAAAAGCAGTAAAAGTGTCAGAATAATCTTGAAGAATAATGTCTGTGTCAATAAAAAATTTTCCACCCCACACTGCCTTCAGACACACCATGTTCTTTTTCAGGGAAGGAATTCTGAAAAGAGCTCGACTGTTTAAAAAAAAATAGCTATAGGAGAGATGAAAATAATAAGGAACAAAACTTTGTTTTTGTTAACCAAAAAGCATTTTGATGAATGCCATTTTGTGCTTGACTTTTTAAAATGTCATTCAGCGTGCACAAAGATTTCGGAGAAGCATTTTATAAAAAAAACCCAAGTGCTTTTTGGCACTCTACAAAAGCACCTCCAACCACATGATTTTTTAACACTTGAATGTGAAAGAACATCTATTTTGAAAACACTGCTCAGAATTTAGTTTATTTGCTTTGCCTCAGCATTATCAGTGCCCAAAGAAGCACGAGAGGAGCTGAACTCTTGTCCTCACCATGACTGATGTGGAAGCTCTATCCAATAATTGCACTTAAGCAGCCCTAGGGTCAGGCTGGCAGACCCTGAGCACCACGCCAGTGCCACGATGACACACGTGCCAGCTGGAGGAGGCTCACAGCTGATACCAGAGGTGTGCAGGAGAGTGTGGTTCTGCCATCTAGATCCCCATAAATATGCCTGCAGCAAAACCCCAGCATAGTGTACATTAAGAGCTTATCTGCCCATGCTCAGGAGAGTCAAAGCAAATCAGCTGAAGACACAGAGCTAAAGCCAGGAACTTAGAGTATTAGTAGATGAAAGTTACTTTTAAGAGGGAATACCAAGAGGATACTTGAAACATGTTTTAAGACAATATAACCCAATTCCAGAAGTCAGCTGATTTACCTTCCCTTTTCAAAGTACACATGTGAATAAGAGGAAGACAGAAGAAAAAAGAAAGCAGAAAATATAGTAAATGTCAGCCTTCAGAAAGCACCAGTATCATCCAAATAAGTGTAATGACTCACATTGAAATTCCTTTTAAAAAAACACACTACAGTAAAGGCATCAAAAACCTTCCTTGCATTTAAGGAGTCACTGAGACAGGACATTTCATCTCAAGGCAGCATAGCTGCATTCCCAACACCAGAACCAAAAGATTTAAACTTGAGAGACAGTTGCACATCAGAAACCCTTAGAGCATTCAAGAAGATTCTCTGTTCTAGCACCTCAGTTGTTATGGTTCTGGGTCTGTGTTTCTCTTTTTCCAACGCCAGAACTATAAAATATGATCCCACTGCAATTCACTGCCAATAACTGCTGTAGATCTCACCTCAGCACAATATCAGCCACTGCCTTCTTGATCTGAGACAGCAGGAGCGTGAATTAGTGACCCATCATATTTCACCAAAAAGTGCCATTTAGTTTTAAAACAAAACAAAACCAACAATCAAGCAAACGAGAAGTCCTGAAATCTGTTCCCAGCTGTTTAATTTTACTCTTTCATCTCTTGAGGCTTAGCTTCTTCACCCTGCACATTCAGAAAAGAAAGTCTCAAGAAATTCTTGCAGTGCAGAAATCTGGGTCATTTAACCTTTTGGGGTTTTTGCAGCATTACTTAACTGCTTCTGAGCCAAAAGTTAATTCTTATGAAGTCTTTTGAAACCTTCTAGAGTCTATACTTCATGGCAAAGGCATCCTGCACATAGCAGTTGTTAAACTCCAAGTTTTATTTCTCTGGAGATTTTATAGATTTAAAATGAAACTAAGTTTTGTTCAAAGTATTCTTAAATCAGTTTCAAGGCACAATCCATTAGAACAAAAATATTCAGCCTACATCATACAAAGGCTGGCTTCTACACAAGAGTGTACGTGATTTAATTTTGGTCGACTAATTTGACATTCATACACCACATTGTGCAGAACAGGACAGCAAGTATTCAATAAAACAGTGACATAAATTTAAGATTACCCATCAGTTGCAGCTCCTTACTGAACTGGTCTCCCATATGTGATTCTTTTAAGGCCATAAATATTTCAGAGAGATAAAAAAAAAACCTTTAAAGAAGCCTCCCATCCCCCAAACAAAGCATGAGGTAACGAAGATGGAAAAAGTGCAGAAATTATCCTGGCTTGACATTTTGGCCACAGGTCATTCTCCCTTTTAAAAAAATCACTTTAATAAACTGAAAAGTTTTGCATTTCATATTTATCTGCATAAAAGCATTAGGAGTAAAATGTTTATTATTGCACAGGTGAAAAATACAACTAACTGATGGATCAATTTAAATAGCATTTGAACTACTGCTTTTATAACCCAAGGCTTACATTTTTCCATCTCCCTCCCAAAAGGCTATGCATTCTTTACTTGCTCATCTGCAGAAATTTACAGGTGTTAAATTAGCCACAGTAAGCCTTACCTTTTGTTCCCAAATTGCCATCAAAACATATTGAGAATTACAATAGAAACATATTGAGAATTACAGAGAAAAAGTTAATTAAAAGTTTGAATAGAAGCTCCAGAAAGTTCAAACAAAAGATTTTTCCCTAGTTCATACCAAGATCTGGCTGCATGCATAATTACACATAAATCAGACTGTAACTTTCTGTGCTTTTCCTCAATAAAATAAAAAACCTTTCCCCTTCACTTTAGCTAAATGTTTATAAATATCCATGGCTCCCATTGCAGTCAATACCTTGTGGACATGATGTTAAAGTGATAAGACAGGCACAAAAAGACCAAAAAGTTTCACTGATTTGTATTGTTGGGGCAGCTTGCCAGATCACCCATCTAAATCTATCCTATAAATAGAGGTATTCTAATGTAAAAAATTTTCCCAAGTATCCACTCTAGTTTAAAGACAAGTTCTTTCAATGTCAGCTTTCCACAAATATAAATGTTTGAGTTTAGCTCATAAATGTCATCTGAAGGTAAATTTTAAGATTGCTGCTTCCAATATTCATACCAAAATAGCAAGTTTTATGTTAAAGGCCACTGTCTGCCTTACAGAAAGAACCTCCATGCTCCACATTTCTCACTACAGCCTTGGCACACAAGTACTTAAATTAACTGGGTAAGGATCAAATTACACTCTTTGTGGAAAGATGATGCACATCGATTTATTGGGTTTTTTTTTTTTGTTTTGTTTTTAATTCACCTCATTTGAGGGTAAGCAAAAGTTAAAACTATCTGTATGTCTCAAAACCTATCCTAGCACAGTTTTCTTCTCAAACAAGCTGTTAGTGACCATGGTAGAAATGCTGTTAAAAGGAATTCAAGCAGACAAGACAAGAGAGCCAAGGCAAAGACATTAGGACAGGTGCCAGCATAATAAACGAGGGTCTTGTGTGTCAGTAGATCTGGGAACCTGATAGCTCACCATCCCACTCACTACTTAGCCTTAACCACCACAGGATATGGGGCAGAAGCATTTCTTAATAACACATTTTCAGCCTTGAAAAAAGGTTAAGTTGCAATCAGTTTTTCTATCACAGTTTCCTTGAAGCAGATTTCATTAAGCATCATAGATGTTCACAATTCCAGTTTTTGTGACTAGTTTGAGTAGTTTGGACATTGCTTTGTGCACTGGTTGTAGATTTAATACAGGCTCTGGCACAGCACCTCTTCCAATGTGAAGCTAGCATGACAAAAAAGGAATAGTTTTTATAGTAGTGCTGTGGCCATAATGGTGTTGAGAGGTAAGACTGGTGAAGAGCAGTAATAGTTTTATTCAGTCATCCACCAAAATGGACCAAAAAAAACCCCCAAAACTAAACAAACAAAACACCAACCCAAGAGAAACAAACAACCCCTCCCATAATAAATGTTATTTTTGATAATTTAAATACTTAAGGTATTTAGATATTTAAGATTTTAAGAGCCAAAGTAGCCCATATGGCCTTTGCTAAGCATGTTGCATTAGGTTTTCTTCATTAGAAAAATTATGCATAGGGGCCCTTATCATCACACTATCCTGACCTAGGAAAAGTGAAAAATATTATTTAATAGATGTCACCACCCATTAGGTTCTGCATTTTTCCTCCACACCTGCACTTCTGTCTCTCCAGCTTTGCTAAACTCTTATTCGAAGCATACAAACTACTTTTACCTGATGAAAGCATGCCACACTAATGCACAAACCCCCGCACACACATTTCCACAGCAACAACAAATACTCCACTCCTGCAGAAGCCATCAAAATCCTTCCACCCTACACAAACACTTTCTAAAATGTGCTGTGCTTCCTTTCTTTGCCCTCTGGGAGAGACTAGGCAGCCATTATGTAGTCAGCTAACTCACAGACATGCCTATGAAAGACAAGAACACAAAAGCTCCCAAAAACTCTGCCTCTGCTATCTTCATAAAAGACCTACAAAAGTAAAACAAGGAAATAAAATTACTAGTAAACAAGGATTTAGAGCAATCATTTTGCAGCCCATTTGAATTTATCCTATTTCCACCCTAATGGAACTTCTCCACTTAGGGACACAGGTAGTTACGTCTCTTAAGAATGTGAGATCACAAACTTTTCAAGCAGCGTATGCAACAGAAAAGTATATTTAAAAAATTATAACAAAAAAAATACCTGCACTTGTTTTTTGTTCTATAGCCTGAAGGTGATATAAAGGCTTTATCTTGATAAGGAAAAATGCAGGTTGAAAGCTGAATGTCAAGAAAACTGTGCAGTTCCACTACACAGAATTTATTAAAAAAAAAAAAAAAGTGTGAGCTGTGAAAATCTTGGAAAAGAAAAAAAATCAAGAAAATTGCAGTCTGCTTCTGACAAATTTTGAGAAAAAAATAAAATATTCCTTCATTAAGTCTGTAATTTCTAATTACATGCACAGTTAGAACAAGATAAAGAAACAGCCAAGAGCTGGGTATGGTTTTCCTCTCCCTCCCCCTCAATTGTAAGGCTAATCCTATAACTCTTTGTTCTGGAAGTTGAAAATGCAGTGTACAAATTGTGTTCACTTTTCACCTTTACTTTCCTTAAGGGATTCCTGCCTGCTGCCTCCTAGACAAAAAGCTTTGCTTACTGCTCCGGTCCCTGAAGCACAAGAACAGAAGCCTCAGTGGGCTGAAGGAGGTGCAGCAATACCTGCACCACAGGTTTCAATCAGCTCTAACAGGTCCACAGATCAGCTGAGGTGACAGACACCAATCCATACAAAGACATCTTTCCAAGCCAAGCCCACAAAGTATTTGCAGTCATGTGTGGGTGTGCACCCACTGTAATATTAGTTTTATTATTGAGCCATGTAGAAAGTTTGCCTAATTTATAAGTCAGTAGCCTTTAGTATCCTTTTAGGTGCTCTTAAGTCCTTATTCTGAAGGGCTTTTAGTATCTGGCAGTTGAAGCAGCACTCACAAAATAACATTGGGCATACAGACACACAAATTATTTCAAATACACTTGAGAAGCATCAATAGATGTTATATTTGCAAATATGCATGGAGGCATTTAAGTAAATGCAGCATACTACTTCAAAAAGTACAGACCTATCAGAAAAACCATTAAGCTCAGCACTTTTACCTTCCTTTAGTCACATTAGAAATGACTGCTTGAGGTTGGCTGAAGCTCCTGCTAATGGATTTTGAATGCAGTGCACTTTCCCCACCTCCTGTTTTAGAAGCCTCTCAACCTATTTCCATGTATATCTTGTGCCTCCAATTGGCTGGGAGTTGCTCTCCTGTGTACCAATTAACTCATTATCAGGTGGAGAGTTATCCTAACCTTGGCACAGCTCTCCTGACAAGCAGTGCAGTTCAAGCATCACTTTCAAATGCAGCCACAGGTGTGGCCAAAACCAGGACATATCAACCCCACATGCCTCACCTGGTGGTGGGGCTTTTGTAGCAGCTCTTCAGGGCACCTGGGAAACAGCTCCTAGAGCAGCAGGTGCTTATCTCCAGCTGCCCCAGCTCTTCACTTCTGTGCCTCAAAGAGGTGTCGGGCTTGGTTCATGAGGTCAGCAGAAAGAATTTTTGAATGCTGAAAGCAGCTGAAAGCAAATACATGAAAAACCTGTAGGAGAGCCCAGCTGTTCTCACTAGATGAGGTAACCTGTGAGGAAGAACAGCATCCCCTTCCTCAGCCTCTTGTTGCTCCTCTGGCATCACACTCTAGGCTCACCCACTGTATGGCTGCTGGGAAACCTTGCAGGAATCTCTATGCATCAGGTTGTTACAAAATCAGGCTTGGCCACCAAAAGTCTCCCATAGCAAGGAGAGGAGAGTCCTCAGTGGTCAAGGCCTAGCTCCAAGGGTACTTGGGAACACAAGGTCCAGCAGAAGCCAAGTTCACACATAAGTCTAGATCAAAAGACAATCTCCTGGCAATAAAGCACGTCTGATGCCAGGCAGGAAACCAGTCCACAGGCCAGCATTAGGATCAGGGCTACTAATAACCAAACTGGGCCTTAATGGTAGCCAAAGTCAAGCCAGGAGGACAGTCCAGACACTGAGGTCCAGATCAGGAAACTACACCAGCACAGACATCACTGAAGAGGAACATTCCTTCCACAAAGCTCAAACAGGGACCAAGAGTCCAGAGTTGGTTTAAATACAAGGTTTGGATGGAGGCCCCAGATGAGGCTCCTTAGGGTCACTAAGGCTTATTAGTGCCCCCAGGGCCTTAGCAACATGTACCTGCTGCCATTCCTTCCTCAGGGTGCACTAACATAGAGAGTGAGTGATTGAAATGTTGCCATGGTTTCCTGTTCACTATGTGAGCTGGTTGTCTTCTTCCTCAGCTATCCCCAACCCCAGAAAGACCTATACCACCAACAACCTGTGCATGAGAGAAGAGAAAAAGCAGAAAAATCTTTTCTTTGTATTCCAGTGCATAATTTTGGAGCCTTTATGATCCAATTCCCCTTCTGGGAGACTTTGGCAAGCTAATTACATAAATATAACCCCCAGCAATGCTCACACCATACAGAATGGTTTGCTTGCATCAGACACTTCAGTATTTATTTTCTATTCATTTCACCCTCCAAGGAGTTTAGCTATTGACTTTCCATTGGGATCCAAGCAGAAATCTAAGACAGGAGATTTGCCCCGGTTTCACGAAATACCAGCAGAGCCAGCTGTGCATCCTCTTGCATTACTACTTCTTTCATTGAACCTACCAAGCACTAAATTACCTTATCCAGTGCTTTGTGCCAGGCCCTTGAACCAAGCAGCTCTGCTGCTTGACCCTTCTCCAGGAGCTCTAGCCCTTGGATGCTGCTCCCTGAGACACAATACTTTATTACCCTTGAGAGACAGGGAGGAAGGAAGAGATATAGAAGGTAACAACCAGATGTCAAAGCTGAAGGAGGGATTGTGATGTAGAAACTTGGCAAGCTGTTTGATATTTGTTCTGAATTATTGCAGAAATTTTTCAGTCTATATTAAAATTTTATAAGTGACAAGGATAATAAATCAACTACAGAAAATAGAAAACTTGTGTTTACTCTTGAAAGAATTTCTGTACCTTGAGGTAACTTTTCTCCTGGCAGATGCTAAGATATTTTACTTCAAGCTTGACAAAGAAAATACTGTCACTTCCATGGGCAAAACAGATGTAGAGGAAACAAGTAAAAAGCAATACAAATGTTTCAAATAAAAACACTACTGAAGAATTTCTGGAACAGGATGCATATGAATTAAGCAAATAAATACTTGACAATTATGCTTTCCTTAGACAATTTGTATGATTTTTTTTTTTTTGTGGGTAGTTGTTCCCTATTTGAATTAATCCCTTTATGATTTTTTTTTCACCTACACTCAGTCTAATTAGTATGAAAAGGGTTTGGCTGCATATATTCACAGTAATTATTACTTTCAAGGAAAATGAAAACAATTCAGTCATCGGTGTAATGGTAAATCTATTCCCTGCTTGCAGCTTGCATGCCTAAGGTCCTCAAAATGTAAGAGTTCAGTTTCACTGAGGACTAAGCTGAAGTAACATATCCTTATATTTTATCTCCCAAATGCATGTGATGTTTCACCATACATCTCATATTTTTTTATCTTATAGAAAGGAAATGAAGTGATAATGAAACCTATGCTATTGAAAATCAGACCTTCGCATAGAAACCTCTGTGTTATTATATCACTTAAAGTTGATAAAGTAATGATAAATCTTTCACCAGGATTTTGAGCCCATCTAACACAGGTAAAGCTTTCATTTTCCTCCTTATTCTGTGCCAGATTGCTCCACTGTTTGTAGCAAGGAATTACATGTTGCACACACATACATGGAAAATCAGGTAGCAACAAATATCCTGCCCTTCAGTGGTCCCATTTTTTCTAGCCCATAGTCACTGTGGGTTTTGATTTTCATTTTATTTTTCCCTTGTGCAGGTTCCTCAGGTATTTTTGAGGAAATCAGCTGGCCAGTATTAGCAATTAGTGTAGTGAGGCAGAGGTTAATTGCACTGATTAGTTGCTGGATGGCTAAGAAGGGAGGTTAAGAGACCAAAGCAAATTAAAAAAGGAAAGGACAGACAGAAACAGGCCTCTCAGCACATAAAAGAGAGGAAATAGCAATGCATGAGGTGTACCTGATATTGATATTCATTTTGTACTTGGATTTTGGGTAGCAGGTTTGGGTTGTTTTGTGGGTTTTTGTCTGTGTCAGCAACATGCTACCTCCCCACTATCTAAGGAAATAAAAGTTCTATGCTTATCATGCATGCAGCAGTCAAGACCACCTAGTGACCATCTAGAAGCTTCCTCTTCTTGCAGGGTGAAAAAATCAATCCAGTTCAGTTGTCAGGGAAAAGGCTACAAGACTGTGGGGAGACTGCTTCAATACAGCTCTCAGTTCTCCCTGCATGTCGTAAGGCTTCTCTAAGCAATATAGGACAATCTTGGCCTGCTCTTGGTAAAAAGCAATTAAATATCCTTGTGAGTTATAGGAATTTATGAATCCACTACTGCCACTCTGCATGCAACCAGAGTACCTCAGTGAAAAAAAACCAACAGCTAGAAGAAAAATTGTGGTAATAGTTATCAGTTAACTCAGGCAAATGAGGCTAATTTGGGAAGGATGTTACTACTCATAAAAGTGAAATAGTTCCGAGAGAAGTTTTAAATAAACAGAAGGTGAAAATCCAGAGGAATTTGTGACTGATTTAAGGTTAAAAAGCTAATCTTGCAATTGCAGTTAGAAATCATAGTAATTGAGCTTATGATAAGAGACCAGATGGTGGTTACAACTGGGAGAAAATATCCAGAGATACTGATTACTAGAACCTTGGGATTAACGTGTAATTTAAAACAATAACAACAACCAGAAAGAAGTAAAGAAAAAATGTGAATATCTTGAACCGGGCTTTTTTTACTTCAGACTGATGCTGGGGAATATTGGATGCTAAAGCCACTACAGAGAATGTAAAAATGACAGAAACAGAAAGGTGTGAATGATTCAAAGTAAGAATGCAGAAACTTGACATAAAGAGCTCCATACAATATTCTCACAAAACAGTAAATCTCAAGTTCCAAAAGCCTGGAAATATATAGATAAGTTTCCTGCATATGTGTTCAAGCAAGGAAGTGTCACCGTTCTCCTAAAATGATGAGGTTGAATCCCAAGACCACTGATATCCTATATTTAAGCAGAGACAGTAAATGGAACTTTGTCCATATGTGTAAAATTTTATTATTACATAAAGCTCAGATGAGCTGAAACAACCATAAACAATTTAATATCTTTGTCAAAATGGGCTTGGCAAACACTCTACTTCCCTAAAATAGGAACATGATTTTTTTCCATTTGCAATGTATGAGTTATAAAAGTCATGCTAACTTGAAAGAAAATTAATAGTTAGAGGCACAAACACTTCACCTTTGACAAAAATCTATCGAGCTGAGTTTAAACCTGCAGTACATACAAGTCAGTGGCCATATCTTTTCTTTCAGTTCAATTTTAAAAGGAGTATTAGCTGCCAAGTCATGTTCCAAAGCCAGAGGTACTTACAGGAAAAATATTACCAATATTATAATGCTATTCTGATCAAAAAAATCAAACTCGAGTAATGGAAATGCTAACCTTCCAAAAAGAGAAACATGGAAAAGGGTGTTTGAATCCTTCATGGCAGCAGGGAAATAACTGATGTCCTGGAGCAAAGCAGACACAGCTTGAAAAAGACAAAAACTATTGTCCTATACAATACTTCTCATTTTCAATTCAGTTCCTCTACAAGATTCTACAAATAAAGAGTTGCTTGCCAGCTTCTATTTTCATTAAACCTAGTAGTGGGTTTCATGTAATTTAATTTTTAGCATCCTAAAATGGGTACCTGGCCTAAGATAGTTACTTAGCTTCACTCTCCAGTAAAGGAAGTGCTGAGAGGATTCATCATTTTTATGTCATTCTAGGATAGTTATCTAAGGTAGTAGCACTAATTGCTCTCTGGAGCCATTGATCTTCATTTTATCTGTATTGACTACAGACAGAGTTTAAACATTTACCTTTGATGAAATGCTTCATTTTTATGTTTCTCAAATTAGATAGGAAAACTCCCACTTGTTACGCATGGGGAAGTAATCGCTGATCATGGGCCACAGTTTAATGGGCAGGAGTTTGAGCAGTTTTCAGTGCAACCTAAGTTGAAAGATAACACCTGTCCCTTTCCCCTTTACCCCTCCTCTTATCCTTAGATGCCTGCAAAATCACATCAAAATGCTGAAGTAATGTGTTAAGTAGGAGCTGCAGGTTGAGATCCTGACCTCTGTTTAGCACTAATGAATTGCAGGATGGCACCAGAGGACAGAGGTCAGCACGTCTGACCTGTTCGACAGGGAGCTGTGCATGGGAGCTCTAAGGAAGGACAAGCCACGGAGCCAAGAGATGAGTGGGGTCATAACTGGGCATGCCACAGATAGCAGCAGCTGTAAGCACTTGCTAGTCCAGCTAGATCAAAAGGAATAGGGGAGGCTTGCAATAAATTGTGCAATAAAGTACAATGGAGCAATATAAAATGGAGACAAAGAGAATGTGGTCAGCCTTCTCACAGGAGGGGAAATCTGAAACTGGAAATTCAACTCCCAAGGTAGGACAGAACTAGAATAAATGGGTTTCCAGCCTCACAAATAGTGATGTACTGACTCAGGAGACATTTCCTTTCCTGGAAGATTCCTGGAGATCTCCATGCCCCTGTTACAGCCCTGGACTTAGAGAGCCTACCTGGATGACATTAATAATGAGGTGTGGTTTAAATTCTGTGTTAAATTACAGGAAATTGTTAATTGATGTGATTTTTAATGGTAGGTCTGGAAAGGGAAAAAGTAAAGAGCATTGCCTTTTAAAGGTTCTAGAAAGATCCAGCTGCAAAGTCACACAAACATTTCCACCAGGCTTTGCTGACTAGGAGGGTTCAAGTGAAGCAGGGCCTTATAGGCCCTTTGTCTCTGAGTAGTTCAAAAGTTTAATTTACACACAGCTGTAGGAAGCTTCTCAACTGTGAACACCAGCAAAACTAAATTGGGTGAGCAGCTGCTGTCGTAAGTTTTATCATAAGTTTTATCATCCCCTGACCAGTACTCTCCCTGGTGACTTAACTCATATAAAAAAGTTACTTTATCCACAGAATCTCACAATGTTGAAGGACATTTTAAAAATAACTCACTCAGTAGTTAGACCTTTAGCCTCTAACATTGCTTTATTAAATCACAAAACACGATATATTCAGATAACATTAAGGTTCTGACCTTGGATGCACAAAAAGTAAGGAAATTCAGAGGAAAGTTTGAACCTCTCTGTGTCTAACATCAGACTTTTGCCTACTGTTTGCATTAAGAGCTTGTGGCACCTACTGTAGCTATGAACGATCTCCTGGTGGTTTGGTGACCCTTACAATTTGTAGGTACAATAGCTTAAGGACAGGACTTTAAACTGGACATGAATTACCTGGTGCTTTAAGGTTGAATTTAGATCTTTAGCTAAGCTTGGAGAATGTTTTGAGTTCAAATGTTCCTGTGTTTTAAAGGTATCAAGACAAAGCAAAGAAAGACCCCTTATCGACAGCCTGCTGTGGCGGTTAATGAAAAAATATGAAGTCTTTACAACCAAACTATATGAAGGTTGAAAAAGTTTCTCCTTGCCTGAGAATCAGCAGGAGAAATTTCAGGATAGAAGAAGGGATTTTTTCTTCACACTTTAAAAAGAATTCCAAAACTGGGGATTAATGTAAAATTATGGTTTAGTCAAGCACTCCATTATTCTCTAATGGACTAAATGGAAAAACTCGTAATTAAGTATGTTTTCCTTCCCACAACTTCCTTGGGGGAGTTATGAAGGGGTTAATTCTCTAATTAAAAAAAAATCTACCAACATTAACAATTACTCTCCCCCAGGTGAAACTGTAATAGCAAATGCTATCTCTGAATAAGCTGCTGCAGAGCATACATAATTTCTTCTACAAAATTACAGATATGCAAACAGAAATTTAAAGCAATAAAAAACCCCTGAACACCTATTTCCAAAAATAAAAAAAAAAAAGTAGAATAAGACAGGATAGCAAAATAAGCCTCTTACACAGCCAGGAAGTTCTGCTTGTGGAAGCCTTCTTCCCTTCAGATGTGTATTCCCACATTTTCCTCACCTTCGCATTGCCTCCACCACAAGCATATCTATTTCAGTCCATAAGCACTGCCAGAGCCCCCTCCATGCTGCTCCCAGCTCTCCCATCTCCACCCCTCCCCAGGCATCTCCCAAGGGAGAGAGTGTGGAAGGATGGGTGTGCACATCTCACAGGAGCCTCAGGGATCACTTTTTGGCCAGGCAACCTGGTCCCTCTGATTCCGCACAACCCCCAGTTTGTGCAGCACGTGGTCCTTTAATATCCTCTGCCTATTTCATAAATTCCACTAAAATTAATATACAGGTGACAACTTGGGAGTGGGAGGATGGCTGACTGGTGTGCCCATAGACAGTAGTTTGCTGGTCTTTAAGTAAACTGCAGATATTTAAGAAAGCTTCTGAAAGAGGAAATCATCATCTAACATCAGCTCCACACTTACTCAGCTTCGTGTTGCTTCCCACCCAAGGCACCTTCATATCTGGGGCCTTGATATACCTCATGCGGATGATCAACTTCATCCTCCAGATGAAGAAATTCCCCTCAGGACAAGCCTGGGAAATCTACCTGGTGCCACAGACCACACCAGTGAGGACATAGGGAAAAATCACAAAGAGATGGGTTGCACCCCTGCAAAGGATGGTGCTTTAAGGCTTGTTCATTTCCTAACCAATGCTGTTCTTATTAATTCTAGTTTATAATTGCGTTGTTACTTAAAAATGCTGGTCAGGTGCCATAGATTTTGTTCTACTTTTTTATCACAGGGTAATAAATTTAAAATGAAATAAAAATAGGGAAAAAAAAACCACAAGAAGCATTAGGGATCATGCAAAAAGATAAGAGCAAACTAAACTGTGTTTTGAGCCCAAGAACTTTGACACTTTCCCACTAACTATAGCAGTGAATGCTAGGGTTTTATCTGTACGTTTAATTCAGATGGCTGCGTGCAGGTACTTCAGGATTTCTATTTTATGCTGTGTATCACCTAAGGTCTGTCTATGTGTTTCTAATTGCTTTCTCCATGCAAAAGAGATGCCACAGATTACCAACAACAGACCTATTAATCATCAATCTAAGTGCAGCTAGGCTTACACATACAATATTTATAAGTGTTTATATACCTCTGGCTAATGCTCACAATCAATGAGTGCTAGACAAGGAATGCTAGAGAATTATCAAATGGCCATATATTTAGTCTGTAGTTGACCTTTATTCTAGATTATATTTGTGATAAAAAGGGGATTTTTTAGTATATAAAGGAAATTATTTTTAAAATGCTTACTTTCCTGCGGAGTTGAAAACTTGACTGACTGCATATTTCCTGTAGACCTAGGGGACTGTTTATTGCTGCCTGTCTGGTCTTTCAGATCATCATCAACTACTTAATGAGCAAATATGATTTCTCTCTCGACTTTGTAGTTTCAAAAGGTATAACTATGAAATGGGCCTTGTGTGAGCTATAAGGGTATACAGGGGGGGGAATCCAATTACTATATGAGTTTAATTCTATCTCCTCACACCCTATGAGACCAAGAAGGAGTCTAATCAGTTTGCAAATAAAGTCTATTCACATTTTACATACTTCTGGTTGTTAGAAAAAGCATATTTACATTCTAAAGAGTGCATTCATCAGCTTCTGGTCAAACAACATCTAAGCATTCACTTCTTCCTTTTGCAGTCAGGCTCAAAAAAATGTAATTCAGTAGTGAGAACTACAGAGTCTGCTTTCATTTACATTGAGCTCTTATGTTAAAAAACAGAGCCAGTCAAACGATGCATTTCATTTATTTATTAATTTTGCAAATAAATTATGTGATGATATTTATCCCTTTTTTTCCCTCCTTCTTTGTAAATCATTTATGAACCAATCCAAAGACTGTGACTGTATATCCTATTTGCAAGCATTTCCACAAACTTATTCCAGTCTTTGAAACATTTGCTACCTCTTTGCTTTGAATATGTGTCATTTGGTCTTCTTGGTGAGGGACCAGTCACAAGGTAGATATTTGAAACATTGAATTAATCCAGCAGTCATTTTGCTTGGAAGCAGAGCAATTCCCCAGCCATTCCCATAAAACAAAACCTGGGTAGAGGGTCATAAATATTTGAGGGAAAAACAAACAAAGTGCAAGAAGTTTGAAATTCTGCATAAAATACCCCACACATGACCTCACTCTCTTATTTTTTCCTTCTTGAACTTTTCCTCTTGCCATTATTTTTAAGCAGAAGTATTGAGGCCATTACATCCCTGACCCTGTGTGTACTCCTGAAGCACAGGGCTCTGCCTCTGGCACAGTCAGAGCAGTACTCTGTTGCATGTTCAGGCCCACACTTCCCTGCTTGTCTGCAGTTCTTTGCCAAAAATATAAAAAAAACCCCAACGTACATCTGTGAAGGTGGCAATGGGCAGCTGCAGACATCTCATGAAGAAAAGAAAAGGAATATTTCAGGAGGCTACCAAGCCATAACTGATATCTTTGAAACACTGTACAATATGTTAAAGGTCTGTGTCGGTAACAGAAATTTGCTTATCAATAGCTTTCACAACTCAGTTCAACTAAATTCTGCTGGCTTCATACGGCCAGAAGGCTGGGCTTTGGAATTTTTTTCCTTCTTCCTCTGGTCTACCTCAGAAAAAGTTGGTGCAGACTTGACTAAATTGATCCTCTCTGGCTTCTACCATCCAGTGACAACAAAATTGTAATTACATGAAAAGAGGTTGATGTTCAGCAGCAAGCTGTGCTTCAGTTGTGCGTTTCCTTTTGATCCCAAGGTAACCCGTGGCAGTGGTAGGTAAAATGATTTTTCAAGCATAAGCAGAAAAACCCCTGAGGAAGAAATATGCTGTATAATCACGAGAGGAAATGGAGCACTTGTTATTGAAGCCACCATACCTTTACTCAGTTCAGACACAAACACCCCTCTCAAAGGAAATGTAACCAATGTTTTCAAGCATTCTGCTCCCTCATATCCAAATCTTAAGCTATTTACAAGAATTCAGAGTCTTAGCATTGAAGAAGTGATGCCTGGAAAACAGCGATAGGTTTCTCCACATGGCTGTGTATTTGTGTGCTGCAGGGAAGACTGCATCTAAGCCCAGGCACATCTCTCCAATAACCCCGAAAGTATTACCAAGTTGTTCAGGCTGGTGTTCCACAGCCTCCACAAGTTAAACAGCTAAGAAAGATGTTCTGTGTGCACAAAAATGCAGCGGGCAGACAGCTGTGATTTTAAGCTCCTACCTAGGCACAATATTAGGCACATACTTGGCATTACACATTGAAATGAACAGTATTACTCATTTGCCTAAAACAAAGTGACACCTGGAGGGCCCAACACTGTCCCCAGGGGAGTCTGCTGCCATCCCACCACTGCTTCTCCAGCTGCACTGCAAAGCTGGGACCCCCAGTGATGATCCCCAAGGCAAATCCCTTTGTGCAGGAAATCTAACCTCAGAGTGTTGCCCCCCGGCCATCCTGAGTTCTTCACACTGCACGTCTCACACGATGGGGACGTGTCTATGCAGACCTTATAGCGGCTTCCCAGAGTGTCAACCTTGAGCTCGGTGTCACCAAGCACTCATCCAGGAACACGCTCATGTTCAGCTGCCCCTTGGCCTGCACACACCTGGATCACAGTTTCATCCTCATGTGTTTTTAAGTATTAAAATAGCCAAGACCATGCCACAGTAGGTGACATTTTATATCATGACAACTATTTTAAGACTGCTCCCATTTTTCAGATCTCAAAATGAAACATCATGTGCTCTGCCTTTTTACGCATATTGAGCACCACCAGATTCAGCTCATGCTTTGGAGGAAGTGGAAATTAATACCTAAAACCTCTCAAAAATTAACCAAAACCCTACACTTCCCCAACTCAATATTGAAAATTTCTTAATATTTTCTAGGGGGCATAAAAATATCAAATTATCATTTTTTAAATTTGTGGGTTTCATATAATGCTCTCTTATGAACATCTGTTCAGCTGTTCTTGCAGAAGGGATTGTCGCCTGAATTGAGAAATAAAGGACCTTCCAGAAAGGGAAGAGTCTTGTTCCCATGTCCTGTAAATACAGTTCTTGTAAAGTAGTTTAATTTTTATTTTTTTTTTTCAGTCTGTCCGACTGTGTGCACCAGCAAAATCTGTGCATACACAGTTTAAGCTTAACAAGAGCCTTTTCCATCTAGATATTGTTTTCTTCGGTATGTATACATTTCTTCAGCTTTGTTGCCAGGCACCTATCCATTCTAATGGAATACAATTATGCTCAGAACATTATTTTTGTAGTATTTTAGAAGTACCAATTAGCACAAACTTGCTATCTTTTCCCCACATGCATGCTATTTACAATTTCAGCAGACCATTTCAATGCTTGTTTCAGATTCCAACTCTAGAATTAGAAAGAACATTAATCACTAAACTATTTTTGCTTGAACATGATCTAACATATTTTACAAAAAAATGGAATTTTATAGTGCTCCTTGAGCAATTAGATCCATTAGGTATGTGGCTTCCTTAAAGGCAATAGCTAACCTAATAGGGTGGCCATATACAATATTTTATTCAGATGACATTTCAGGTTTTAGCATTTATAAAAAGAAGCCATTGCTTACTGAATCTTTTAAAATGCTCCAAACGGACTATATATCATCCTCAGAAGTCTCTAACTGGCTGTTCATGTTTCACTTACACTTAAATAAGGTGACTGCTTTCTGGCCACTGAGCAATTTTTAACATATCTTTCAATAATACTTTTTCAAAAGCTAAAGCTATTTTCAGTTCTTGTTCATATAAAATGATTATCATCAGTGTGTCAGCAAACATCAGAATTTGAACATACTATGAAAGAATGACAGAGAGAGAGGTGCTGAAATTGTGTTGAGGTAGAGGTTTAGGAAAACTTCCTGTCTTTGAGACTAGTGTCCATAAATTTTATGGGAGCTATGGATAGATGATATCCAAAACAGAAACCAGTTTTTTTACATTAGTCTGTGTGTTCTAAGGAAGACAACAAGCTACTAGTGATTTTTCAATTAATTTTAAATGCAAAGTAGGATGGATACTTGCACCAAGTTTCCCAAATGCACTGTAGAGTCCTTATTAAATCAGAGGTGTGGCCTCATAGTCCTAAACTGCTGAAAAGAGCTTGTATTTTTTCGAGGAAAGTCACCAGCTGTGCTAGAGGGGCTGCATGGGACAGAGTTTCTGCCTAATGAGCTAAGACCCAAAACAGAAAAGGGAGAGGGAGGAGATCCTGTCTTTTGTGTGTTAGAGAATGCATTTTGGTAACCTATAGTTAAAAATCAGAAGTCACAATTTCTAGCAGATGCTTAATTCTATTCGGATTTTTAGAATCTTGGGTAAAACACTCCTGTGCAAAACAAAGTATAAATGCCTAAAGAATTATTTAGCATGAAGTAGTATATTTCCAGCTACATTTGAGGCATTTGCTTCAGCTGATATAAAGAATGACCCCCTTGATGATACTTAGAGATATTTCTTTTTAATTCAGTGGTGCTGTATTAGCTGATACTCACCAAAGACATGTCTTTAAAGATAAATTTTAAAAAGCTTTTCAGTTGCAAGCTTTTTTCTAAAACCCTAAAATTCTTCAACTGCTTGGGAGTAAAACCAGTTTGGAAGTAAAACCAGTACTCAAACTGTGCTGAGGCATATGACTGAACATACTGAGCTCTCCAAAGCCAGTTTGCTGTTTCCTCTACCCCCCAGCCACAGCCTTGTGGCCAGAATAGTTTCCTCTAAAATGCCAGAAGACAAATGGAATGAGTAGCTGGGGACTTTCCTAAGTGACTGACCCAAATACATAATCACTGCAGGTATCTTCCTCAGAGAGATGCAAGACAAAGTGCTAGAAGACAAAGCTGCTAGATAAACCATGAGAACAGCTGCTCCTCACCATTGCCTCAGAGGCTGTTCCTACACCCCTACTTCTGCCAAAACAGGCAGCAGCCTATAACACCAACTGCTGTCAGGTGGTGCAGTGGCACCACGTTACACTGTAGAAAATTTGACTTTGCAGCTTCCATTCTTGCAGTGTCATAATCACTGAGAGTCAAACTCAGGATCTTCAGCACCAAGAAGCATATATTTCCACCTTCAAAGTTCAGAATAATCTTCTTTGAGCTGTAGCTAGGCAATAGACTCTTCCTGTCTGTGAATCAGCTGCTGAAGGAAGATTTCACTTTATGTACAAGATACTGCATTTACATTTTGACCCATTTGAAAGACAGCTGAGGGGAAATGACAAGTCAGTCAGAAATCTTAATATTTTGGCAAAGTTCATTCCAGATGCCTAATAAGAAGAAAAATAATAGTCTAGATTCAAATATAGTAGCTTATTCTTATGTTTTATTTATGAAAATCATTTAACTAGCAGATCTTTGCCTCTGCTCCACACCCCACTTCTCCTGAGATTTTCTGGCTGTACCGCACAGTGCAAAGACCATGCACACCCTCCAGAGAAAAGCAGTGCCAGGCTACTGGGCTTTCTACTCAAAGTGGACCCAGTGATAGATTTTAGTTAAGCTCAGGAAAGCAGATTTGAAGTTACATCATATTTCTCTTTCCTGTGTTTGAGTTCATATTGGGGAAGTCTCCAGTCTGCAAACTGGATGCCCTTCAGATGAGGCTAAGCCGAAAGATGCCCCCCAAGGTGCACCTGGCATGGTCTACCTGTGTGGCACCCTAGACCTGATCTGATGTTACAGCTACTCACAGGCAGGCAGTGCAGACCTTGGGCACCCAGCAGCAGCTGCCTGACTCTGCAGATCCTGTTGCACTGTGCTGCCCTCTGAGGCAGGCACAGCTTCACGTGTCCCTTTATCTATGCTTTGAATATAGAGAGAAATTCAATCAATAGATTCTATGCATTAAACTGTAAGTGGAAAGTCATAGAAACCTGGAAAGCCACCTTCAGGTTCTGAGGGTTCAAGCAAGGCTTTGTACCACAGGTCTGACTGACCTGTCCCTGGTGGAGAGAATGCCATGGCAGGGATCCCTACAGCTTCAGCAGGAAAGGGCTACCCACTGTGTCCACCCCCTTCCCTTCCTCTGACCCTGTGCTAACCTGCAAATTACGTCTTTTCCAGGTCTGTCGTTGTATGGGTATCATGAATTAGAACTTAATATTCCAAAGGCATGTCAAAAGTGGAACACAGAGAGAATTTGAAGAGGTTGTAAAAGGGCTGTAATAAAACCACCACCCCACCTGTACTTCACGCAAGGCTTTAGACCTCTGGGAGACCAATAAACACTTATCTCTTCTCTTTTTGGAGTGCAAAAAATTGAACTCATATTTCTGTCTGCCTCACTACCAGTCAAAAAATCTTCTTGCCCTGGAACAAAAGAAAAAGAGAAAACATTTCTAGAACAACATACCCTTTCTAAAGATCTTCCACAGTTCTCTTCTTCAAAGACATACTAACTGGAAACCATGGGAACACAGATCCCTACTGCGTGTCTATATTATTCAGCAATATTCTTAGGAATCTACTAACTAATTACTCAGGGAGGTATAAAGGAACCTGGGAAGTCTATTTCCCAGTAGAAAATGGAATAAATCTCTCTCACTGGCAGACTTATGCATACACACACAAAATTTTTTGCAGTCTAATTCAACACAGACTTAGAAGTCAATTGGAACAACAGTGCAATTTAGAATGCAGCTTTCAATCCAGTCTATTGTACAGCCCATACATGGAATTGGAGGTTCATATGCCTCTAGTTTCAAAGATAAATCATAAGTTGTACACACACAAACCTTTATTTCATCACAACCTCCTAAACCAGATAGACTGAATTCTGTTTCAATCACCATGTTCTGATTTTCTAAGCTTCTCATTGTTTTAACACAGCACTGAAGTAATGGAGTGAAATACTGCAGTTTACATTATAGTGAATCTGGGTAGTTTGAAGTTGTTATTGTAAAACAGTCGTCTCATTTATATAAAAGTCTTGATCTCAAATTACAAGGTGTTCTGCTTACTTTGTATTAGGAATGTCGGAGATATTTTTTAGCTACAAAGGGGTGAAAAAACGGCCTTCATAAGTATTTAATTTAAAGAGAGATACTGCATGCAACCCAAAAATTCTCTTTTGAGTATGATTTCTGAACCTTAAGTACTTGGTACTTTCCAGGCTGCGTTAGGCAGGACACTGAATAAAGGACAGAGAGGCAGTCAGTTCAATGTCATCACTTGCAAGACAGAGCAGGGCCACTTTGTTGTGTGTTTTTCGACTGCAAAGGCAGGATTCAGTCATGAGCTGAGCTGAAATCACTCCTTCTCAATTCTCTCTGCCATTTTTCCATACTCTGAGGCTCATGATTTGATTTTAAACAGGCAAATATTCACAACTGTTGTCTTCCAGAGAGGGGTGTGCTGTCTCTTACCTCCAGTCTCTCAGCACGTTAGGCTGCCAATGAAGCCTGGAGGAGGCTCAGTGGCTGCTGCAAGCTCCCATCTAGGCAGGAACACGCAGCTCAGTAGGATGTTCCACTGAAAGCAACCATCCTCCTGGAAAAGCAGATGTTGACTTGTACTGTGAGGGAGTGGTATAATGTCCCTCACTGTCGTGCTCAATTTAGTACATTTGCATTCCTCTGCTTCTTGCCACTGTGAATGTCTTAGCTGGTATTTAATGGTTTGTGTTATTTAAATTGGATCCAAACCTTATTTACCTAGCTCTATTAGAATTTCTGTTCTGTTTCCTCACTTATTTAGAGGTATTGTTCTCCCTCCTTGTTTAGTTCAGTCTGGTTTTGTTTTTCTTTAAAGGCTCCATCTTCTCCCAAGACCACATACTTGTGAACTTTTTTTCTTGATAAGCTCAGGAGTGCAGTTGTGATCCCCTCACCCTACAGTCTTGCCATCCAAAAGGCCAATCTCTCTGTTTCCCCTAGTCAGCATGCCAAATCTCTCTGTTTCCCCCCAGCAGAACCCTGTTCAGGAACAGTGCTTCTGTGTGCAAATTTGCAATCTCAGGAGGACCCTATTGTGACAGGCATTGCATCATCCCTATGCCTTCATATGCACAGGTATTTTTAAAGGACAAATTAAAAAGACCAGTTGTGAGGTCAGACAAAAGTCAGAAACAAAATGCCCTGTTATCTTGAAAAGGGCTTGAATGGTACATGTACATCTTTTCTTACTTGGTCACATAATGGTAGGTTCCCCACTCAGGTAAAAACAAACTGAAAGAAATGGGAAACAATCTGTGATTTCTCTGTCTTGGCAAACATTCTGCATTACCCGAAACACAAAAAGCTAACAGACTTTATAAGATGAGGAACTGACTAAGAGTGCTTATAAGAAGTTAATGAGAATTAAAAAAAAAAATATAACTGCCTCTCTAAACATCCCCAGACAAAGTTACTCAAAAATATTGAATCTGAACAACCATACTTCTGTCCTTCCTTATGTGTGCACATATGTGTACAAATATTTTTATTTTTATTTTTCTTCTTAGACAGAGAGATAACCCATGCAGCTGAAAAGCTGGATAAGGAGCATCTCTGATTGCCAGCCAGAATCAAATACAATCTTAGCTGAGGTCAGGACAGACCTATTGGTAAGGGGCTGGGCAGTACACAGCAGTTCCCACTGGAATAGAAATGAGTCCTGTGGAAAATGGCTGTGGAGACAACTTTTCCATTCAGGAATCCACTTACAGCAATAAATCCCATGCTGTCAGGGGAACCTGCAAAACAAAAAGCATAGGGAAGCCCTGCTGGGTCAGACCTTCTAGCCTAGTACTCTGCATTGGCAGAGAGAGAAGCAGTCAATTAACTACTTGTCCTCCTAATACTCCTGCAGGTTCCACAACTCCTGGGCTGAAGCCTGATTATTCCATTACCTGCATTTTATGGACCTAAATAAATGTTCATTAATTTGTGCATTTTCCTACTGATCCCACTGATGCAATCTGCCTTCACAGCTGTTTCAAAAGATCTAGATATTAACTCTCAGTGATGTAAAAAGTAGTTCTTTGTGTCTGTTACAAACCAATTTCTGCTAGTTTTATTGCATATTTCTTGTTCTAGTCTTGTACTAGAAAACGTCTGCTCTAGGTTAGCAAATTGAGAGACCTAAACCTCAGACTGGACACCCCAGGTGTGGTCCTGGATTTATGCTACCTTACCTGCCAATTGATGATGCCATGAAGTACCATCATATTCCCCTTAGCCTCCACTCCTGAGAAATCACAGCCTTATTAGTTTTCCTTCATAAAGAAATTTCTTAACCCTCTTAGTTGGTTGCCCTTTCCACTATCTTTTCTCTATCCACTATGTCCTTTTCAAATTGTGAAGTTCTGAATCACACAAAGTACTCAGAAAGTGCATCAAAGTTTTAGATAAGAGCAAAATAGTGTTTTCTGGTTTGCTCTCAGTACATTGATAGTTATACTTCACATTGTGCTGACTTTTTGGCTGACGTGATATCCAAGCACTGATTTTAGAGGGCTTTCAAGGACAATTCCAAGATCTCTTCCCTGAGTTGTAACTACCATCTAAATGCTCAGTATAGCACAAGTACAGTTGAGGTTATTTCTCTCTAATTGTACACTTTTTTTTTATCTGCTGCAATTTGTGGACAACACTTTCTGAAGTTACTCATCATCAGCACAGCACTTGACTAACTAGAAAACATTCTTAATATCATCTGAGGGTTTGGAGATGTCACTGCTCATACTCAGGTCAGTCAGCTGAGGTCTGACCAGCCAGATTTGCATTTCCTATCCTTTTTGGAGAGGCACTGGGGGTTGTATTGCTCCCATACTTGGGAGATCTTCCCCAGATTCTGGTTTAAATATTCTTCTGTGCTTTTAATTAACAGAGACAGCAGCCCAGCAACCACTTGTTATAGAGCCTCCTCCACAGGTCACAGATTGAAGCTTACATTGGTTTGGCTTCTCCCTTCACTGGGCAATCAGGTAATTCCCCTTATGACGAGTAACAACAAAGTGAGACCTGCCCTAGCTGAGGTACATCAGCCTAAGCCACTTTCCAGGGACAAATTCTGCTTTTCTCTCCATCCTTCTTAGCCAAACTGTCATGAAAATTGTCTTACTTGTGGTCCTCTGTTCACTACTGTTCTGTGTATGCAACCCTTAATTCCATGGGTTGGTTTTGTTTGGGCAATTCCCAATAAACATCACTACCTGCTAAGACAAATGTGTAAAGAGTTTGAACCAGAAGTGCACTACTGTAATCTGAAACTTCTTGTTCATCTAGCAATATTTTGTAATAAATCTACCAAGCAGGATGCTGTAAGACAAATCACGAGAAAATGTAGTGCCTGTATTTAACTGGAGAGGAGGCATGTGGATAACCGTAGTCCTTGAATTTTGACTTCAGTGGTCTAAAGCTTCAGAACAGCTTTTAAGGAAAAAGATAATTAAAGACATAGAGGTCAAATGAAAATGGCATAAAATACGGCATGGGCTTAACAAAAGTAGATTGTACCAGATTAACCTCATACATTTCTTTGACAAGATAACCTACACTCTAGACAAAGGACATGATTGATCCCATCTGTCTTAACTTCAGCAGAGCCTATGATAACAAACTGGAAATTAATAGTAAAACAGGAAGAGATGGGGATTAGCAGAGAAATTGTGAGGATGAGAAGCTGTCTGAAGTCAGACACAGAGTGTGCTTTTTGAAAGGGAAGGCTTATGGCTGAAAGAAGTTCAGAAATGAGATTCCTCAAGAATCAGCTTTGACCTCACTTTATATAACTTCATAAAAGTCACTAACAATCAGGGAAGAAACATTCAGAAGCACTAATAAAGAAAAATAACTTGCAAATGGAAATTTTTTTTCACTGAAGAGAAGAACTGGGCTACGATGCACAAAGAAATGGATACCACTGAAGACTAGGTTAATAAAATGGAAAGAAATTTTAAAGTGCAAACTGAAAGATAACAATTTGTGGGACTAACAGCAAGAAATTCTCCTGTAGGCTGAATGCTCCACCACTGGAAATGGATAAAAAAAAAAAGGATTTATTTCTGCATGTTGATTTGTTAGGAGGATTGTAGGCCACTAATATGAGGAAAAACAAACATGAAAAAAGCAAATCCAAGCACACATAAACAAGAGCTGTTTCTGTAGAGGTGGGGAAGGATACTTGCTATTAGAAGAAATAAAATTTTAAATGGTAGAGGTACAAGGAAGAATTATAGGGATAATCAAAAGACTGAAGAACGTATTTTTGGTGAAAAGTCAAGAAGAAAGTTGAGACAGAGAGACTGAAAGGAACATAATTGTTATGCACTAAATTATTTAGGCTAAAATCAGAGTTCACCCAAGAAAAAATGAGTACAATTTTAAATTGGATTTCTTGAGCTTGAAAAATATGGACTTAGAATTAGATTTGATTTTTGAAGCGAAGAAGAGTAAAAAAAACTGGTTTTAATATACAGCCTTACATCTGTGAAGATGTAATACAGTGCTTGCACTAGCCAGGGTTGGCACTCAATTAACTCTGAAGTCTCCTTCCCAGTCCTGTATGTTACCTTTAGGAGACGCAGTAATCCAGCTTTGCCACTTAAACAGAGCAGTTAGAGGATGAGTTCCTGCAGAGCAGAGGCTTCCTCTCTGGATGTTTGCGGATTTTTTTAGCCAAAAAAGTTTTAACCTGCTAATCTTGGCTTTCTCTTCGCAGCAGTCACCCCTTGCACAAGCAGTGCAAAGGAGGGGCAGTAGTGGTCTGTGACATGTTGCTGTCACCCACCTTGGCACAGAAACCCCTGAACCCACAAGGAAAGAGTCTCTGAGTTCAGCAGTGGTGGTGGACATGTACTTGACTCCGGTAAGAGGTTTCCTCCTGTTTTACATTCACAGCATCTCTATGCAGCTGACAGAAGCAGGCTTGAAGTGCCGGCTAGGAATACGTCCCATGGTAGATTTAATCCAGCATAATTCACAGGAAGTGAGAAGCTGTGGCAGCACAGACTCCAGTGGGACTGCTGCAATCCTGCCAGGGACTGGGGTATGTGTGCTCCAGTTTAATCAACACCAGCAAAGTGTGCTTCCCACGCTGCCATTTTTTATGTAGACATATCCCCCAAAGCTAATAATCTTTACTATCCAGAGGATTCCACGTCTAGAAATATATCGCAGTTTAATTTGTATTTGATACTGTATGAAAACAAGTGGGGAGGTGAGACCTAGTCTCTGTGGGGTTCTGTATCCTAATATAGACACATTTCATTACTTTTGTCCAGTTTACTGGGGTCTTTCTCAGCCCACTGGTGGTCTGCATTATTCAGGTACACAAAACCAGTAGGAGCAATATATCAGCCAAATACTGTTTATAATACACAGAGAGGAGATTGCCCAGTTGGGGCAGTGCTCAAGTGCTTCCCAGTCAAAGCATCAGTGTAATTGTAGATGCAGGAAGAGTGAGGTTATTTGCCACCTCTTTTTTAATCCTCTCTCAATTCTTTAATGACCTAACCAGTTATATAAACATAGAAAATTGTGTCAGCAAATGTACTTTAGGGAGATTTAACAGATTTGAAGTATTGTTCCACAGATGTCATCACTGTTATTGATGCAGGCAGCACTAAATCAGCTGATTTAAAATTAGACAACTAACACATAAAATAGAAGGACCATAAATGCAAACGGTTAAGCTTCCAGTATCAGCTTGGAGTGTAAGAACTAATAGAGTACCACTTATTTTGCAGCATTAAACAATTTTGTGGAGGATGATTTGTGGTTTGACAGAGATCACACTCATAGAGGATGACAAAATTCAATGACTTTCTGACCTCACACCTTGAAGTTCCTCCTATATTACCAAAAAATCTACTCTTCCCTACCCCATGCATTTTACTTTAAAATAATTTTCGCGATGCTTTCTGTAGGGAAAAGTTGGAACACAGGAAAGCAAGCTGTAGATAACAGACATCTGGTTTTTAAACAATGTGTGAGAGCCCAGGTTTCCCCCAGGTAGGCCCATTCCCATCAAGAAGAGTTCACCCCAATCCACAAAGCATTGCAGCTGCTTTGCACCACATTAGCAACACAAGGCATCACGCAGGGTTTATCACCCAAGAAACAAATGTAGCCTGCAGTTTTCATAGGCAAAAAATGAAGATCATAGTCCGAAATATTTCCTTTGGGTTATGGCACAAGTCTCACAAGAACAGATTGAATTCATCAACCTGGAACTGGAACTCTGGAATTACTTTCATCTCAAAACCAAGCTCTGAGCACTAGCCTACAGTCACTATGGATCAGTACAATGTAACTTTGGTCTTTCCTGCAAGAAGACAGCCCAGCGGCCACTTGGAGGCAAATTATCCACCAGGGCCTTCTTTGTTAATTAAAAAAAATTTAGAGGCCAACTTGAATGCATGGCTCTTTGAAAATTACTTTTTTTCCAGCTGCAAGCCTGAGTTTTTATTCCTTTTCTATACCATGGCAAATGGGGAACAAATTTTTTGTTTCCTAATGCTAATATCCAAAAAACCCAAGGTTATAGACTCAGTTGTCAATGGCAACAGCAGTATCATTGTTTAGCCTCTAATTAATAGCATGGAGTGAGTAAAATATCAGTAAGCTTATGCTTCCACAAATAGCAATTCTGTTTCCTTTGTGAAGAAATATTACACATCACATAACCCTAATCCGACTGAACAGAATGGTGTTTACCTGTAAAGGTTGTCGCAGATGACTCCCAACCTTAAAGTTCAGGATCCTTCCTAAGGCTAAACAAGAAAGAATTCCACATACTGAAACTATTTTCAGTTGGATTCCATCAAAGTAGTAGATTTCCAAATGCTAAATTTTTAGACTTTTTGTCTGTTCCCTATTATATTCCCAGCCTGGCTACATAGTCCCAGAGGGCTATTTTTATAGCAATGAAACTCTGAGTTATATCCTTGCTGTGAACTGCCTCTGGAGTAGCTTTTCTTTCCATTCATGAAAGAAAAACCCCTCCACTCTGCTACTTGCACTAGATAACTCAAGTTGACCAATTGTAATATCCTGCTGACTGCTATGTGGCTCCTTTTGTTCACTGTATTATATTTTCCTGTAGGTCTTGAGGAGCCTAAGTTCCTGTGCAAAAATCCAAGTTATTTGAGCTGACTCAGTAGCAAAAATCCTTTTTGCACTTAAAAGGCAGATGACTACTTGCACTTAAATATTAAGTTAACTGCATCTACACTTGTCTACCTTTTGCATAGTCTTCCTTTCCTTTTTCCCTGACAGCAGAAGCAAGGAGTTTTAGGATTACAGGAATGAATGCTCTAGCAAAAAACCAAACCAAAAAAAAAAACCCAAAAAACCAAACCCACCCCAAACAAAACCCCTGCACTGGTTGGTGTGTAAATTAAACTGCACTAAAGCTTCCAGGAAGCTATACTTTGCTCTTGCAGGATATTTATGGATAAATGATGCAAAGAGATACTGTCTTTGGATATAAGGTATAAGTCACTTAAAGAAAGAATGAAGATGTTTTCCTTGGGACCAGTATGCCTCTGCTTTCCTTCAGAAGAATAAAAAGAATAAAAAGTCCAGGCTGTGAGCATACTGTGAGGGGTGAACCCTTCCACAGGACATCTGATCGTAGCCAAGGTTTCTCTGGTCAGCCCAGTGAGAAATGGAAAGAATTTCCCAAAATTTCGGTTTCCCTCTGCACAAGCAACACCAGCATACGACTCTAAGACTTGAAATACCATCTTAAAAGGAGGAAAGATTTTGATGTGTAACTCTGTCTTGACGGCTACTGCATCTCTCTAATAGAAACCTTCTTATTCCCAGCCTATATTTATTCACAGCCCTCTTACATCTGTTTCTTCTTGTGCCAGCATTGTCCTCTACCTTAAATCTCTTTTCCTCTGTAGAGTTTACCTCCATAATGCATTTATAGATAGCAATCATACCCCATTCTCAGCCTTCTCTCTCTTCATCAAAATGACACTAAGCATTTATAGAGCATTTTTATGTCTGAAGTTCTGCACAGACATTCTCCTCACCAAGAAGATGGGCAGATAAGCAGTATGAGAGTTTTCATTTTTTCATTTTTGACTCTTAGTGTGTGTTTGTGATGAGATCATTCAGGCAGAAAGCTGAAGCTGTCACACTACAGAGGAGCATCACATTACAGCCAGAAGGAGAGAATTCACAGGCACCAAACAACATTCCAGAAAACAGCTTGGACCAAGGTCTATTTCATCTTGGTTTTGATTTATATAAGCTTTCCCCTCCTCCCAAGCATCAGTGTTTCATAATAGCCCATAATTTGACCTATTAAAGAAGCGACAATTTAGTTCAAAAAATGTCATCAAATGTGCTAGTGACACATAAAAGAAAATAAACTTAAAATACACAAATTTCTGTACAACATTTCAATGTTTTGGCTGCACTGAGGCTTACCATTCCAAGGGTCACAGCTCTGAATGCTTTTTTCTAAAAACTTTGGAACCATTCATATTTAGAAATTTGTTAATGGAATGATAATGGCCTTTTATCTCCAAAAGCAGAGGAATATCTCTAGAGATACTGAAAGAATATATATCAAAATATAATAAAGAAATGTGATATCTCTGATTGCTTCCAAAAAAATCTTGCAAGCAGCACAAAGCCTACATGAAAATCTAGCAGGATCTCTGGCTATTTTTCACATACATAGAGGGTACATGTAAATCTTCACTGCTAAAAGAGCTGAAAAAAGAAAGCAAGGAATCAGATCTTATACACACAAAAGACAAAAGCTGAGCTTTCATTTTCCAAAGTTTTCCAATTCATGTAAATAAAACCTAGCAGGTTTTTATTCAGTAAGAGTCCAACCAAAAATCAAAGCGTTAGACATCAATTCCTCAGTAAAAGGCAACTTCAGATATCTGGGTATCCTAATATTTGATTAAAAAAAATAAATGAAAGAAAAAAAAGACAAATTAACTGAATGGATAAGTGTCTCTCTTGTAACAAAGTTCTATTTCATATTCAGGATTATTTTCCAGAGGCAAGTTTTACTGCCTCCTCATGACATCTGCAAAGCTGCACAAAAATGTTGTCTATGTAATCAAGAATGCTGATAATCATTACCCATTTATACAGTGATGACACTTAATAGGAAAGGAGTGAGCAATGTTCTAATTTTGAAAAAGATGCAATATTTCTAATACAAGTTATAGCCCAATTTGAAAAGCAAAGAAGACCTGATAGATACTTGTCTCCTTGAGATTTGCATCTCTTTCTGAGCTCTGCCAAGGCAGAAACCTCCAGCAGTTACAGATGTGTCCAAAGTGACTGCTTAATGCCAAAATAATGTCATTACTTTTAAATCTGTTTGGGCTTCAAGAGCAAGCACATGACAAAAAAGAGGGTCTCAATCCCCTCCTTATTCCCCAGTCCCTGGAGTGCCTCAGCACACACAGCTCAGATTCTGAAGCCAGACCTGAGCATCCTCAGGACTTCCTTGCACCCAGGCACAATAAAAAGCAACCTAAATACCAAACCAAGGACACTGCTGTTTCCACTGCGGAATGTCAGGGACGGTGTTACAAAACAGCAATTAGCTAAATATATGTTGTGGCAGCAGAGTCTTACGTAAACCAAACCAAGAAAATCCCCAAAACAGGCCAAAAAGCAAGACCTATTTCTTGGTCAACAAAAGGACTAGACCTTCTAGCAGAAAAATTCTTCATTGATCAATCATTAAGCCAGCAAAAAAAAGAAAAGTAATATGTAGACAGTTAAATGATAAGGACATTATCAAACTACAAATAGTAAGAAAGAAGTTTGTAATTCAAAACAACTTGCATCAAAGTTGAGGCAATCCTGCCTCATAATTACAGTCTTTTTATTTTGAGCAGGTAAGCTTTAAGACCTGCTTATTGAAGTCAATTGAATGAAAGACCTCAGAGACGTAAATGAGAAGGCATAAAATAGCCTCTAAGTCAAATGGGTAAAATCAAATCTGGTATATGCATTCTAAGTGTGAAGAAAGGAAAAACTTCATAGAACATGTTGGATGTAAATTGACATTAAAAATTATAGTGAAGATGCCTACAAGAAAGAGATGAAGACTGACAAGTAATTAAATCAACTGCTAAACCTTATCCTAAGACAACAGCACTCAGTACACTGCTATAAAAATGAAAAAACGTCCTGCAACTTTGTCCCCAGTCCAAGACAATTCAATATTATCATTACTGATGGGAATGATGGGATGCTGCATATGCTTATGAAATTTACAATGACTAAAGCTGTGGGAACAAAGGAGAACAGGACTGAAATTCAAATTGCACTGGAAATTGGATAAATAGCTTGCAAAAATGAGATTCAATACAAGTGGGAGGACAAACATGGGGCACAACTCTTACACAGGAATAATCACAAATACAAGATAGAGAACAACTGGTTAAGTAGCAACTCAGCATAAAAGGGTGTAAGGATTATAGGGGATTACAAAATAAGTGCAGTTCAGCAATGTGGGGCTAATACAAATGTCGTAAAGGCACAAAACCACAATACAAAAAGCAGGAAGATAGCTTGTGAAATATATGAACTATTAATTACTCACTCAGCACTGTGTAAAGTCTTTGCTTTAGTATTGCATCTACTTTGACTATTTTAGACCAGAATCTAAGGAAAAACAACAGCTGTAATGGGAGAGACTTGAAATATCTGATAAACACAGAAAGAGTGAATGAACAACAACAACAAGAAGAGATGGACAGATGATATGGTGACAGTTATTGAAGGGTTATATAAAGGACAAATCAAGAACTGTCATAATGCAAGTGGAAAGTGTTCAAAGGAAAAGTAAATGCACAGAAAACCTTTTCTTACCTTGATACATAAATAGTAAAGAAAAGAGCAAGGTCATGATACATTGAAGATGGGATCAATAAACATAATATTCACAGACCCATAAGCTAAACAAGCACTTTACCTTAGCGCAGTTTCACTAAAGGTGACAGAACAGAACACTCAGATATGTAGAATAAAGGCAGAAAAATGGGATCACTATAAAACAGGAGCTAAAATTAGGTGGAACAAAAAGTCAAAGTACTTATGCAATTGATAGGTCCAAATGATATCTATTCAAAAATGTCTAGGAAAATTACCTTATGGAAATATACTGGGATAGCAATAGCAAAAATACTACCTGCACATCAAAAATACCAGTCATAAATTTCAGTGACATATCAAAATCAATTTGCAAAGAAGCAATAATCAAAGTTACAGAAATAAGGGGACATGGTAAAATAAAACTCAGAATAGTTTAATCTGAAAAAGGTTGGCCTAATCTAACTTTCTTTCTACAGTGTATTTGGACTTGAGAAGAACATCTGTTATATATAAATCTCTATGGGAAATGACCTAGACAATACAACTTCATAGGAGCAGCTACTTAGCAAGGCACTGAAAGGAGGTAAATATGGATGTTCTCAAAGACTGATTTCATAGCCAATCTTATTCAGCAATATTTATTTTAGTAGACTCAGCAAAAGAATTTGAACCCAGTTAAGTAATATGCTGATAAGACAAAGCTTGTGAGCGTCACCATACAATAAAACATGATAATTAAAAGGAGTTTGGAGAAAAGGGATGAAATACTGCAGAAGTGGACAGGAGTAGTAAGGGATGGATGGGAAATTCAGGGAGAAGATGAGAGGGCATCAATTTGATGGGAGGGAAGACATGAGTGAGCTATTTTATCACAAATGACACTGAGCAAAGACATTGCACAGGGAACTACTGAAATGTCCTGTGGGTACTCTGGTGATCCACATTCCCAAAAAGGATGAATTTAAGCTATTTAAACTGGAGCAGGTGCACAGAACAGTTTCTAGAATAATCAGGGAAACAGAAGCCTTTGCTAAAAAGATAAACAGTTTAACGAATGAAGGCTGAGGGGAAATATAATTGTTCTCTATAAATATATCAAAGAGGGAAATGCCAGGGAAGGAGAAGAGCTATTTAAGCTAAAGGCCAGTATTGGCACAAGAGCAAAAAGGTAGAAGCTGGACATAAATAAGGTTAGGCTGGGAGCATGATTTCTAACCATCAGAGGAAAGGAATTCTGGAGAAGCATTAAGGAGCACAAAACTCAGGTATTTTACAGTGGAGCTTTATTGGTTTAGGGATGCAACATGGTAAGGTGACTGCCTTAGACTGCAGGAGGATTTAACTCAATGAGACAAAGAAATCCTTTCAATCCTGTACCTCATAAAAAATAGAGAGATCTTTCCTCTGAGCAGGCTGTACATGCTGGTATAAATCAGCTGTGCCCATCTCAGAAGCATCTTTTCTGTCATGCACAGCCATCCTGATGGGTCCTTCAGGACAACATGCAATAGGATCCCGCCATTCGTATTTCATGGCTACTACCAAAAAAACCTGCCAAATTCTCTCTTGCATCACGTGGCCTTTATATTAACAAGTACTTCCAGTGGAAGTCACAGCATTCCTAGACGTACTTTACAGCAATTAAAATTGATCAAGTCTAAAAATCAAACCCATTAGGAAACGATTCCACAATTTTGTATTACTCTTACGATGTGGGTTTTCCCCCTTTCAGTTTCTCAAACTGATGCCTTAAGTTTTAGCTCTCAAATTTTCCAGATTCTGTACTGCATTGATGTGTGACTCTGAACATCATATAAAGTGTTAGCAAGTTCTCTTCACAGTTTAGTTAGACAAAACAATCCTTTTCCAGCCCAAGAACCAAGCACACCATTGCAGCTTCAGGCCCAAAAAGTAAAAACAACAGTGAATTGAGGAGAGCAAACTGGGAGGAGGGGACTTCATAACGTGAAGCTGTAATAGGGCAATTAACTCCAATATGTAAATGGACCAAAACTTATAAAAGTGTGAAAATTCATGATCCATGGTACATCTTGGGTGTAGCCTCTGCCAGGCTCTTGTCCTGCCCAGGGGGATCCTTCGAAGGCATTTTAATAAACACCTACTTTATTCCTTTAACACTGTCTAGCCTCTGTTCTAGGTAGCCTCTCAAGACATCAAAACTACTTCATGGAAGACTTTGCTTAAAATGAAATTAAATATTATGAAAGCTTCTGGCTATCAAAGGCTGTAAGAATTTTCAATTATTTTAAAAAACTCTTTATCAATTATTTTTATTTAAATAATAGTTTTGGTAAATTTTGATTAACTATTCCATTAAATTTGCAGTAAAATGTTTGAGAAACCCTTCTAATGAAGTAAGAAATTTTCTAAGACTTAATAGTTTATTAGGTGTCAGACGAGTTTTTTGAAAAAAAAAATTTTGGTGAGAATTTAGAAATGCCTGACACGCATTTTTTACCCAGCACTTTTACCAGGAGAATAACTTTGAGTCCTGTACTACATTATGAAAGGGAACATAGGGAAAGGAAAATAATTTGATCAAAGGGAAAACAAAGCATTACTAAAGTACCAGACCTTCAAGCATCCAGACTCCAAATCCCATCTCTTTTTACCAAATAATTTATCTCTGAACGTACTCATGCAAATACATGAAAAACAGAAAAATATTTTTTCCTATAAGTGTTACATACAATACACTTTGTAAAATTATACAGCTCTTGAAAGGTCCTGTTTCTGCGAACAAGCTTCATTTTCCAAAGACTTGACAGACCTGGTTATGACGATGAAAAATGCTGAAAATTTAAATTTCACTTTGAGACAGAGCTTAAGTAAACCCTCAAATCTGCAATGAAAATCATGACTGCACAGCTGATCTCTATGGGGGCTCAGGAATCACAAGAATGCTAGTGAAGTCCTACATTAAGAGGTAAAATTTACTGCAGGTCCATGAATTGCTTAATTCCTCAAAATACGACCTGAGTAGGACTTAGGTGGGAAGTGATCTTTCTTCTGCCTGCCTTGAGGAGGAGACTCTTCCTGTAAAGGTTTGCACAATGCACCCCATGTGCTGCTGCAGGGCCCCACCAGACTGGGGTGAGCTCTACATGAAATCCAGACAAGCCTTGCTTGGATTCAGAAAGGAGTCAGCAGACAGAAAGCAGCTTCCTGTTGAAATTAGCTCAGGTGTGTTTGAGACCTTTTTCTGGACTACTACAATATCACAAAGTATCAGGAAGCCCTGTTTGAATTTGTGGCTTATAATTAATCTTAAATCCACAGCAGACGAAAGTCCTGGTATCTTTTTGGTGTAGTTTCTTTATTGCCACTACAGGAAAAAAAAAAGAAAAACACCAAACCAATCTTGACAGAACAGCGGTAGGACTCTAGATTTAAGGGAGCTTTAATGTTACAGCACTTGTCAACAGCATGTTGTTTCCTTTAAATGCTATCATAAAAAACGAGAAAAGCAAATGAAGCTATCAAACTATCATTCTCAAGTGTGTTAAAAGCAAGCACACAAGGAAAAGAAACCTGAAACCTTTTGTTTAAAGGACTGAGGCAAGAATCTGGAGCATGTCTCTAGTAGGAGGGATCAGGTGCAATCAATTCCTCTGCCCCTACCAGCCAACAGTGGGGTGCCCTCATTGCACCAACTGGAGCTCCATTAGCACCATCACAGGCTCAGCTCTAAAAGCCATGGAAGAGATAGCAAGGCTCTTTGGTTTTCTGTGTCCAGGTCAGGTTTTCCAACCATTAGGATAACATTAAATGCAAGCAAGGTGGATGTTACATTAATGAACTGCTTTACAACTCTTAGAGAGGGTTTTTTTCCATTCGCAAACTTCCCTGAGATCCTGCTTTCCCACGTAATCTTGATCAAGTCCAATGCCTCCAAAAATCCTCTCCAACTGTAATAAATAACGCATGTTTGATATACCCAGAATGCAGACAGGAACAGCAAGTTTCATAAGACTGATTTCCAGGTGCAAATGGAACTCTGTGGGTTTGGGTATTTTACTCCAAGAATTTGTTCTTTGTGCCATTTACTATTAACTAGACCTGGAGAAAATGCAAAACTTGCTAAATTTTAGTAAGAAAACCAACACTGGTCATCTTCCTTGGGTATTCTTGACCATGGAAAGTCTTCAGCTATTCCTGTTATGAGGAACATTTTGGTGCTAAAGAAGAGCTCGGGTTCTCACCTGGATGTGCATCCAGGGGTAGGCATAAGAGAGAAAGTTAAGCAAAGCATTTCAAACTCAGTCAGACTTTTCTTGCTTTGGTGAGTTTCAATCACAGAGCTAACGTTGTTTGTAGTAGTTTTTGTGGACGTTAATAGTCTAATGTTTTCAGCCACTTTAAGTTGTATATACTGAAAAACTTGCAAATCAAGGACTCAACATACAAAATAGTATCCAACTTAGTTAAAAATGTTCATAACTCTCCATAATTAACTTTGTTGTCCTTTTGTAAAACCCTGCCACTAATGTAGTCCTAGAAAGATGTGTATATAAATTGCAGCATAATGGACTTTTAGAAATTAAGTCATTTAATGAACAGAAACTCCAGACAAATACTTTACATTAGGCATTTAGGACTTGGTTTGCTAATTAAAATAGATAATAAATATGTTCACATGAAAGGCATCCCATATGATTTCTTGTCTCAACTCAGTGGTTTCTATTATTTCAGTGCTCTAAAGCAAAATCGTATTTATCATAACTAATTATCCAGATAATTCCTTGAAATGGTTCTTTCATTTAATTATCCTGTAACTCAAGGTCTTCTGTAACTAACAAGAAGCAAGCTCAAGAAACAGACAGTAACTTGCAATCCATACTATCAAGGCTGTTCATCTCCAAGCCTTTGATAAGGAAACATTATATTTAATAACCGGGTGCCTCAAGAAGAGATCCACTGTTCAATCATTTTAAAACTGTCACTTCCAGTAGCCTGTGTTTGTTTGAATACTTCTTTATCACTGACTTTCCTGGCAGTTGCTTTCTTCTATTTGATGCTGCATTCTCTTCTTGTCCTGACACACAAATTTTCCATATAGATCAGACAGATTTATATACCTTGCATACTGGGTAGGGCACAGAATGCTACACAAACAACATTTTAGGCTGATTAATGGGTTTGTGCACCACATTAAAAACATCTTGTTTTTCTCCTGCTTCTTTTACCTTAGTCCCTTTAGGTAAGTTAATCTTGCCCATCATATCATATTATATTTGTCTTGAGGTGCCTATTTTCCTCATTTATCCTCTTTTCCCTGCTTCACTGCTCGCTTGCCTTTCCCTCAGAATGCACTGGGAGGTCTGTGCTGCGGGTGGTTTAGTCTGCTCCCTCTGTGCTGCTGCCAGGGAATGCAGATATAGCCTGCTCAAAACCTGGGGAGAAGCCGCCTCTCAGGTCAAGGCTCTGTGCAACTGTGTGAAGCAGCACACGTTAACCAGCAAGAAACTCACAGGGCTTCCCAGCTGCACCCTGACACTGGGCAGATGAGAGAGGGTGGCATGGACATTACAATAGAGACTTCTGGAGCAGAGGTGCACAAAATGCCCTCAAGGCACTGCCAGAGCAAGGCCAGCTACAGCACAGCTAAAAGAATCTCCAGACTGCTCATATGGCACATAAAACCTGGCACAGACAGGTCCCAGGTCCCACAGTATCCCATAAAAAAGTTGTAAAAAATTCACCTGGTACAATCTACACACACTGACGCTGTCACTTTTCACCCAGTACTCCAAAGCAGCAGTTATGCCCCCATCTTTTTTTCCTTTTTTTCCTCCCCTAAGGTATGCTCACATCAGTTTTCAATCTGAAGTGTAACGCAGAGGTATATCCTTCCCAGGCACAGGAGATATTCTTGATTTGTACAAGCAACAAGCTAATGAAATGTAGCATATCAAGTGGTTTTATCAGCCTAGAACTTTCTAATTGCAACCCAAGGCCCACCTGTATATTTAAAAGTCTCCTGGGATGATATCATTGGCTGCTCAAATATCATTGATTACACACGCACACACACGTACATCATGATATTGTCCTTTGCTTGCAAGAGATCAACACCAACCAGAGTGTAAATTAACTCTGTCAATCCTGTTCCAATACCCTCTGTGCTGTGCCACCCTCTTACACTTAAAATCAATGGCACGAAAGGCTACCATCAGGAGCAGAGCTGGTATGCCCCAGGGGGTCTGCTGTGAAAATCCAACACTGGTCAATGAAACCCTGCCAGTTCACTGCTTCAGTTTACAGCAAGAGTGCTACTGATGACAAAAAAAAAGTAGCCATGTTACTTTTTGCTACACAGTAAAGTGCAATGGCCAGGATGAGAGCTGATAACGTGATGGAAATAGGGAAACATTGTACAGAACACAAAAGTTCCTAAGAGCATAGGCAGCAATAGAGAGAATATTTTTGCCCATGTTACAGTAAAGAATGGGTACTTTGATTGTCTTCTGTTTTTTATACGTTATCTCAAATTTCCCAGAGTGCTATGGGAAAAGAGTTGTTTACAAAGCGAATCTAATGCTTAAATCAGAGAGATCACAGTGACTTGTTGGGATTAATACGTTTTATACTGGTCCAGTCTTCTGGTGAATATTTCCAAGTACAGAGTGTCATTGTGTCAAGCAGCACAGAACTTTGTTGTTAGATTGTGCCCCTGCTCAGTGCAGGAGCCCTTAATCCCTTTCTCTTCCTACAAGAACTCCCTCTAGGAAGTGAAATCTGTGGTGAGACAAGAGACCTACCTCAGGGAAAGACAAATATTTTTTCTGTCTATAGTCTCCTAGCAAATATCTCAGCTAGGACAGAAGAAAAAAGGAGGCCTGCCATCAATTTAACAGATCTTGATCCACACCATGCCAAAAGGGTCAGAAACCACCTATCTCTATCTTCTCCTGCTTGCCACCAAGGACACTGCAAGAGCCATGACCAACCAATTCAGCACTGAATTGCTCCTCTCCTCTTTTGCTCTGGACACAAAGCAGAAATAAGCAGGTTGCTAACAAGACAGCCAATTTCAAGTGGAGATCCCAAGGGGCCAGGGGCCAAGCGCCATTGTGCTGTGAGAGGTGCCATCACCTCTCCCCTTCCAGGTAAAAGAAAGCTGAGATATCTGAAAGGCTGAAGCTTATCTCCTCTCTTGGGCAATAAATTGCCCAAGAAGAGACAGAGAGTTGACTCAAGACTGCCTGCATTTAGGAAATTGATCATTGGACAGGGAGAAGTGAAAATCAGGAGAGAATTCTCAAAGCGCCAACTCATGACTCAAACCTTCATCCCCACCACCATGAGGCACTCGAGCACCAAGGCTAAGGAGGCCTGCAGCAGAGATGGCTGGATTGGTACCTCGTCTTCCCTGCTGGCCATTGGAGAGTCCCAAAGAGCTGAGCCAAGAGGTGCAGCTCCAGCCTCACCTGCAGTGCCTGCTGCTGGCTCCACACATTGCCTGTACTCTCCCAGAGCTGCACCTTCCACTTTCAGGGCTGTGCCTGTCCCAGAGTGGCACCAACCCCCACCCTACATCAGTGCCTCAGCAATCACTTTGACCGTAGCAGAAAAACCTCCACCTGCCTCACAGCGTAGGGGTTTCATTTCCGAGCACCAGCACTGCCCCACCCAGAACTAGGTGAACCTGTGGGGAATCTGTTGTTTGCCTTTGGTCCAACTGCACCATGCATGAAGTTTAAACACTTTTTCTCCCCCAGCTCAGTGACTTATTACAGAAGCTCCTCCAACTCCACCAGTAGCTCCTCTTCACCAGCTTTCTTTTAGCTCAGTAGATTAACAAGCAATTCTCAGCCAGCTGCACTATGGACCTTTCTAAGTCTTGCTTAACACAATAAGCACTTCTGCAGGTATGTGGCCACCACACACATGCAAGCACACCAGACCTCCACAGATATCAGCCACTACCAAAACATCTACTAGCCAACCCCACTGCAAATGTCAAAAGATGTTGCCTCTTTCTCCAGCTATTAAGTGGTGCTACCTTCTGATTTAGAGCATTGTAGCAACTGGGATACACTCAGGACCATAATTCTGCTTAACCCGCTCTCCAGTAAGGTTGCAAACTGGAACTCAAGTCAGATTATGAACAGTCCTTGCTTGTTGTCTTTGAATAATTCAATGAAAATCAGAAGACAGTTCAAGGACAAACTAAAAGACATGAATTTAAATCAAGGCTTTCAAAAATGTTCTGGCTATTCTACTGTATGTATTTTCCACACACCTGGATATTTGTGCAAAAATATGGACTAAAACAATATTTCATGGGACAGTACCCTGCTAAATTTCATATCCAGATCTAAAAAATTTAATTCTTGGCCTGCAGTGGGTCAATATAACTCCTTCCTCCAAGGAACTCTGTATCTACAGACAAGAAAATTAATCTCCAGAAGTTTTATATTATAAGTGATTTCTGCTCCTGTATGATTAAAACCAATTAATGTAGTCACTTTCTCCTAAAATTGACTACATATTAGTCTCTAACAGAGCTAACCAGCCAATCTTAAATCTTGTTGGATTTTATGATTCTTCTACAGCAAATCAGTGAAGTCACTTCTTTGTCACTTCATTAATAACAAATATAGCCATTAGAAGAGGCCATATGCTCCTGCAGTAGCCAGTGTTATTAATTCCCAGCAGGGGATTCTTTCTTTCTCCCTAAAAAAACAACCACTAACTGCAAAAACCTTTTAGCTAGAGCAAGATCTTCTTCACTGTTCAGAAACAGCTGAAGTTTCTCTAAGGTTTCTGCAAAAGGAACAAAGGGAAATTGCAGAAAACAAACCGTGTACCAAGACCATCTTTTTATTATATTTCAGCTGTCTACATATAGAAGGGCCTCCACCAGTATCCTTGCCTACTTGTGCCACCTCATTCCTTCAGTACAATGTAAGGATGGACAGCCAGTGGCACCTTTGTTGTGTTCAGCAGTTTTGCATGCTGGCAGGTGGTTATTCACACAATGCCATCGGAGTGGTGCTGTAGTGGAGCCCACGTGCAGCACCACTTCCACACAGCTCCAAGGCTCTGGCAGGTGCAGCACTCACTTCCCTCCTGGGAGGCAGGAGCTGTGGAGAGCATGCTACATTAGCCCTCCAAAATCTTCATTAGCTCTCTATTCATCTCAGGAGCCATCTCAGGATGTAGACACAGTGCTACAAAGCCCTCAAACAATTGCATGTGAGCTCTCCTTTGTACTAGCGACAGTCATCTGACTTGAGAACATGGAATTTTTTTTTTTTTTTTTTTTTTTTTTTGTTTTTTAGGCCCCAAGGCATATTAAGTAGTCTACCAGGCCCAGGCCTTTTTGCCTGGGAGGATGAGCCTCTCCAAGCTGCTGGGTCAACAACCACTTTGCACACTGCTGGCACGTAACCTCTTTTCCATAATATGCATGCATTTTAAAACACCAAATACAAATACAGGGAGCATCCACATGCATAAGGAATAAGAACATTCTCATTTTCATTTGTCTTCTCATGAGGAAGTTTGCTTCATCACAACAAATTAATTTGCTAATACATTTTTCCCTTAGGGCATGTGTGTTTCCTTGATTGAATTGGTTATCAAAATTTATTAGAGTTTAAGACCCACCCCCAACATGCAAGGCCCTGATTTATTATTAAATACTCTGAATTTTGTGCCTTTGTAAAATGGTCATACTGTGGATTTAACTTGGATATGTTGTTAGTTCACTGGCAATGAAGCTGTGGATGTCACATGCAGTTTGCATAATTTTTGGTCATTGCAGAACTTGCTGTTCCTATAAAGCTAACCAGTGTAACAATTTCTCTCTTTGGTGTAAATAAATTTGAGGAACACTCCCTATTAGGCTGTGGAGACAAAAAATATTTCCTCCTTGGACAGTGAAAAGGAAAGAGGCAGGATGCATTGAGCTGCAGAGAGGGAAAAGGAAAAATTCTTTCCCCAAATAAAGGGATTTATTTGGTTTTTTGGTCTTTCTGTGTTGCACTTGAGTTAGTAATTTATTCTCCCCTGAATGTTATTTCTGACTCTGTGAAATGGTAAATCTAATGCTGAATTATAAATCTAAAGCTCTTCATTCAGTACCTCAGAGGGCTGAGGGGAAGATGACCCAAATAATGTGTATTCAGAACAGCACTCTCAGTACCAAGCTGTGAATGAATGAGTTCAGGTAATGAGAAGAGGAAAAATTGCTTTAATGCACTCTGGTCCAGATGCATGCCAGCTTAATCCAGCTGACCTAGCAAGATGTACATTTTGGAATAGTAAAAATAGCCAGAGGATCCCTTAGCTTTTGCAGAAATAAGGAGAAAAATGGGCATTAAACACTTACCAAACCACAACCTCCATCAGTTATTTACTAGTGCAAGTGTGGGAAGGTGCCTCACAGACAATTATGTAGAAAGAAAATAAATGATCACTTACTTTCCATAAAAGAGTAGCACTGGACTGAGGTCCTCCTGACGAGACCCACCATTACTGTCTGAACTCAGTTTACACCGTGCCCACATGCACACAGAGCTGCCATCCAGCCAGAGGTCTGTCTGCAGGAGTGGCTGAGAGCTGACACACAGGCTGGCTTTCATTCTCAGAGCACCAAAAGCAAGCAGCAGATGAACTGAGATCTGCCACAGACCCAGCATGCCTGAAAAACCCAACAGGAATAGGGGAAGACAATTTATTTGAACTCTGTGGCCTGCTTTTACACTGTTCTACAACAAACTTTCTCCTCATCACATTCAATATGCTTCTTTCAAAACTGAGAAACAGAGAGATGTCCTACCACGACTAAGTTAACACCTGTAAACTCCATGGCTTGCAGTGCAGTGCTGTACAATGGACAAAATGCTTACTGCAAATCAAGTCACAGCAGTGCATTTGGATACAAGCTTAAAAATACACACTCACTATTTACTCCCCTGGCATTCTGACTGCATGTTCATCTATGATTCCTAAGGCACTAAATTTAATCAGAGAAAACAAACACCAGTATTTCCTCATATTGTGTTCAAAATAATTTCATTAATTCTCACATCAGAAACAGCATGTACCTTCTTTTTCATGTTGGTTAACCTATCTCTTCCTGATTTGAATGGAAGTAAGAGCTTTGGGCAAATAATTTAGGACTGAGAATTCAAAATCTGTCTCAATTAAGTAAATCCATGTGTATCTCACAGAAGCATTGCCCTTTACCTGTATTGCAAGTAGTTCAGCCACAGACTCTTTCAGAAACTATTTCTCAGATATTTGTCATTCTGCTGTGGTCCACCTGTGCCCCACCAGGGGCTTCATATCTCAAATACTTCAGCTGTACCTATTTTATCTATGACAAAGGTTCAAGGCCAGTTTACCCAAGGAGCTGTGCTTTTGTTCAATACCTGCTTTGACAGTTCACTTTTCATGAGCATGTGATATGTACAATACAACTGAACAGTAAAAAAGAATTGCCTTAGGAGCTGTGAGTTTAGCCAGCTATGAGTATGACAGAGTAAAAATGTTCCCTCTTGTTACTCCTGATCAAAGCAATAAAAAAATTTCAGCATCTTCTGATGCATTTCCCTACCTGTGTCAGAAGTTTAAGACAATTACTCTCAAGTTTTTCTCATGTTCCTTCCAGTTCTTGCTGGACTTTTTTTTCTGGCAGCAGTTTGACCCAATGTCCTCAATTTTTCTCCCAGCTTCTTGCAATCTCGAGCAGAAATGTTCTCACATATTATCCATTACAATCAATCCGACACAAACTGTGTCCAATGCTTGCCTATAGCTTTGCTGTTAAATTCAGAATCATGGACCTCCTGCTGCTGTGAAATCTGACATGTATCTTCCAATGTCTGGAATCTGTGAAATGTATGAATAATAATATCAAAATAATAATAATAATAAATTAATCCTGATTAATTACATTCTCTCCAGCTTCAGTTTTCTTTGAGTAGATCTCCTTCAGAAAACTTCAGCATACCCTAGCTAGCACACTGAAATTCCATTCCTGGAGTCACTCCCCCTGTCAAGGCACTTCTGTAGCTGATTTGCCCACACCACTGAGGCAGGTGCCCAGGTGTGTAGACAAGGTGAGCACTAAGGGCGGGATCTGCCTCAAGGAGCCAGAAGCAGCAGCTGTCCACAGCAATACTGCTTGACTCAAACACATATTACAAAATTGCCTCAGTTGGCAGAGAGGTAGGTTGCAAATTTTTATTCATTTGAAGTGATTTCAGGGCTCCTTGGGAAGATGCTTAATTATTGATATTCTACCTAATGTGGGAAGAGCAAATTTGAGAGGGTCCCATTAAGGCAGCCTGCAGGAAAATTTGTCCTTTCCTTATCTTTCCTTGTCAGAGATGTCAGTTTGCATGTTTGTATTATGACTCTCTTAGTTATTTTATTTAGGCTTTCCATGATTAAGAAAGAATAGCTAATCTCTGACTTAAAAAAATATAAAAAGAAAAACATAAGAAACAAAATATACTATTCTGGCCAAACTATTATAAAAAAAAAAAAGCTGGGAAATTGATGCTCATTTGAACAGTAAGCACCCAAACAGCAGAATGCATTTGAGTTAGCTGAGCTAACAACAAAGCCAGGGTTGCTGAAGACCCATTCTCATAGGAACTCCAGTTGAAGCTTTTCCCACATTTGCGACACTTCTAATTCTTATTCCTGCTTCTTCCCCTGGTCTGTTCACTCCCTGGAGTCTAATTAGGGTTGAGTTCAGTCTGAGACATACCATCTACTTATTGCCTGGCAAGTTGCAGGAAGTAAATACTCTCAACTTTTTTGTGAAACCTGATCAATAGATTAGTATGGAAGAAAGGCCAAACAGCCACACAAGTCCTTATTTACCCAGAGCATGACCATACTACCTTTCCTTCCTTTGAAACACAAAGGGAAAACAAGGGAGCTGCCACATTTGTTTCAAGCATTATGAGTGCCTGTGCCTAACTGGGAGTGGATACGGCTGGCATTCAGGTGCAGCATTTTGAAAAAGCAAGGAAAAACTCAAAGGCTCTGCTACTGTTTTCATGTAAGAAAGGAGGGTATCGGGTGGAAGAGGATCCGTGCGTGTTCAGCTGGATAAGGGATACAATTAACTTCTAGTCACTGGTTATCTTTTTAATTGTTCATTAGACAGCTCATCTGTGTATACTTGCAATGGGAAAACCCATCCAAAGCATGTCACAGGCAGATGTGCGTACTGTGCAGCCGTATCTCCTCTCAGAATTCTGAGACGTGATTTCAGGAGCTGAGCAGGGGAGGGAGGAGGGTATATTGATCAACCCGGGAGGCCAATAACTTGAAATAGATCCTTTTATGTTTTCCATAGCAGTAGATGAATTGTTTAGGTTGCAAAAACACAGTTAGACCAAACAATGCAAGTGTCACCTTCACATGTGCCTCCACAATTCAGAAATGGCTGCTGCCTTCCCACACCCTGAAGTGCAGTGGGATGAGGGTGCTCAGGACAACAGTGCTGAATTCCATTGCTGCACACACCTCCTGAACCTGAGCATCTCCTCCAGAGCACACCTAAAAGCTAAAGCAGTGTCATAACACGCTCACAATAAGCAGCTTCTGGGTGAGCTTGTCCCTGCCGCTCCCCTGCCAGCTCCTCTCCCTGAGCAGCAAGGCACGTGTTTCTCCGCCTGCCTTCCACTCCAGCAGCTATTTTACAAATTCTTCACTATGCATTAGCCTATCGGTTTATTTACTAGAAGTCAAGAATACATTTACAACATCGCTCTCTATGAAGCATTCTTTAAGAGAGCTTCCATGCTAATTAAGTTAAATGAGATAATGACACCCTGTTGATGGAACTGAAGCTAATGATAATGATGCCATACATTTAGTTGCAAGCACCTACTCAGTTAAACGAATGGGTCTATTGTTTTAACAGCACTAAGTCCCACAGCCAGGGAGACCACAGGAGAGAAAACAAAATACGTTACAATGCAATTGCTTTGCAGGGCAATAAATAGGTTTGAAATGCACTATTTTGGCTTCGATGAACATGTGTCAAATCAATCACCCTGTCCTGGTATACAGAGATATGTACTAGTGAGAATATGGTGATTTCTAAAACAGGAATAATGAAAAATTGATGCCTTTTTAATCAAATAAACACACATTTGCTCTGTCCAGAATACATTTATTTGAACTACAATAGGTACTCGGAAAAAATGTTTCTTTCAAAAATGTTTGAAAATCAATAACACTCCCCAACCTTTGCTGATCAAATATCAGACCTTTTTTCAGACTGTAAATGCGCACTTAGGACTGAGTGCAAAACAATCTGAGTGATATTGCAATTCTTCATTGATTTTACACCCCAAGACTTCCCTGCCTTTTTCTCCAAACACTCTCCCAGCAATACAGTACAGTTTTGCTGTAGTGTACCCAGATTTGCCTTTCTGAAAGCATCTTCACATAAGGTTTAAAGGAAGAGGAGGTCTTTTTTGTTTGTTGGAGCTTTTTCTTTCAAATTACAATGTATCTCTAGTAATGTTGATCTGAACAAATGATAGGGTTGCTCTTTATACCTGCAACAGTCAGAATGTGTCTCTCATAACAGCTTTCCTCTTTTCTCTTTCTTCCATGATTAAAGAAATATTAAAAGCATTCATCTTCTCAAAAATAATTTTCTAGAGCACAGAAGCTCACAGTTACACACACCATTATGCTCAGAAGGCAGCCAGGAACTGTGGTAGCTACCCCACAGCCACACACCTTCCTTCCTCCTTTCCAGAAAGTCCCTCTCTGTGAGATGAGGACCATGCCATCCCCTGAAAGCTATTGTTGAGTAGCTGCCTTGAGGTTACCTTTCTCAAAACATCACTGCTTGAAGAAACATTCTCACCCATTTCTGTGGCAGGTGAACTCCCAGGCTAAACAGGGGCACGTCTCATCCTCTAGAAGTGCTGCTCCCTCACACAGCACCAGCTGGGGGCTCATTCTCTGGCCCAGGCCCAGCATCCCAGATAGGATGGCCCAGCATCCCAGGCACCACTGGGGAGGGAGAACAGCTCACCCAGGAGCTGGACAGCTCCAGTTTTCCCTGTGCACTGTGGTTACACCTGCTAGCTCAAAGCAGGCCATGCAAACAAGTGATCTCAGCTAACTGCATGGAGTTATAATAATTCCAGTATATCCAATGGCTCAACTTGGTCTGGAGGACAGATCAACTACTTGTGTTTGAAGCACTGCCTCCGCCATATTATTCTTTCTTTCTGCTTCCTACCCCTCTCTGGCTAAAAGCACATTTTTGAGGGTAGCCTGCTCTTCTGATCACACATTTGATTTTGTAAGACTTACTAAACANGTTTCCTTCTGGTTTCTGGTTTTTTTCCTCTTTTTAGTGTTAGTTAATAAAGTTTCTTCTCTATGCTTTAAGTTGGGTGACTGTGCTCCTTTTTTTGGTCCTATCTCACAGCAGAAATTGAGAAAAATATATTTTCATGGGTGCACTGGCCTTTGGCTGGTGTCAAACCATGACATTCTTGGTTCCCTGACCGGGAATCGAAATTTGGTAAATAAACCCATGACATTCTTTCTTTCTGCTTCCTACCCCTCTCTGGCTAAAAGCACATTTTTGAGGGTAGCCTGCTCTTCTGATCACACATTTGATTTTGTAAGACTTACTAAACATCTTGCAAGCAATTCACAGACCAACTCATTGCTGCTCACATTTGTGTGCAATTAATTTCTGGCCGTAAGATAAACTATCACCTTTCAATCATTCCTGTAAACTCTCATGCACATCCTTAGTATGATATTCATAAACACTTTCAGTAAAATCACCACAATTCACATGCATAAATTTACAGCATATGTGACTGCAAGATTTTGGCCTGTTTCTGCTGACATTCATGTCTACTGAACCCCTATGACTTGGCATATTTAGAAAACATTGGCTGTAGTTAACAGAGTCCATACTCCTATTTTTCCCATCTTTTGTTTTTATGTTCACCCTCAAAGACATGACAGCATTGAGTGTAAATGGCAGCAATATGCTGTGTGTATGCAGAGCCTAATAGATTCCGTCTCAGACTGATATATATGGGAAACTGAACCAATACATTTTTAAACCCATAAGATATGCAGATGTCATCTATAGCCTTGTAAATTACAAACTTTTACTGTTTTATTTTTACAGTTGATGATTGTAAAATATAAAATTTTGCATTATCACTGTGTAATAGCACAAGCTTTAGAAACATGGTGCTACAAAAGAGAGCATATATTAAAAAACAGAGTATTCAAGGGAGCCTTATAATGCAATTTTAAGCTCTACAACTGACTGTATAATAAAACTGTAAAGCCAGATATGAAACAATGTTTACTAATAACAGAAAAGTGAAAACTTTATTAAATTTCTGGGACTTCAGAAACCAGCAAGGAAAAAACAGATGCACAGAGGACATTTAATTAAGGATAAAGACTGTTTGAGTCATGCTGGGGCATCTGGTCACCCTACATTAAACTGAACGTGACAGTGAATAATAAAGTAAGTAAGAATGACACTAAAATAACTGAAAGACAGCTTTGCAAGTTAATATGGGTAAGGAAGTCTTGAGTTAAGATCCCTGATCCTCGCTTTAAACCATCCTCTCGTGGCTGAACCACATTGCAGCCACACTCAGTGACGTTATTTTTAAGGCCAGGACAAGATCAGAGACACAAATGGCCAGAAAAGACCTCCAGATTTTGCAAAGGCCAAATGGGGCTGCACTGCCTTGTAGAGAGCTGTTTGAGCTCAACACACTTCCACACTTCCAGTAGCTTCTCCTGCTCCTGGCTTTCCAGCATGACAAGTGCAGCACACACTGCCCCTCAGGCCCTGAGCTACCCAGGGCCCGGTGTAAGATCCAAAATTTCCTGTCTGATCACAGCTCAGGGCATGTGGTGAGAGATAGCAGTGACTGTGATTTTGAAAGTTACCCTCTTCATGGTGCTCCCCAGTACTTCTCTGCAGAGATTTTGGTTCTACCACCATCTTCCAGTAACAAGCCTTAAAAGAGGGAGGGAGGGATGGAGGGAGGATCACAGGATGCACAAAGAGTAGAAAACATCAACACAAAACTCCTCTGGTTTTTAGTCAACTATGCACATATGAATCTAGTGCTGAATCTTGTTATAAAGATTTTTTGATCCCAGAGGTTAATGCCTACCAAACTCATACCAGGCCAAAGTCTCAAAGATACTAAGTTTCTTAGAATGCTGTGGAAACGAGAGCCACAACTCACATCCCCCAAAGAGCGTGCTCATGTGGGGAGTCCACAGAGAAAAAAGTTGCAGTCACCCAGACTTTGCAAGCAGCTTCAGCCACAGTTTTTGCTTTATTGAGCACATCTACATGATTCCAGTTTTTATCCCAAATGGACATCTCTCCATCTGAGCATCTCTCCTCACAGTATTCTCCTGAGCAGACTTCATGGTGTCCAGAAGGAGTGACCTTGTACTGCTGCTTTAGAATAAAATTCAATTAAAAAGTCTGTCAGCCAAGAGAGGCCCATAGAGAGCCAGGCTTCATTAGTTCCCATGCTCTCAGCCTGCACAGTGATGAACCAGAAGTGGTTTTATTCTTCCAATTTTTTTGTTGCATATACTAATTTTTTGCTCTACATCAAAGATTTCACAACCTCCCTCCAGCTCATCAAAAGAGGACCCTCCTGAAATGTGATAATTTTTAACAGATCTACTGAAAAATGTGTTGCAAATTATTTTGAGACACAGGGGAGCCCTACAGCTTTGCAGTTTGTACATGTTAAGGCTGCAGTGTCATCTTTTTCGGAGCAAAATTGGGGATGAGAGCCAAAGTCATTCCAGAGATGCCAGTCGTACCAAGCCTCCCCAAGTAGATTCTATTTTTGCCTGGAATCAGGTGCAAGATCAAAATATCATTTTGTTGCTGGGCCAGGGAGGAATTACACCTCTTACTTAACCCCACCTTCATGGAAGAATTAGAATCAATGAAGAAAAACAAAAAGCAGGAAAAACAAGCAAGTGTTGATCTGTGCAACCCTAAATCTGGTATTGGCTCACTTTCTTAGTAATACCTATAGGAATTTGCTTTCTGTTTTCAGAGTGTGGCTTGACCATACTTTCTCTGCAACAATGTTAAGTTTCTTACATTTGGACTTGTCTCCAACATCTGGAGCAGTATTAACAAAATTTGGTACCATGTGACCTTCTAGAAAAACATTACCTCACATGCACACACGGGCCTTCCACACCAGCTCCTTCCTCTACTGCTCCCCCCATCACTAATCTGTTCTGGAAGACTTGTCCTCCAACACTTTTTCTTTTTTTTTTTCTTTTTCTTTTTCTTTTTTAAATATGCCATGCACGTGGCAGATGAATAAAAAAACAGCAGAATTTGAGTAAAGAGACAGAGGCAACAGCATGAAGTGTTCTGAAGAGATAGGAGATCAAAAAAGGTTTCGTTCCCACATGCCTTAAAGGTCTATTCATATATACAATAGGCTCATCATATCTGGAATTGCTTTGCACGGGAGCTCAGCGTGTGTGTGCTTTTATCAGCTGCCTTCCAAAAGTGCATGCCTTCAGGAAGGACAGCCTGGAACAGGCAGGAGAGCTGGGCACCCAGAGCTGGCTGTTGCTGGGAGCACAAGTCCTGCCTTGCTGGCAGCAAGTTCTCAGACACTCAAATGTGAGGTTTTGAAAACAAACACGCTTGAGATGGAATGTACACACACACACACACACACACATATATATATATGAAATTAAGTATACCTCATGGGATGGTCAGGATAGACAAGCGTATCCCAGTGCCTTGAACCCTGTGTTATCATTACCCAGACCAGGGTATTTTCCTTTTCTTCATGGGAGCTCTCTCTAGTCAGGGGTCCTCCAGCAGAGGCAGAAAAGGGAAAATAGAGCTCATGGAAATGCAGCAATTATCCTGTACACTGGGAGTTTTTTTCCTCCCTCCTCTCTGCTAGCAGTGGTGAGCTCTTCTTGAAAGACCTCAGTAATAGTTGTATCAAAACGTCATTTCCAAGGTGCCTTCTAAATGAGAATGTGAAATGGGAAATTAAAAAAAAAAAAAAAAATCTTCTGTCTTTCCTTGAAATTGAAAGCCTCTCTCTTATTTTCTGACCATCCCATCCTCTTAGGGCCCTTTCCTTTGGGAAAAACCGTGCCTTATCAGATGCTGCATCCCAGGTAGCCATAAATACATTACATATTCAAGGAAATATCAGAAGGTTTAGGGAGGTCTAGCTTACAATATTCTAGTATCTCTCTGACAATATTGCCCAAAATCACAATATTTATGTCAATATTTTACAAGTATTCATTAGAGAAATAAAAGCAAGAAACAATACATATGTTTTATCCTCAAAAATGGGAAAAGCTACAGGAATTTTGGAGTTTCAACAAGCATTGCAGACATCAAAACCTATGCTAGGACAAGACTTCCTAAGAAGGTTGGTAAATGGAAAGGCTAGCATTAGCATCACTAAGCATTAATTCTTCCTCCACATAATACTCAAAACAGTACTTAAATACCAAGGGAAAATCTAATTTTAACTGAACTCGAAGATAAAAATGGTCTTACATTGGAAACAACATCACCACTCTCTCTTTTCACCCTACATATCTGGACTTTTTTTTATTTTAGCCTGGAAAGCTGGAATGCTGGAATGAATAGGCTGCTTTAATCTCTGCCCTTCTGCAGCCCTGGTCTCTTGTCAACTACTCTCTGCCAGTTTGACTCCTCTGGCTTTGGTGTGGCTGTATCAGAGCACCCAGGGGTAATTTAATTTGGTTGTCAGTCCTCCAGAGCCAACCCACACTCCTCAGCTGTATCGGCTCTGCAGGACTGATGGGAATAAAAAGTAGGTAAGAACTTATTTTTGTGACTGAAGTCAGCAGATACAACTGCACAGAGGTAGCAGATGTGTCGAGTAAGAGCATTTTGAAATGGTGACTTCTCAAAGTGAGATTTTAGTGTAAGTTATACAGCATACCAGTTTTGTGATCTCTCAACCCTGAGACTGTCCCTGTAATATTAATTGTATACTTTCCAAAGTGCTATCCTAAACACTTTTCTCAGTGCTAGCAAAAGCAGTAAGAAATGGCCGGTACCTTCCAATAAATATAAATTTCCTCTTACTTCTGAGGTAATCTAATCCATACAGATGCATTTCAAGGTCTGTCAAAGTTATTCAGGCTCATTCCACAGCAGCCCAAACACCCTCTGCCCTGGAGTTTTACCAAGATATACTATGGAAAAAAAATCCAAGAGTAGGTGAATTGGTAATATGAGCTATTTCTGGATAAAACTGTAATATTTATTAGGCAAATAAACCAACAAATGAAAAACACAAAGAAGATGCCAAACACAAAAATGACATTCCTGTCACTGTGGGAAACATTGAGAATTGCTCAACCCAAATAAAGCACAAGATTTAATAAACTGTTCTTGCAGATGTGTTTATAAGTAAGTTTTAGCAGCCATAGGTTTCACTGCTGTTTGGGCTCAGAACCAAAAGCACTGTTGAAGCTCAATGACCAATATTATTCAGGGGAGAGCTAAATAAAAGTCATTGTGGCAGAACCCCATGGCATACAAATATCCAAGCATGAATAACATAATTCCAGCTCACGCTGGTTCTTTTGTCTGCTTGTATCAACACTGTGGGTGTCAGCAGATTCTACCCCAAATACACCACTAATTTTGCAACCTAGGAAACCCAACCACACGGCAAGGGGCTTAGAAATTTGGACAAGCTGATCCCAATGCACAAGCAGGCCCCCTGTGGTGCGCAGAGAATAGTGCTTGATCTTTTCCTATAAGGATTCTATCCTTTAGTTCATAGCATCTAACCTCAGGGGTCCGTGAGGCTCAGTAATGCAATGGAAAGCCTTGCATAGAAAATTTGAACATCACTGCCCCTAACATACAAGCCTCTCCTGAGTTCAATGCTTCCATGCTTTCAGGAACAGCTCCCTAACCCTAACACAGATCTCCCCACCAGCTGGGGCAGCAGAACACCAGCAGCCCTGCCCTATCCCCCAGGTGGGAGGCTGCCCTGGGCTTCTCTACCACTGTCCTTACCCCATCCTTTCACCCCCGGGCACGGGCTGCGTGGGGAGGGTAGGAGAGCAGCCCTATCCGCCATGGTCCAACACCCGACAGCAGCTAGGGCCTACACAGCTGCTCATTCAATCCACCCCCTAAATGGCATGGGGGAGAGAATCAAAAGAGTAAAAGTGAGAAGACTCAGGAGTTAAGATAAAATGTCTCAGTGTAGAAATCCTGGGAGGCGCCCAGGTGAAGGATGCTTCTGTTGGGGACGTTCTAACTCCCCAGTGCCCTGTAACACAGGGCAATGAGAGCTATCAAAGAAAAAAATGTTCCACAGAGAATCAGAACTCTATCAGAGGTCAGGGACTTGCACAGATAGGTCAATGAGGGCACATGTGGTCCCGAGGACCTGCCCTCACCACAGCCAGCTCCCTGAGGCCACAAACAGGCAGGAAAAGGGCCCAGTACTTCCCATGTATTCCACCTTTGTCTAACAGAACTGCGCAGAGCACTGCAGAGACTCTTATTTATGCCTATGATAAATAATTTGATAAATAGGCCCTATCTTTACTCAAGTGGCTTTCAAATTACATGGCTGGCCTGGGCTAGTCCCAGAAATGGAGAAATCACCCCAGCCTATGCAGGGATCTCAAAAAAAGAAGAAGAAAAAAAGTAAGTCTAACAAACACTAAGATGGAATTTTAAATCCTGGTCATCCTTTATCACCTTAAACTGTAGACCAGGATTACAAGTAAATTTTATTTTCTTGTAATAAAACATTCCTCTTTACAACAGGAACATCAAGCTGACATTTGAAATACACCATTTGACTGGAATTACCCCAAGAGTGAATGCTGCAAAGTAACTGCATCACTGCACATGGCTGACAGTAATTATTAATAGGACTGCTCTTCCTTTGATAGACATGCATTACAGGTGGCTGAATAATGGAAACATTTGTGAACAATTGTTTGGCGGTGGAAAGAAAACCTTCTGCCAAAATTTTAATGCTTAAACACAATGCAATTAACCAGCTCCAAAGCCCAACTCTTGCAAAAGCAGGATCGTTTTCATGACACCTGCTGAGCTCCACAGGAGCACACACAGCAGTGGGGTTTAGAGGGTCGAGAGTGGATGAGGCAGAGGCGGTTAGACTCCCAAATCACTCTCCCTAAGCCACACAAGTTAGTGAGGAATTATTTTCACTCGGATGAAGCATGTATTGCTAGAGCAATAAGCAGAGAGGCCAGAATAGAGTCCTGACCTAGCAGGAAGCTCTGCAACCATATAAGCACCCCATATAATGCTGGAACCCACAGTATATCTGCTGATGAAAAGAAGAGAGAGAAGTCTCTTTAGCTCTTCCAGTAAATCTGAATTAGGGTTATGTCTGTAATAGCAAAGGGATTCACAGACTAAATCAGAGAGGATCTCTAAATCTAGGAACTGAATAAAAATGTCAGCATAAAACAAACAGCAGTGGCCACATTTCCATCCCAAAATCAGAAAAACAGATTTTGGCTTGCCAAAGGAAGCAAAGAAATTACCCTTTTTTGCAAAGGGTTTATGAGGAGATCCCAGGAGGGCGGGAGGAAAAATCATGCTTCATTAAAAGAAATACTAAGAAAATAATACTATGACAATATAACACACCAAAAGTAAAATCCATTATCCTTAACCAAACAGGGACATCCACACATAGCCCATGCTGGGCTCAAAGAGCAATATCTCGTATCCAGGTGTTTCTCCTGTCAGTACTCACACTTTTCATTTAATCTCAGGCACTTGATGCTTCTCCTCACCCCAGGCATGTTACAGCTGAGTCCACCCCGTGCCACTCATGAAGCCAATCTGGGAACGGCCCTTCCTGGCCTGCCCTCACAACTTCCTCAGTGCTGTAGGCTCATCAAAGCTCTTGGCCAGCCCATGACTCTCCGTGTTTAGGTAGCATGGGATGCAGCTCTGACTGGTGATGCATTCCCCCTGCCTCACTGTCCTTTGCTGGACAGCACTGCCCTTGCTGCTGCCGGGCAGGAAGGGCAGCAGCTGCCTCCACCTTCCTCCTTACCACCTGCCCATGAAAAGCCTACATAAATGCTCACTGAGGGCACCTTGTGGAAAGTGCAATGCTTTTGGTATGTCCCCAAAGCTCTTCAGTGTGACTTTTCTGCCATAACAGAGCCATGACTGCCTCCAGCCTGATTCATGGCAGCAAGATACCTGGAACGATTTCACCAAGTCATGCAATTTTCCCTTTCCACTCACAATCTCCTTCTGCCTTCTTTTCTCCCTGTTTTTAAGTTACAGTTTTCTGGTAGTCAAACTTTTATAAAACATATGAGATCAAACTAAATAAACTGATTTTAAAATAGATTAGTCTCAATGACTAAAACACTGAAAAGAATAGTCATTTAAAGCATTTCATAAAATCAAAGAACCGTTTCTTTGGAAGGGACCTTAAAATCATCTAGTTCCAACTCCGCTGCCATGGGCAGGGACACCTTCCACTAGACCAGGGTGCTCAAAGCAATTTCTACTGACTGGTCTTTGCAATATCCTTTAAAGAAGTGCATACTTTAAAAGTAGGATCAAATGTTTTTGTAACCTCATTTTTAGAAAATTAATGTCTCCAGTTATTAGTAAAAAAGCCTCCAAGCATTTCTACTTAACATTTTAAAGGGAAGAAAATGAGTAAATGCAGTTGGCTATCTGTAGATAATCATAGAATCTGAACTGTAAATTGTCCAAAACCAGCATACCTCCTTCAGCTGGGCTTCTAATTGATGCCAGCTATTTCAGAGAAGCAAATAACAAAGGTTTACCACTTTTCTCTCACATTAAAGTTTTGGCATTTCAGATCTATATTTGCTTTATGATCTTAAAGAGTAAGTGCTATCTGACATGGACTGATAGGGCAAGAGTTATTCCAGGGTTTTGCTAGTCCACTTACATGAGAAAGAAGGAAAGATTACAAGCATGGAGTAACAGGAGTTCAGCTGAGTGAAGCCCACACAGGGAGCTGCCTACTGAGGAACTTGAAAGTCATGTCATCATCTGGGGACTGACTCCAGGACCGGGCTCAGTTCCACAGTTTCTGGTGGGGAACACCAGCTGTCCCCAGCATGTGTGAGCAGTTGGATTGAGGAAAACACTCATCACAAACAAACAGCCTCGGCCAACTCTTCAAGTCCGACTTCAACTCTGTCAATTAAGGGAGAGGAGCAGCTGGTGCCACCTTCAGCATCAACACCTGCCTGAAAGGACATGGAGGCAGCAACCAGCATGAAGCTTCTGGGAAGGAGTACAGCACTGGCAGGGAGAATTTGAAGAGCACGTTGCACGTTTAGCAGCACCTAAAACTGAAATCACTCTAGATCTCATTGGATGGCACTGCCAGAAAAGTCTCGATCACAGACTGAAAGTCAGGGGTCAGCAAAAGTGTTAAGTGCTGAAATCCCCAGGGCTTCAGGCCAGACCCCCACAGGCCTACAGACATAGGGGGAAAAAAAGCTGTTGCATCTCTTTGTTGTTGCTAAAGAATGATGTAAATGTAGAAATACACATATAAGGGCACTGCAAAAGCTTGCTGTAGGATCCCTGAATGTTCCCAGCCAAATGCCAAATCTTTTATTACAGCAAAATTTCCAGCTGCCTCACTTGAAAATTAATTGTTTCTTGTCACTAAGGCAAAGATGTCACATGCCAAAGTAAAAAAAAAAAATAAAATAAAAAAAAAAGGCCAAATAAAATCTGCTGCCTCTCATTAGATCAAAGGTTGGCAGAAGAAATAAACTGCCAAACAAAATGACATTTATTCAGAAGAGCAATTGACTACAGAGTAATTTGTCACTTTTAATAATACTACAGTTGTAAAATGATGATAACGGAAATCAAGTTACCCTAATGGTAATAAAATATTTGTAAACTAAACTAGTTCATTTTGACTATAAAAAAGACATTGAAATAATTCAACTGCAGAGAATAAAATTGAAATGGGTCTGTAATTACATAGATTTTCAGCATCTTCTTTATGAAAATAACTAACCGCTTATGACTCCCACATATCTGGCACCTTACTCTGCAAAACAAAAGATCAGAAATATGTACCAGCTGTACAGAAAAGAGGCCTGCAGCAACATTTCAGAAGTGATGCATACATTTCTTCCCATTTCTCCTTCTTATTAGTAGCATGCCAAGTGTCATATCTCATTAAGCAAGTGAGCCTGTGTGCCAGAGAAACTTCACTGAGTCAAGAGAAGGGATAGAGTACTATTAATGAAGTCACTGGATCTCAAAATCCTCTTCATCAACATCAAGGAAAACACTGGAGGATTTTTGGTGATTTTGATCAACAAGCATGCTGTCAAAATGCATATTGCTGTGACCTGACATGGTTTTTTTATCCTAGATGACCTGCCTCCACAGGTTTGATGAATTCAAGGCAAGGATTGCAAGAAATTCAACTCTTCTCTAACCCCTCAGGTTCTTTGAATTCTGTTTTGATCTAATTTCTAATCATTTCCCTGGAGCATTTCACATAAAACAAGTTCCAGTGCTGTCCGCTGTAAACCATGCCAGTCCCAAAGCAAAGAGGGCAGGGAAGAGCACCATAGTATCCTGTGTGTATCCTAGGCTACATTCCAGGATCCCTTGTGCTGCTGTTTAAGATTTTAGTTTATTTCAGATTAGAGCCATGTGAGTTTCTTAAGTACATCTAGACTTTAGGAAATTCAATTGGTTTTAATGTCAGAGTAGTGCCAGTGCCTCTCACATCATAATTTTGAACATGCCTTCCACTCAGGTTGGATCTAAACTGTGCCAAAATGGATGAGACTGGTACTTTACCTCAGACCCACCACATATGATAAACAAGAATGTATTTTGAAACTGGATGACCTGACTGGTCGCACAGGAAATTTTTCAGGTTTTGAAATGGCTTTGGCTGCAGGGACTTGTTTGTCCTGTGTCAGAAACTTATAGAGAAAACCTGGACCTTAGGGAAAATGGCAAGAAACCAAAAACTGAAGCCAATATATAAAGGCATAGCAAAATTCTTGCCAGCAAGGTTTTTATAGCTACATTTAAAACTATCCCCCACTGTTTGTTTCAGTTTGTAGTTTGTTTTGTTTGTTTTTGTTTTTTGATTTTTTTTTTAATTAAAAAGGCTGCAATCAGCACTATGCAACACTCCTGCCATTGAGGAGGAAGCCCATAACAGCAGCTTCTGAGGACTTCAGAAGTCCATGTCTGCAAGACCACCGTATTCTTTGAAGAAAAATATAAAACCAAACTATCAGTAACTGCATCAGTTAAAACCATATCACTAACCTGAATAACTGGTGTTAATATTGAAGTAGCCAGCAAGGCTGTTTAGCAGAAAAGAACAATTGCCTGCAAGTTCCTTTCCTGCACCAGAATGAGATTTCAAAAAGCAAATGTTTTATCCCCTGTGTTGTTATTTAGGGAACTACAGGGGTTTTGCTTCAATACTCTTTCTATATGCATGTTTCTGGTAATATATATATATTTGTGTGTGTGTCTGTTTGCATATAAAGTTTTTCATAGACTTTAAGGATGAGTCACATGGTTTGAACACAAGTGAGCTCAAGTATCTTAGGACGTGTTTCCTTTGTGGATCTTAACACAGCACACAGGGTGCTCTTGTAGCGCAGTCAGAGACATCATTTCAGTACATATAGCCAAGCTGGAATCAGCTTTAATTCAGTGAAGCTGCATGGAAATAGACACCAGTAAAAAAACACAGTCTCAGCTGGGGTTGTGCACAGTTGGGCCACACTGCTGGGCTTTGCTGCTAGCAGTGCTGGGCCAGGAATTCTGGAGCTGGGTCATGGCTCTTCCTCTGATGCTCTCAGCCCAAGGACACTTACAAGGGAGGAAGGGGTCTGCTTGAAAATGAAGAGGTCTGAGCTTTTCATTCAAACCCAAGTGGCACCACACATGCAAAACATTTCCTCTCACTGGTGAACTCTCTGGAGAAAGCCTGTTGAATGGTCTGTGGTCTGTACCTGTACTCAGTGTCACATTGTACCTCCACCTCCCTCTTGTAAAAGGAACTTGTGCCAACACAGTCCTCCCTTTCCCCTCTCTCTGGAGCAGACCATGCCATTCATGCAGACACTGACTCGTGCAAGCCCAGCAGTCTTGCCTATGCTTTATTGCCTATGCTTTATTGCCGCGCTCATGAGGACCAGATCCAGCCCTGGAAACTGCATGCCCACTCTCCAAAGCCATGGAAGAAATTTCAGAAAACCATGCCTGATTTGAGCTGCTCTAGGGAAAGCTCGCCCAAGCGTCTATTGGCCAAGTGCTGAACTAAAACAGGAAGCTATTTGGGAGCAAAGTGCAGTGGTATCACCTCTAGCTTCCTTTGGAGCCAGCTCATGCCCAGCCAGGCTTATTACTCCTGGTTCCAGTCCTCTGCAATGCTTCAGAGGACTTTGGGAAATCTCTGCTGTGCCACAGTATGACACAAACGGAGCCAGCTGGAGTGCAGCTGTGGCCAGCTTAGACGTCTTTCATCCTGAGGGTAGACAGTCCCATTGAAGAAGCATTTAGATGCTGGGCTGGCACACAGCCCTGGAAAACACAGCTCTCTGCAGGTGCAAACACCCCACCAACATCTGCCAGCTGTGGGAGGCAGGACAGAGTAACCAAACATGGCATCTGATTCAGTTAAACATTTTTTTACCAATTAAAACTTACTGGTTGTATGCCTTCTTAAAATATTATCATGCAGCATCTAAAAGATATGCCAACTCTAGCTGGCTGTGGTTGGTTTGAGGTTATTTTTTTTTTCTCTGCAACTGAAGATAATCATAGTAATCTTTGGAATGAAAATAGCGATATTTCAGCTCAATCAACTCATACTCTAACTCACCTCAAAAATAAAATTCTTTCATTTTACTAAAAGAAAAAAAATCCCATGCTCTGGAATAAAATATAAGTGAATTTTCAAGACATGCCCAAATGCACAATCTGCCCATCAGTCATACCCAAATCTAACACACAGTCAGTATCTCAGAAGCACCAATGAGATTTCACACCCTGTTTAATTTCCACGTGCAAAATTTGGTAGGCATTTCTGTCCTCAAATCTTCTAAGTGTCCCAAGTGTCAGGGAAAATTTGACCCAGAATATGCTGAACATCATTTTCAGTCTTTGAGAAAACAATGCATGAATCCTGACACTCATCAAATGTACTAGGTGCCAATGCAATTATTCAGCTCTGACCATTCACTGTAGCTTTAGGAACATGCTCAATTTTGATCCAAATCATGACTTTGACACAAGAAGGAAAAATAAATGCTGTCCCTAGTAGTAGAAGAAGAAACAATATATTATTGCACAAATCCAATAGATCCTGGTTTTGTCATGGGTCTGACTGAAGTGATGAAGCTCAGATGGATAAATGTGGGCTACAGCCCAGCACTTCTCAGCCTGCTGGCCCTCACGATGCACACGCTGCTGCCAGGGCCACCCTAGGCTGATGGAATGATACACATTAATTTCAGAGGCATTGGCTCAGTCACTACATTTCCCAGAGTTGATGTGGGAGGGCCACTGAATCAGAACATGCCAGTGAAATGTCTGGCATACACCAAGAAATAAAATATCTGCAGTCTGGAACTAAATTATACGCTGAGAGATTAATTTTGAAAAATGCCTTTTTAAAGATGATACATATGCTCTTTTATATATATGTATATATCAGATGCAGGACACTGCTACAAACAAATGTCAAGCCTGCTGTCACTATCTGAGGATGAAGGACAATTAAAAGGTGTGGTTTTCCTCTTCTAAGAGCCAGAGGACCTTATGTTCCATGTTTATCACTTTGCCTCTTTCCAATCCTTAAAATAGCATGCATATAAGAGGAGTCTGAACGAAGTGCTTCACACAGCCTTGTTTTCAGCTACAACTTAAATGATTTTTGCACATGATTGGAATCATTTGCTCTTTATTTAACTTTGCAAGTGTTTTGGAAGACCTCTTGTAACACTGACTGTTTTTCTCTCCTGGGCTGCTGCTTTTACTGCCTCAGGCAGTTTCCCTCTGTACGGTCAAAAAAACGGATGTGGTCTTCTGGACGTTGTGGCCATTGAGTGAGGGTTGTCAAAAGAGAACTGCAGGACAGATGTCTCAGCCTGCAAAATCTCTCTCCATCGGCCCAGCACTATCAATGCCCAGTGGGGCTTGCTCCAAGCAGCTCACACACAGTGCCCAGAGAGCCACTGAAACGAATGGTAGCTTTCATTGCTGCCCTAACAGTGGGCTTAACCACCAAAGAGCAGCTGCTCCTGAGCAGTCTGCCAAATATGAACACGGCCTCAGAGTTTTTTGCTTTTTCCCTCTCCATAGGCTGGACTCTGAGACTTATCACATCCCTGCCTTTGCTGCTCAAGGACTGTGTGCTTCAAATTACACTTTTGGTAACCATGGTGAAATGCATGGTCCCATTTCTTATGAATAAAGACTTTCCCAAATATCTTCTAATGTGACTGCCCATGAGCAAAAACTTATTCTTTGACATCCTTTCCTCTCTGCTCTCAGCTCTGATGAATACAAAAGATGCATCAATTTTTTTCCACATTGAAAAAAACCTCCAATGCTACTCACAGGGTCATGAGGTATAAAACTGCAGTAAGTGCAAGGAGGCCAGCACATACAAAGCTTTCACATATTCCCGGCTAAAATAGCTGAGGTTTTTTTCTCTGAATGTGGTCACTCTCAGGAATTTAGATTTTTCTAAACATCATTATAACTCTCAAATTTAGGATTTGCTCTTGACTTGCAATTTCCATGTACAGGTCAAGTAGTCAACTCTAACAATTTCACCACCAATTTCTTACAGACACTCAGTGATTCACTTTTAAATCGCTCTCATTTGCTCAATTAGCATTCTGTTAATTAAACACAGAAAGTGCCTTTACTTTCCTCAGAAAAACACATTCCTGCTTAACCCTTGATTTATATATGTACCTCTGCAGGCTGTTTCAGTGAGATTAGAGTTTGCACACGTTGTTTTTCTTGGTTTGTAGATATTATTCTGAGGAAATCTTGCAGTATAACATCAGACTCACTGTCTGGCATTTATGCTGGAATTTTGCCTAGCATAGTTTGACTGCTGAGATAATTAATAGTCTTTAGTAACCATGATTCCCTGCCTGTGAACTTCAAAGACGGCAGCAGTTTAATATTCTTTCTTTGACTTTAAATAGTAGACAGTTATTACAACATTACATGATTTGGAAGTAAGGGACTGCACAGGAACTACTAATTGAAGTTGGCTAGAGGGCTCCACCAAATCTACCTTGAGTCAAGCTGTGTATGGGGAAATAGTTATATGATTTTTCTTATTCTCTCTCCATTTCCATCTGAACTCTGTCGAACTCAAATTATTGTATTATTCAGCTTATATTTCAACACCTTACTGTGTGCCTGTCCCAGAACCACCTAGTGCTTAGCCCACCAGCTGTGGGCTCTGCCTTCCACCAGGTTTACACATCTCTATTCTCACCTCCTGTTCAGCCTGAGGCAATCCTGAGCCTCAGGATTTCTGCCTGTGTGTAAGCACAAAAGCTGTGTATTTCAAGTCCCTTCACAGGTCTTCAAACACAGTGAGAAATATCTCCACATACTTTCTTTCTGTTCTCTTGCCTTTTCATTTCTGTGCCACATCTTTAACAAGCACAAACCAGATGTGTAATAACATGAGACAGAGCAATTAGAGCAACTCTCTATGGCTTCAGAGGTGTGGGTATGAGCCTTTGCTCTGCTCTTGGGCCCTAATTTGCTGCTGCTTCATAGAGGAAGCACGTGGCTTTCTCCTCCTCTGAGGACAGCTGTCAAACCAGACACCCATGTTTCCCAGGTTGTGTCACAGCACGATGGATGAGACCAGGTTCCCAGAGGGTCCTGTTGGTCCAGCTCTGTGTGTACTGGGTTACATTTGCAGGACCAGAGCCTGGAGCCTCCTGAGCTTCTAGGGAAATATTTTGTAATTCACAGTTTCAGTGCTTGCTGCACCACTAGTTATAAAAGCCTGATGCATCTTGAGACCACCACGCCACTGCACCAGTGGGATGTTGAAGAGTCTTCTATGGGCAAGCAGACTGGGTATAGGTAAATAAATACTGATGAATCCAAAAAGGAATAAAACATTACATGGTTTTCCTCAAAACTAAATACATAGTTTTACCTGTTCTGTCAAGACACCTGATGTGAGTTCAGAATGCCATGAACCCCAGGTCATAAGAAGTAAAAGCCATTCTCATTTTTTAAAATTTTCCCATGTTTAAAAACCTCAGAATTAAGTCCCTTATTTTTTCTACATCCCGTTGCTGCTCCTTGGCTGCAGGCTGTACCATCTACACATACTCGTCTCAAAGACTTCACTTGGGTTTTGGTAAAAGCCCCGGACAGGAGCATAAACACTAACACACTTCATCTGCAGATGGAAAGATTTAAAAACTTGGCAAAAAAGATGTACACAGTGTTATAGCAGAAAGGTAGGGAGTTCAGGAACCTGGATGACTACTCTACAGCCCAATCCATTAAGTTCATCTTCCTCTTAACTGCAGCTAAGTTAACAGAAGCTCTGTGGGCACAGCTGTGCCTGTGTGGAGACACTCTCCCGTAAGTTTCCCTGTACCCCTGCAAAAAGGGGGTGTTTCTTACAGCAGAAATTCCAGACAAAATGCTGCCTGATTTACAGAAGGTGCATGCATATACCTCTGTGATATTTGAACTGAGTTAAGATTACCAGCCCTTCTTGCCCATTATTAGACTTGAAAAAAATCCATTCAATTTTTCACCAAGGATTCATGAGGCCAAGATATTGCTCGAAAGAGATTTCATGGCAGTGTTTCTCCCAAGGCTGGGCACAAAATTACAGTAGCTGGACTAACCCAGATTCCAGCCTCTGCCTCAGTCAGAGCTGGGACAGATAAGGCCATGGGAATGCCACTCCATCCCTCCGTTCCCCGAGAGGCAGGGTAACAGCACTGCTTTGCCCTCGCTGACCTCTGAGCAAGACAGCCTGGGCTTCCTTTGTTCTACATTTCTGAGCATTTCTAAAGTAAGGAAAAGCCCTTTTTAGAGAACAAACAACAAAAAAAATCTCACAATAACAAAACAGAAAAACAAAAAACCCAAATAAAAAAGAGCAGGCAGCTAAGGAGGTATATGGTTAATTACCAGGCATATCATTATCTAGCAGAGCAAACTGTATAAAACTCTCTACATACACATCTGATGAAACCATTAGATGACCAGAAAAGACAAATATGCCTTTTGCAAGAAACTCTCAGTGTAGGTAAAGGAGTCAGAATGTAAAATCACATCTATATAAATTCATTAGATTCTGATTCCCATTTTATTCAGCAAAGACTACTACATTTGTACAGCTGCCCCATATCTATTCTTCTGATCTATGTATATTTATATCTCAAAGTAAATGAGAATTTACCTGAAGCTTACAGTTAGCTAGTCACCAGTTCATAAAATTTTTCATCCAACCAAAGAGCAAGAATTGCACTACTACCCAGGTGACCAGGCAGAAAAACACAATAGTGTTTGATTTATAGCAAATCCAACATCTGCAGTTTTTTAAACAAATTATTCTCAGCACAATTACAAACAATGAAGGCACAAATACAACAATTTATTAAGCATTTTGAAGAACGGAAAAGAAAAAAAATATGAACCTACATTCATTAAAAATTGTCTGGCCACATTTAGATTTAAAAAATAAATTTGCATGTTGGAACCCAAGCTGCAGAATTTTCTTTTCTTACACTTTTCATAGGACTCAGCACACAAGTTTTGCTCACCATTTAACATATTCCACATAGGCTTCTTGATCTGGAAGTCTGTTGCTACTTAAGTTGCCAGTGCACTTGAGGTAATCTAGAAGTTGCTTTTCTCTGAGATGTTTAATAATAAAAATAAATACAACATTATTTCTTCATCTATTTACAGTGAAACCCAAAGGAAATATTTCAAATTTATCATTTATTGAAGAAAAAATAAAATTAAAAAAGCACATTATGCTTTTGGAAATAAATTTCCAGCTCCTTTTTTTTTTCTGATGTATTCATCAAAGACTTATCAAGGGGCTTTGGGATGAGTTACGGGACTTTTTGGTTTCATACTTTTAAAAGTCAATTTACTCTGTGTTTGCAATTGATTTAACATAGCCTTTAGGATTTTTGATGCAGAATTTTAAATCTCTGGAGAAATCATGGCCACTTAAATAATCTAAATAGCACTAATATGTTTCCTTAGTCTTAGCTGCTTTATTAATGTTCATAACAATTTAAACATAATGTGCAAAATATGTAGAAATATCTTCTCAGTCTTTATGGTACTAGACATTATCTGTAAGTCACACAACAAAGGCTGCTATGGACTGATACCAAGAGCAGACTTGGTCAAGGTCAGACATTTCGGTTCAAGAAACCAAACAGTAAGACCCAGGAGAAAAAAGGTCCAAAATGTCCAAGTCAGAGTTTTTCTGAGTGTTCGGATCTTGTCGTGTTCAGTTGTTCACAGCTAACACTGGGAACAGCCTCAGTGTCTGCACCCTGTCCAGTCCTCTGGAAATCCCGCTGAGGTTTCCAGAGGGGTCACATTGTGTGGCAGAGGCGCCCTGCACTCGCTGTGCCAGTGCTTAAGGAGTTAAAAGGGACAGTACTGAACTGAACCACCTCTCCAGCTCACTGACTGTCCCCTTGGCTTTGAGTGAACAAAAGGGGGATCTCTGAATAGGAGCTGAAGATTTCATTTCAAAAGGTATTAGAGATGTGATACAGAGGCACTATCTGATACCATTTCAGGTGAAACTACTATGAAAGTGTGGTAAAGTCATTACAGTTTCAGTGCATGTGTCCTTTTTTTCCCTCACAGAAGAATCAAGATACTTCAAGCTCTTTAAGAAAAGAGACAGTAAAAGGTGAATGACAAAAGTTTGAGCAAAGGGTCAGCGGCAGGTCCCTGGGACTGATTACCTCTTTGAAATCCAGGCAGCAGGGGATGCAAGGTGTCAAAGGCTGCAAAATCACTTCTGCTGAGCATCTAATCACCAATGGGTCTGATCAGTGGAGAACATGGGGTGAGGAACCAGGAGAGATCACTAAGAAGGAAATAAAATTAATCATGCTGCTTTACACGGAAAGAAAAAAAAAAAAGAAAAAAAAATAGCCAACAAAAATTCAGCCTGCAGAAAATGCTGGCAAAGGAAACAGGCAAAACAAAGAATTAATAAAAGACCTAGGAGTGAGGGTAAATAATAAAAAACTAGAATAAATAAGATCTAAACATTTTTGCCAAGTCTGTGGGAGCTCATTGACTTTAAAGAATGACATCTCACAGAAGCTCTTTACCCTGATGCCACAGAGTCACTGGGGTAGGTAGGAGGGGATAGGCTAGAAGTCACCATCTAACTCCAAGGAAGAAGAAAATGGCACAGAAAATGTCAATTACAAAATATGGAAATGTCTTTACAAAATATGGAAATGTCTTTTCAAAGAAGTGAGGAGGACAAATGGGAGAGACTTCCCCCAAACCTAGGCTGTATGACCTCCCAAGGCAGGCATGGTTTCCCAGGGAAATGAGCCCTGCCTCAGTGGGAGTGATTCTCCAGAGGTGAAGTACTTCACTGACCAAGAGCACTGCAGAAACCATCACCCCTGCCAGCCCCTTGGTGTCTACCCAAGGCACACTGGGAAAATAGAAATTGTACCTGTGCTTCAGCAACCTCAGTGAAGATCCCAGTCCCCCTCCTACCTTACCTCCACATTTTCACTTGTTTAAAGGACCACATTGCTCTAATCACTGGCAATATGGAGGCAAGCTTTCCACCCTGCCTACATTGCCACCTGTACAATGCTACCCAACAGGCATCTGTAGCTAGCAGATGTGGGGGTGCACACCATTAAACAGCATCATTAGTTCCGCCAGGCCCTGTGTGTTCCTGTGTTTCCAGGACAGAGGTGGCAGATGCACTGGTATAATGCCATCACAGGGAGAAGACAGGAAGATGTTGGAGGCTCTCCAGGGATGTGGCCGCATCCCTACAGTGGAGTTCAGGAGACCACTCACCAGGATGGACAGGGCTCATGAGGAAGAGAGGAGGAAGGGAGGAGGAAGAGAGGAGGAAGAGAGGAGGAAGAGAGGAGGAAGAGAGGAGGAAGAGAGTCCCTGCCCCAGGCCAGGCTACAGCCCCTCACACTTCGGTTTTCTTCATGAAGAATAGGCAGACAGCAGTCATTTAAAACACACATTAACTGTTTTCCAGGAGATTGGTGGAGCTATGGTCAGAGGGAATTTAGGAAAGCAACATATGCCCACATACCAGGAGGGCATGCACTCCTGTAGGAACTGAGAATTGCACTTCCAGAATTAAAATGGAAAATGCAATTCTCTTTAATGATGATTACAGGTTTTGGTGTAGTTTCCTGGATAAACCTAGGTAACAGCAAGACATCACTCGTATTGTTAAAAGCTGTATTTATCATGACCTGTGGCAAATTCAGAAAGAAATTCCCATAAAAAAGGATGGATATTTACCTCTGGATTACTCTTACCTTACCAAGTTTCAGGGAATGCACTGATTTGTAAAGGTACCTAGTGGCTAATTGTATGTTTATCAACAAAATATTTAGGCAGTACTGTTGTTTTTTCCCCGGTTACAAGATGCACATTTGTTTCACAGTGTTTTCACTACTTGTATGACCACTAAAACGATATATTCAGGATAATGAGGTTTCTAGTGGTTTTGAAATGTTATTTAAATGCTGATTTCAGAAGTACTGTTCATAACCTCTGTTAGGACTGCCAAGAAAGCACAATTTCCAAGAGGTTTATATCAGCATAAATCTATAGAGCTTTGTTGAAACACTGCATTCAGAGGAAAATTTTGCCACTCATCTGACTAGATACCCACAAACCACTGACCTAGCTAAAAAGTAACCTGCAGCACCATAAATTGACAGGCACAGAAAAGTATCTCAGTTAAATGTGAACCCTGAATCCCTTTAAAGGTTCTTTTCTCCTTTTTTTCAACAACGGTTCTTTGAGTTGGGAGGAAATTTTCCACATCCAGCTTAGTTTTAACTTAGCTCAAAAGTACTTCTGCAAATGGAATTTTGTATTCAGTAAGCCTGCTCCTCCACGACAGCAAGAGGGGATGGATGGATGGATGGATGGATGGATGGATGGATGGATGGATGGATGGATGGATGGATGGATGTTTGCTTCTGCTTTTCTATGTCACCAAGGTATGTAGCCAGGTGTGTGGCTGGCTGCTGGATGACATCATGTAAGTCATGTCATCTTTCTTTGCTTCAGATTTCCATCCACTTGAAAATAAACAGATAAAACACTTGGAAATTCTCTAGCAAAATCCTTGACATGATTGGGTCTTATTTTTCTAAGAAGAAACAAAAGACCTGTGCATTTGCAATGTTGCCAGAGCAAGGACTAGTGAAGCAGGACACACCCTAGCTCTGACAATTGCCTTCCTCTGCAGCTCAACTCACCCCTATTTGCCTTCATTTCCTATATCTGATATAGGTGGTATTTATTCTGATGCACATTCCCCAGAATACTGTGCTAAATGTTGCTGTCTGCCACATAAGAAAGTATCTGAATTACTGAATAATAGAGGGTTGAGAATCAAAGAGACCTCTAGAGTTCATCTGGTCTATCCCACACAATTAGGGCCACCTACAGCAATTGCTCAGGACCATGTTCATGTAGGTTCTGAATATCCCCAAGGAAGGAGACCCCACCACCTCTCCGGGCAACCTGTGTTGAGGCTTGGTCACCCTCACAAGAAAAACGTGTTTTCTGATGTTCAGAGGGAACTTGACGCGTTCCTGGCTGTGCCCATCACCTCCTGTCCTGGCGCTGGGCACGACGGAGAAGATCCTGGTCCTGTCCTTTTGTACCCTCCCTCCAGGTATTTGTACACATTGATAAGTTCCCCTTTGGGCCTTCCCTTCTCCGTGCTGAACAGTCCCAGCTCTCTCAGCCTTTCTTCATAGGGAAGGTGTTCCTGCAGCTTACTCATTTTTGCAGATCTTGGCTGCACTTATTCCTGTAGCTCCATCTCTCTCTTGCACTGGGGAGCCCAGAACTGGATGAACATCTAGGAATAGCTGAGAAAAAAAGACATAATAATTGCAAAAAACAAAATACATTCTCTTAGAAGTCAGACACTTCAGGAGGCTACTGGTTGATTTACCAAGGAGAAAGTTAAGGGAGAAGCTTGATCACAATTTTTAGGGACCAAGACATGGAACACAACATAATTTAAGTAATTGTCAATTCATCAGAGTGAAACAAGGCCAAATCATCCAATTTGAAAGGGGACAGAAGAGAAACGAAGTGCAGTGCAATTATTTGTTTAACAATGACAGAAATTAGCCGCTGGAAAATTTACCAAGTATTCTGGCTGATTGTCTGTATCTGATGATTAAATCAAGATCAGATTTTTTGTCTCCTTTGAAGTCTTGTCCCAGTTCATACAAAAATTCCTCTGGCCTGTGTGATGCAATAAGTCAGACAAAAAAGTGATCACAACAGTCCCTTCTGGTTCTATCATCTACTCTTTTATATGAGATGGCATTTGCTGTTCTGATGATTAGGCAATTAACATTGCAAAGCAACAGAAAATTCCTAAAATTCAGCAGGGCTGAATGCCTTGAGTTAGTCTTTGCCTCAGTCTCAGAACAAAACTCTGAACACAAAACACCACTGTACTTGTCTTTAACAAGCCAGAAACAAGACAGAGAAGAATTTGGTAGTTTAAATGCCAGTTTGGGTTACCCAGCCTATCTCAGCTGTGTGCTAATCAGCAGTAGCACCTGTGTGCCAGACACAGGCTGATAAAATCTCCATACTGCTGATCATGATCAAGTGTGGCAGCCAGATTTGTTTATAAAAAACTGAAGCATCTCTAAAGGAAAGGTGTTAAGGGGTTCTTTGTCCTAGCAAAACTGCTCAGAGTAAAAAAACCCATGCTTTTACCATGGAGAGGAGTCCTTTATGAAACAGTCCTTGAACATAGCTAGGAGCTGGAACACATCGACTGACATAGGTCAGGCTGCTGCAGCAATTATGAGTTTGGATTCTGAAGCCAGTCTACCAGATATACCAAAGAGGAGCAATTTTTCTGAAAAAGTCTTCTGGTTTCTGAGGGAGACAGCTCCCTGGAAGCAAAGTGCTCTGATGCCATTTATGAAGGTGCACCACGAAAAGACAGGAAGACATTAGAAGAGAAAACATAATGTATGTTAATCATCTGCAATTCACTTTTCTGTATAGCTAGGAAATGAATGATTCTGTGTAATGCTAAGCACAAGACTGTGACTCTTTGTAGATAGTCCTTGAACTGAAACAATAAAGAAAGCAGCATACTTCTTGTCATTCTATTGCAGCCCTCATGAGAGCCAAAATAAGCTTTAGGAAAGTTTATGTCTAATTTTCAGACTTGGCTGCTCTAAAGACATCAAGGAGCCCAAAGAATTTTCCTACGGATGAGTTACCCTTAGTAATTTCATGTTATTCCTCAGAGCAGAACTGAAATCCAGCCGAGATCCAGAACCATAGTGCTGGGGGAAGGTTTGGAGGGCATGTAACTGAACATGGAGTCCTGCTTACCAAGAACAACCCACCTCCTAAGCAGACACCCAGATGAGCAGTTCCAGAGAGGACATGGATTTATGTGACAGGCATGAAGTGTAACTTCCCCATGGCTGTGGGCAAGCCCATGGACAAAGTCTGTGTCTTTCCCACCAGAGGATGACAGAAGGGAGTGGGGGCTGAACGTCTAACTCCTGCTTGCACACCATTTCTGTTCATGCTTGCAGCTGATATTAATATGCTCCACTGACTGCTCAGTACCATGGCTGCTGGAGGACTCAAAAGCTAGTCAGGAGAATACCACATAAAATCATGAACAGATTTTTATCTTTTTTATGCGGTGCATATCACCACACACCGTGGGTGGAGGCACTGGTGTAAACAACCACTGCCAAGGACAGCTCTCCCTCCTCTAGCCAAGGCTGGAGCTACAACCCTTTTGTGACAGGCAACATTTTAGCTCATTTTCTACAGCTGAATAACTTAAAAAATTATGTAACAGGGTGAAAAATTTAAATTTAAGCTGTGTGTGTTTCTAAGCCAAGCAAGTAGCAGTATTATTTATTGTGTCCCCAAACCCCTGGAAATCAGCACACAGACAGTGGTATCTAAGTCCTTTCTCTTCACACACATCCCATCAAGTCTTCCCTCTCCTGCTCTTGGCATCACTTTTTATGCCTGATCCATTATATCTGCTGGAAATTTTTAAACAGGAAAGCTCAAAAAAGACTGTAATTAAAAAAAAATAATCACTAATATACTTTCCTCAGTCAATAGGGTAAAGCCAAGCAACGAGGGAAATTCACACACACATATCCTAAAACTGTAAATAGAAGAGGCTCTTAGTTTGGCAGAAGTGAGCCTGCATATAAATGCAGGATTTCTGAGACCAGCCCAGTGTGTGTATACACACAAGTATATCAGCTGAAAAAATTTAGCTGTGCCTCTCTGCTGTCCCAAAGCAGAGCTGGCCCTTGGTACATGACCACCACACACCATCTCCCAAGCAGGGGGCAGTGTGGCAGAGGAAAGCCCAGATTTATCCTGGCAAACGGGAGAAAAGCTCCAAAAGGGTGAAGGATACAATGGGGCCAAACACACAAAGTGTGAGATGTAGGCAGGAGCATGTCAGCTGGGAAGGAGTGCTGGGGGGCATTTTGGCACAGGGTGGCCTGGGGCACACGCCACTCATAAGGACAGCACGAGCCCGTGCTGCCTGACTGGCACAAGAAAGGGGAACATTAAAGAAAGTTTCATAAGCACAATCACACAATTCTTTTCCTTCACCTTCTATCAGACTGCTGTTATGTACTGCTGGAAAGCACTGGTTTGAAGGCAAATAGAGACCAACTATAGGGCACAACATAGGAGTACCACAAGTGGCCTCAAAAACATCTTCCAACTGCAGGTCACAAGCTGTTTCCCTTGAGAAAGGAAACAGTGGTGGAGGAAGGGGAGATAACAGCAGTCTTGAGTTCATGAAGGTAAAAACAAAAGGGAACAGGTAGTTCTCCATGGCTGCAGGAGATCGAGCAAAAGGAAACAGATTTAAATTAAGGAAGAAAAATAGCTAAATAAGCAACCAGAAAACTCTGAGGGGAGTTAAGACAAACACCCCTGAGTTCAAGGCCAGGTTGGATGGGACTTTGAGCAACCTGCTCTAGAGAAAGGTGTCCCTGCCCAGGGCAGGGGGAGGGAACCAGATGAAACGTAAGGTCCCTTTCTCAAACCATTCTATGCTTCTATGAAGAAGGTTACCTATCCTGAGGCTACCTATAGTGTATCTCAGCAATTACAACATTCAGAAAGCACAGAAAATGTAAAACACAAATACACAGACATAGCAAATAGAAACAGGTTAATGATATGTAGAGCCTTAGCTGATATCTGGAAAAGACAACTGGCCTGAAGTCTCACATGCAGCATTATTTTTGTGAGGAGCAGAGGCCAAATTCGCAAACTTCAAAGGGCATTCATATGAACTGAGTTAATTTTCAGGGGTATTTGAATGCTAAACTCTTTTCACACAAAATCTCAAATCCTTCTCCCCTCTGATTTTCCTTTTCCCCTCTAATAGATTTTGCCTGTGAATGCTAGGAGTGCAGAGACAGCATCTAAAATAATCTGAGGTGCACACACTCCTACTAGATACAGATAACTGAGGGTACCACGTTTTGCAGAAAGCCTGTGACGTATGAGGGAATAGTCATGTCAAACCAAGAGCTTCTTCTCTCCATTCCTGTGTGGAGTCTTGGATAACATCCAGTTCAGACAGAGCAGCTGAAAGTAATTTCTCTCTGATGTTCTTTAAAAGCCTAAATGCAATGAAATACTAGTGTGAGTCCATTTCCCAATGAGCAAAAGTGTCAAAAAGCCACCATCAGAGCTGGATCTAATTGGCACTCCCAGTAGGGAAGGGAGGAAAGAGATGGTGAGACACAATGCCCTGCCTCCTGTGGTACTTGTTAAGAAACTTTCTGCAGCAGTTGTTCCAAATTTTGGGGCACTGAGTTTCATTTTTTCCCACCCACACCAAACCCCCCATGCTCTATTATGGTTAACCAGACACCCTGCTGACATGTTCTGCCTCTTTATCCCTCCTGGCTTTTGCCGCCAGTGAACAGCTGTTGCTGTATGAAAAGTCACACCCTGGATCCATATTCTTGACCGATTAAATGCAGCTTAAAATGCTTGACCCCATTCCAGGCCCATGGCCATTCTGGCCTCGAAGCTACCATGGCTGCATTTAAATGTATTTATCATTTTTGCTATCAACAGAATATGACTCAATTGAGCACAGAGTTATAGGGTCAATCATCAGTTCTGCAGCTGAAGCCTTACCTCCACACAACTTGCTCCCAGATCACTCCCTATTACAGTGAAACAATCTCAGAATCAAACCCTAAACTCTGGAAGATTGGCTGGATAACCCAACCATAAAATCAGATTATTTGAGTTAACCAGGCTTACTCAAGAGCTTTGTGTGAATTTCGGTCACTCATAACACTGAAGACTTCATGGCAAAGTAGGCACAGGTAAGTATTGCTGTGGGTAGTCCTGCAGTCAAGCTGCCAGCCTAGCAGACCTTGTTTAGGGTAAGTGCCACACCAGCCTTCCTCTGGGAACAGTCAAGTCCCACTGATTGCAAGGAGGTAAGCATCTCACTTTTCTCCCCTTCCTTGCAGTCTTCACTTTGCCTGGAAATTTAATTACCTGGAAATTTAATTACCACTTTGCCTGGAAATTTAAATTACCCTACTCCAGGCACTTCAGAGGGCAAATCTGTTCAAAAAAGATACAAGGCTGATGAGAGAGGATGATTAGGTACCACCAGCAGCTAGAAAAGCATTACCTTATTTCCACTGGTTATCTGCTGCTCTCCATGAAGTATGCTAAAACAAGTAGTGCATATTTCCCTTCAAGAAATAGTTTATTTTACAGCATCCATCGTTAGGTGGTTTCTGGAGCCTTCCCAGTAGTAGTAACGAAAAAAAATCACAACAGACTCATTTTCCTCACTAATTCTCCTCCTAAGGCATTCATCTGCTCTGCACAGTTGAGTTTATTTCCTCATTCCCCTTTTCTCTTCATACTCTTTCTCTGTCCTCTTTGCTTGTTCCCATTTCCTCAGCTCCTTTACATTTTTTCTCCTCCTTTTCAACTTCTGCTCTATAATTTGTGCTAGTCTGCAGAGAAACTAAGTCAAAGCAGCAAATTTTATGTTTCAGCCTGAGCACAAGAAGATTGGTCACTCTCATCTCCTCTGAAAATGAGTTTGAAAATTTTGGTCTCGCTGCCCTGCATATGAAAGAAGCATAAAAGGGAAATGTAGCAAGAACTGGCAAAGAGTGCATAATAGAGCAACAGGTTGCTTCTGGGCTCTGGCACCAACTTTCCCATCATCCAGAGTTTTTAGAGGACAAGACACATGGCACAGACAGAATTTAGGCCCTGCAGTACTGTTTGACCAAACAAAACCCCCAGGCTTTCTACACTGTCAGACTTAGCTCTTTAAACATTCTTTCAACGCAAAAAGAGACTTGTCCAAAAACGTCTTGGCAGTTTTGTCCAGAAAGAAGCCTGAGTGGCCATTTTAGACCACACTTGTTAAAGGAAATGTCAAACATCCCATACGAGACAGAAGACAGCAGCAGATCTCTTGCAAGCACCAGTCCAAAGCAGGAAGGTGCCTGGACAGGGAAAAGCCTAGATAAATAGTTCCTGGACAACCCATTAACAGAAATGCATCCTCAAATCGTGCTCAGATAGTTTCAAGTAAACACGTTTGTAGAAAGAACTATTGGTACAGATAATCAACAAACTAAAAAAAGTCAAATGCAGGCTTTCTGTGAATTCAGTTCTATTACCAACCTATATATAACACTTATGCTCTGCACAAAAAGGGGGAAATAATATAGGCTGCTATCAGATTCCTTTGAGTCCTCCTCGGTTTCTGTACTATGCTCTTAATTAATACATAATTAATGTCCTTTTTTGTTATGTAAAGAGATTTTAATTTTGCTTTTCTAGTTCCTTGTTATTACTGCAGACAGGACAGTTTTGTATGAAAGCAATGGCTGGTGATGTGTAATACAGCAGCTGGTTCCAAAAATTTGATTTCTCTGTTTACATCCCTGTCTTTAAAGTCCCATAGCAACTGAAAAAAAAAAATAAAAATCCTCAACTAAATTACCATATTGAAAACTTCCATATAATCCTATTTATGCAGAAGGGTTTTTCTTACGGCATTTTGAAAAGTTCCTGCCCAGCTGCTAATATTTTAATAAAATACCTTTATTATAGAGTGCACTGGGAACTAGACCTGGAACTTCTCTAACTGCAGTTTAGGTGGGAGAAAGAAATACACCACTAAAACGTTTGCAGCTCAGGTCTTTTTACTATTTGTTTCCCTTTCAAAATGTTTTGACTAATTTCAACCCTTGCACCTGCTTTGATCACACATTTTAGTGATTATATTTTCTTTACCCCTGCTAGAGAGGAGGCTGGAGCTTTACACTTCTCATTGACAACCCTTCCATCAAGAATGCATTAAAAGATGAGCACTTTCCTTGGCAGCAAAGAAGGAAACCATGATGTGTTACACACAGAAGGCTGCCTCAAAAATAAATAAATAAAAGAACTCACCTCATATTTTATCCAGCATCTTCTGAGTCTCATCAGAGGAAATTAAAAACAAAATTGGCTTCTTGAGAGGTTAGATCAGACAACTTAAAGAACAGCTGCAATTTGTGTTTCTGAGAAATGAAAATTGAAATGCAGACTACAGTGGATATTGGGTGATTTATTAACCTACTTTCTCCATTCTTTCTGAGTGTCAGTACATTCAGCAGATTATCAATAGCACTGTCTTTAATGTATGATTTTCAAAATGAAATTAAACGGTCTCTGTTCCTTCTCACCTCACACAGAGCACCAGGATGTTCAAAGGCCCTGGCAGCACCTGTTTGCCCAGCAGGAGGCAAGGAGCCTGCAAGCACATCCTGCAAATCTCACAGCCTGACAAAGTGCAGTGGCACCAACTGCTGTAGGTATTAGTGCTGCTTGTACCAAATGCTTGAGAGCCCTCATGAGCTTCCCCAAGCACGAGGCCTGCTCATGAGCAAAATTATCAAATGTTACTCCTTGACAATTTGTTGCTTTAGTAATCTAACCCCACAGAAATGATATCAAGATCTACAAAGCCATTCAGCCCTTAATCATAGCAGATATGAATCACCATATCAGTTAACACTATGTGCGTAAATTGCTGGCAATGTGGATTTATGCCACCAGGACATCATTCACCAGTATCACCCCTCATCTTTGATTAGAATTGTGGGATTTGAGAGGAACAGACTTACTTAGCTGGTTGCAATTTGCATTGCGACCTTAACAAAAAAGTCGGGGGCTGAGGTTCACAATCTGTCTGTGTGTTTAAGTAAGAGTTTCACGTTCACCCTGCTCAGATTAATTGCTTCTTTAACCTGCAAATGCTGACACACATGCACAGCTGTGCACACTAATAGGGGGGACAGCAGCTGAGTTTCTATCAAGTTTCATTACATCCTGCATGTTTAATTGTTCTCATCACTGAAAATCATCATTTTATTTAGCAGTTTAAATAAAACAGAAATTCCATATCCACTCATTTAAGACATTTATAAGCAAACAAAAATGCTTTTAAGAGGAACACTTATTACATAGATGCACGGACTTGGTCGCCTGGTGCAGGTAAAAATTTTTCTACTCACCCCCTGTGTCTGTAGCCAAAGCAGGGTCAGAGACTGTGATAAAAAGTTTTTTGATTCATTCAGCTTAGCCTGGTGACACTAGCATGCTGGGTCAAGTGCACTGTAGCTGCCCATAATTGCAGATATTAATGAAGCTTTGAAAGGGATTCAAAAATGACTTTAAATGTCCATGCTGGCTAGAAACCCATTTTGTCCTCATATAAGCATGCTAGATCATCCAAAACCTAATTCAGCTACTAGGGTTAAAATACACAGATAACACTCAAGCTCTTTTACGGCTTTTACCCATGCCAGGCTTCTCTCTCCTTGGCTCATTATCTTGTTCGTCCCCTCTCATTTGACAGGGAGCCCACTGAATATCAGAGCAGAGCATCCGCATGCTGATGCTGCCAGACTTTCTATTACAAAACCCAGTTTGCAGGGCTACACCATCCCCCACTGAAGCTTTGAAAGCAAGACATTAGGTCCCAGCTTTGGAAATGGGTCAGATTTGGATACCCTCCCCTCATAGTAATGCTCTTGAGTGGGTGGATTCTGCCTGTCAAAGACTTGTGGAGTGTCAAAACACAGGTGCCATCATCTTCCCCCAGGCACCCCTCCACTCTGCCTCTGTCTTTGCCCTGATACTGCCTTCAGTGATCCTATGGTCCCATCCTTCTGCCAAAGTCCCCTTTCAAAATGCTCTCTTTATGGATAAAACAGGTAAAACCAACACAGACCACGCTGGTAGCAGGTGCTGAGGGGCCTGGGCTTAGCTTCAGCTTCCCAGAGACAACCTGCAGGATTACAGCTTCCCTTTGACCTGACTGCATGTCTCTGCAGGCGGTTGGCCTCATTGCTGAAGCATCAGCCCAGTTCACCCAAGGAAGAAGAATGGAGGGGCAGCTTGGAATTTGACTTCTTCCGCTCTGGTTCTGCTGGCCACTGGGTGCATACATATTTACATAAAAACCTAAACTTACACATGCTAAATCCTTCTTTGAGACAAGAGAACTCCTAGAAAAGCTCAAGAATTTCACTTGTCAGCATGAAAATTTGTCTTTTCCAACAGAAACCAGGCAAGTCACACTGCAACTGCTCTGCAGAAAGTCCCTGAGGCATTTCAGTGCCACGTGTCAGCCCTCCATTGCCTCTTCCCCATGCCAGCCTTTCTTTAACTGCATGAAGAGTTGAGAATGGAGCTGCTCTATTTCTCCCTGCTGTTAGTCAAACTTCGGAGCATCCAACCGACACCAGTCTATCAGCCTTACAGTTATTTAAAGACAGCCTGACAGTTTATTATTAATAGCAGCAATTACATTATTGCAGCTAAAAGAGACAAGTGGGACTGGGAACGTACTGCAGCCAGGGTTAGAGAACTGCTCAGGCCTGCTTTGTGCTAGAAGAGGCTTTCAAGTGTGATTATATGACCAAACCCTTCTCACTGAGACCCATGATACATCTTCCCACAGCACATGGCAAAGATAGGGGCTCATTCTGCCAGCCCATCTATAAGCTGAGGGGTCACAGAGCCAAACTTCAGCTAATACACCTTTCTTCTCAACATTTACTACTGCCTCAGGCTTAGCAAGGCACTCATCTATCCATGCCTCTTCTGGTCATTTCTGAGCTTGAGGCAGAGCATGCTGACATCCGCTTCTGGCACATCATTCAGGCAATGCCAGTCTCTCTTTTCCAGAGGGAAGAAAAAAACATTTCCCAAAGAGAATGTAGATAACCAGCAGAAAGCCACGCTTTATTTTTGCCCATGTAGCTGCATCTAAACTAGGGGTCTACATCAGCATTATTAAAATAGCTCAACCAATATTATTTTACAGTCAGCAAATCCAAATGTAGGTCTTAGCCGCTGGGAGAGAACCATCTTCCTAAGTAGGCACTGACGAGTTTGTGCTTTAAAGGCTTTCTGGAAGAAGGGAAACCGAGGCAGAAAGCAATTGAAAGACTCCCCCAAGGTCATGCAATACATTTATGCAAAACATGACCCTACCTGCTTTTTAGTCCAAGGCACAGATGCCATGGAGGTAGCAATTTAATAAGCTACAAGCCCCATCTGTTCATTATTGTCTCAACTGGAGATTGCCATCCCCAAAGCTGAGCCACATTAATTGATTATATGAATGCTCCTGCTTTGACCCAATGCAAAGGCAGTCAATTTAATTTAAATCCTTGTTGGAGAAGATTTCAATTTGCTGGCTGACTTTATGCTGAAGCAGACAAGGAGTACTCACGGAAGTTTCATAACCCACTCCTGCTACGTCTGACAGAGCACATCTGTCCACCTTCTACCTCCCTGGCAATTTTTAAATCAAAACAAATAAAATGTGAAATGAGCTAAAGGGAGACTTTCACTTTGGGCTGAACAGAATTTCAGCTGTTTAGCTGGAATTTTAGCAAAATTTCCCAAAAATAATAGCATTTTTTCAATCAGAAGTTTTCCCTGGTTTGCTTTCCAGAATCATGTATTTTCCCTTTCTCTACATACTTAAATCTGGTAAAGAAAAGGTAACAGAGTTCACACTTTTGTTCCAACTACCAGTGTTAGGCAGAAGTAGTAGGGTCACAGAAGCTACAGAGATGAAAAAAAGCTTTTAAAAAATTCTCCCTAAATGCTGCATCCACTCTTCTTGACATTTTAAGTCATCAAAACTTCACTTGTGATATGAGAGGCTGCTAAATTTTCCTCTCTTACCCTTTTCTTTCAGTTTTATTAGCAGTTGGATTTTGATTACATTATGCCTGACAAGAACCAGCTGCCTCCATGAGTAACTGCATTATCATCAGAGGCAGCCACAAGTAAAAGCATGATGTAGGTAAAGGGGTCATAACATTTACTGCCTTTTTTTTATAAACTGCATGAGAAACCAATTCACAAGCACTCTTCTAGTGTTAAAATAATAGACTTGCAAGTCCTCTCTGTGAGCTTGGCTTCCAGGGAAAACCAACATCCACCCAACAACACACCTCCAAAACCACCCTTTCCCTCTTTTGTCCATGAAAACAAGACCATTCTTTGAACATATGAAAGTGCATTAAAGAAAGAGTACTTTGTTAAAATATAGCAATTTTTAGATCTTTTCCTAGAAGTAATACCTCTGCTTTGCTTGTATTGAGGGTATTTTTCTCTTAGTCTTGGGAAAAAGGAGAAAAAATTCACAAATTGCAGCTCAAAACAAAAAGGCAGGAGCATGGACAGTTCAGGTATCTCACTCCAGTGCAGTGACATTACCAACAAGTGCAACAGTAAATAAAGTAAGCTGATGTTCACAGACAGCTGAACAAGGTGGTTTGAAGATATCCAAATTACTGCAAACAGCCCATTTCTCTTTCTCTTTCACCTTCTACACCATCACTTGACCGTAATGGCACTTTTGCTGTTCATCACTCTCTCTCCCCATCAATTTTCATTGCCCTCCACAGCTTCTTTATCACTTTTGTTGTCAAACCTACAACTACCTTTATCTCAAATGTTTGCCATAAATTCTGGCAATAGACATCCAACCTGTGAAGAATATAAATAAATTGGCTACTTTTAAGAGGCACTAGGTGATAATGTATTTTTTCATATCCACAGATACAGCTAATACCTTCACATCTGTATTGGAAAACTGACTCAGCACGAACACCTTTACTCTGACTGGTTGTCTGTCTCCCTGCACTATATTAAGAAGCGAGCATGTTCTGGAGCAGTAAATAGGGACCAAACTACCACATGACTCAAAACAGTCACCAGCAAAGAAAAATGTTCAGCCATTTCCTTTCTGCACACCCTGCAGGATGTTTTACTACAAACTGTCTTTATAAAAAAAAAAAAAAAAAAAATTAACTCTAAACTTTGCTAAAAGGTACTGAATGTTCATGAACAGAACTATCACAATTTTCAAAAATTAAAAATGATAGAGTTTTAGCTTTCAGAAAAAAGTAATTCCAAACCCATTGCCTCCTTTTTCCTGCAATTTTGTGGTGATTTTTTGTTGGCAGGGTTGTTTCTTGGTTTTTTTGTTTGGTTGGCTTGTTTTGAGGGTTTTTTTTTTTATTGGTTTGTTGGTTTTTTTGGGGTATTTTTGTGGGGGTAGGTATTTTTTTCACTTTTACACTGGTGCAAAAGGGTTGACTTTAGTAGGTGCTGAGGTTTGCTCCACTACAAACAATAGAGAAAAATCCATATCTTTGTGCAGACATGTCTATTCTTCAAGCCAAAATGTGTGACTGGGAGCAGGCACCAACAGGGAGTACCCCTCCACAGTGCCCCAGCAGAGACAAATTGGTGTCTCATTCACAGCTCTGCCTCTTCCACCCAGACTGAAAAAACACAACATAGGTCCACACCATATGTTAAATACTGATGATGAGTAAGACTGGCCTTATGAGAAACTACCAGATTCATGTGTATCTGACACAACCAGGAAATTTCAATTCTCTCACTAGTTGAGATCCCTTATGTTTCAAGGAAAAACCTCAAATTTTGTTCAATGACTCCACAGCTACAGCCCTGCCATTCTCATCAAAAGCAAGATGCAACATTACTCCCAGTAGCCTTGACCACACAGTTACAAGCTAAAAGTGCAGACTCAGTTAACAATAAAGAGAAAAATAAATCTCTAGCTGCTGACAAATGTGGAGAAATATGACCCAAGTATCACCAAAATTCTCAGAGGCCAAAGAAGGAGTTTAAATAAAAAAGTTTCAACCACCAATTCTTTTTTTTTTTTTTTTTTTTAAGGACATGGTGAAGGAACAGAAGAATACACAGAGATGCTCAGCTCATTTTGTCACTGGAGTACTCCTAAGACATAGAAAGACAAATTCCTAAAAATGTACCAGCTGAAAGACAGGGTAGCATCAGACACATGTTCATGGAGGTCTCTTGTTCTTTTGCTCCTTGTTTACCCTGACCAAAATAAAAGGGTAAGGCAATCCCTGGCTACTATGGAGACTTCCCATCAGGGCAGGAGCCCCTGTGAGAGCAGCAGCCCTGTCTCCCACAGCTTTCATAGTCCCAGCTCCAGCAAGAGCACCTGGCCCATACAGTTACACCCAGAGCTGTCATCTTCTCCTCTCAAAGCGAGGGGCAGTCACCCTGGTAGGGGGAAAGCTGCTTCCCCAAAGGTGGGCAGCAAAGCCCAGCTCATCTAGAGAGAGGCAGCTACGTGGGCTCACCTCATCCAAGGGCTTCGTGCTCAACAGTGTGGCTGTTCAGCTGCTGAAACAGCCACTGAGGTTGTAATTAGCTGACCTCTGCCAGGGGCAAAGAGGACAAGGAATGAAGCTGAGAGGATTGAGACAGCAGCTGTGTCCCTTTTCTTCAGAGAGACACAGGGTCTGGTGCTCCTCTGTTGCCACTGTCAACCTGAGGCCACCTCACAGGCAGCTGATCAAGGCATCCTGGCAGTCAACCATGCAGTCAGCGCGTTCAGGTCGCAGTCACAGCGTGCACACACATTTGTACACGCTTTAGCAAGCAACCTGGTGTAGCTGCAAACCACCAGCTCATTACACTGGTTCAGCACCCATCAATGCCTCCAGTCCCTCCAAAAAGACAAGCACACGGGGAGGTTTTGTGTGAAGTGGTCACTGCCATCTCAGATCGTGATGACCTGCAAGTATAAACCAAGGCAGCCACTGTTATGGCTATGCTGATGTACACTGTGTAGGGTACTCCCTTCTTCCCCTTTTAATGTGGCATCATCGTTTTCCTTCATTGCAGCTACTTAGGCACATCTATGATACAGGGTTTGGAATTTAAAAATAGGCAGTATAAGTAAAGCAAAAACCAAGAGTGGAAGAGGGGATGGAAATATTCAGGCATTTGTAGGCTGTGATGCACAAGTGAAAAGCATATTCATTACTGGGAAATAGCATTTGATATTTCCAATTTACATTCACATTTGACAGTTGAAGATGGAAATGCATTTCAGTCTCATAGAGGTCTCTCCCATTCTTCCTTCTTGCTTCCCAGCTGAGCTGCCAAAGACAAGCAGACCTCGAGAGCTGAGTGCTGCAGAGCCAAGCTCCCCCATCCCCTGAGGTACACCCAGGGACTTGCATCCCAATCCCACAAACCTGACAGGAGAGATAGCCCGTGTGAACAGCAAGTTGACTGGTGGCACACAATTGCCTTTCCAGGAACTGGGACAAACAAGAGCATCTTCCACCACGCCCTTGATCTTAGGCAGATTTGGCCTGGTGTTACATTTCTGGCACCCCACAGTTTTTACATTCCCAGTGTCACAGATTAGCAGCCACCACATTGCTTACAAGCCAGCCTCCTTTTTCTGCTCTGTTACCAGGCTCCTGCCACTACCACCATCCGATTTAAAGGCTGCTTGGTGCTGGCTGCATCTGTAATGCAGTCACTGGTGATGAATTGTGATGTCAAAGGCACTAGATTGCAGCATTGCTAAATGGATCTGGATGATAAAGGGAGAAGAACACCTGTATTTAGCATAAATGTCTTCATAATCAGCAGGGCCAGGAAAGGAAATAGAATTAGGCAAGAAAATAGAATTAGCATTATTTCAGTACTGGAAGAAATGGGATGCTTTAAACACCAAGTACATGTGGTTTTTTCCTGGAAAAGGATATTCTTGTTGACTCGCTTGAGGCAGGGTGGGCAAAGCAAGAAAAGGGGGAGCTGAAAGGTGAAAACCCAGGCAGAAAGAGCACTGTTTTCTGTATGAAGGCTTTTACTTAGAGGAGAAGCAAGAAAAACAGAAAGTATGTGACAGACCAAGGTGACTGAATTTTGTTTTATTCCAGAGAGGGATGAAACTCAAGGCTCAACAGACCCAGTCAGCACTGTGAGCACTGTGGCCTCTGGGAAAGGCCATCCATGTGAGGAGCTGTAACCTCAACTTCATTTTTGGCCATATACCCTTTCGCCTTCCACCTCTTACCCTCATCCTTGAGTGCAGGATGTCCATGAGACAGAGGTGACAGCCTCACATTGTCAGACATGTGCCCAGTCTCAGCAGCTTCTGTCATGCAGGCACTGCCAAGAGGCATTCCTGCTGGCATGTTTTTAAAGCCACACCTGACTGGCATCCATCATTCACAGCTCTCTGCTTCCTCCCTCACATCTTCCTTCAGCTCTCACAGAGCTGCCGCTTCTGACTGCAGGATCTTTGCTTTTGAAGGCAGCTTGAGGTGGACTGCCTCCTTTTGGCTCTCTGGGAATACAAAATAATGACATGTTTGTTACTTTTGTGAACAGGAACCATTCAAAAGAGACAGTGCTCCTGACAGCTCCTGGAGAAATGATGCCCCAGTGACAGGCTTCTTTTTAAAGCCTAGGCTCCTCCTGATGCCCATCTGTGATCCTTAACATTATTAGGAGATATTTACAGCCATTTCAGAGGTGGCAGGCTCCAGGTTTTCAATGTGGAAAAGAAACACAACTTGGCATTGGGCACTATCCTCTCTTCAAGCTGTGTGATTTGAAAGAACGAAAAAAAATAGAAGTCTGCTGATGGAGAAAAATTTTCCATGACTGTAGAAGTGCTTTTGAACAGCAGCTTTATGATACCTTCAGGGGTATCATAGCACTGGCTAGTCCATGACTGTAGAAGTGCTTTTGAACAGCAGCTTTATGATCCCTTTACCTTCAGGGGTATCATAGCACTGGCTAGAAGCAATAACTTTCGAAAGATCTCCTAGCATTAGGGTTTTGGCTAAATATCTTGACACAGCTCTGCTAATAGTAGCCAGTGGCATGCAGGATTTGGGGGTTCTACCTTCTTTTTCCTATTCTGCAATGGGTTCCCTGTGCTACTTAATAAGGTAAGTTCATTTCACATGTAGCTCATTTACTTTTCTTTTTATAGTGAAGACAGTTCTTTTCTGCCCCTAGAACACTGGTGCAGCCGCTGTAAAAAGTGCTGTAAAGGTAATAAACTACCACTGCTGGATTTGCACACTCCCCAAGAATCCTTGTCTACAGCTTCCCAGCCTAATTTTGCCTTTTGGAAATCAATTGTATAATTGATTTCTTAAGTTTAAGACTTGAAACAACAAAGAGAGCTGGTTATCAGAGAGAAGTGATGCTCATTCCTCCCTCTGCTGAAACCAAAGGTGTTGCACTAAATCAGTCACAAATTCTTAGCACTACCAAAGGGTAGTACCAGGCTCCCACAGCTCCAGGTTACTTGTAAAGCTTAAATCTTTTTCTAGTCAACCGAGTGATGACTAGATCAACCACATCCCCAGCCTCTGATGCTTCCAGCCCTGGGAGTCTCACAGTGAGGGAAAACTAAGGTGAACAATACAGGGAGGCAAAGAACAGGTGGGCCGGAAGACCGTCCTTCCCTTGTTCATCCAGGGCTCACCACAGCCTGTCAGCACTGACCCTGCTTTGCAAGGGTGGACAAACACACTCCAATGCGAACAAGAGGAGCGCTGAGCTGCGTCCAGCAGGATCACAGCCCTCTCTCTGTGCTGCCAGCCCCGCTCCCTTCCCCACGGGATTAAAAGACACAGCGAAGAGCCAGACTTGGAGACTGCCAAAGCAAAGGGCCAGGCTCTTTCGGAGGCGGCCAAGCCTTTCAGCAGGGGAAGCTGGAGGTCAGCGCCCTCGGCGTTGGCGCTGCCTCGGCTCCGCTGCCACCCACGGCAGCGCGGCACCGGGGCTGGGCGGGGACCGCACGAGGACTTTCCTACTTTTTAAATGGGGAAGGAAAGGGAAAGGAAGAGGAGCGGGAATCTGGGGAAAGCGAGCAGGGCGAAGCTGCGGCGGGCAGGGAGAGGCAGGGCCGCTGCCTACGCCGGGGCTGCACTGGCACCCAGCGGCGGCGGCGGGGCCAGCCCGGGCTGGGCTCCGAGTGCAGGGCAGCCTCTCGGAAAAAAACACGGCAGACGCGAATTTATTTTACCTTTTAAGGAAAAAAACTCCAAACACCCCCACCTCCTCCACGTCGTCGTCTTTGCCACCCCTTCCTTCAAGTAAAAACCCAACAAGCCAACCAATTAATTCCAAGCCATGTTCCATCTGTCTGTGAAGCATGCTTGTGCAAGCCACGAAACGTAAGTTTCTGGGGGAAGGATGTGTGCATTTCAATCTTTGTGTTAGACCAGACTTACTCACAATGTGTTATTTTCACTAGGGCTGAAAGTTAAGCCTCGTTGGTGAAAACTTGGCACCTGTACATACACCCACTGAAAGAAATGTTTTCAGGTTCACGCATCTGTTTTTCAAAAGGCTGAGAATAAATCTTTTTGCGAGATAAGAAACATTTTGCATTTCATTTCAAAGAGACAAAGTTAAATAGTTCTGCGCAACAAGGGCAATGTTTCAATCAGAGCCTCAGTAATAGATGCTGTATGCTGAGCAGCCTTATGTAGCAATGACAATATAATCAATTGATGGATGACTTAAAATCTTTTAGGACTCAGTCAAAACCCACTTCTATATAGCAGGGTATGCATGTCTATTTTCCAGATAGGCTGCATCCATCAGCAATACCAAGGGAGGGGAGGGGGAAAGGCTTCTAAAATCATGAAAGATGGTTTAAATCTATCAAGCTTTTCTTTGCTTTTTGACTCTGCCTAATTTTCCCCACCCATTCCAGTACAACCATTCACCTTACAGAAGAATTTTGTGATATGGAACAATGATATGTGAGAAAACAGAGCTATAGGAATTAGATTATAACTATAGCCCAGATGCACCTGGAGGTGGCTGTTTGATGAAGCTAGAAGTGATCATACAATTTACTCACCTTGCTGCTATGATTTTTCCAACTTAAAATTCTCCTTTGTCTCACTTGAAACCCACCAGGACAGGAAACGAGTACACAAACAAAGGGACGCTTCATTCTGGCTAAAACCAGAAGTTATTCATTCTATCAGTACCTTGATATATTTATCAGGCTTATAAATTTGGGAGATAGACAATACAAGTGCTGAACCTCATTTTTTCCACATCAAATTAAACATCTGAGTTTTCCCCACCACTGCCTGTGCTGCAGTTGGCTCCATAATTGCTTCTTCCTTATGAGCTGAGGCTCTGCACATCTTGTCATTTGTATGGTTTTGTGCTATGAATATTTAGCATTTTGGATTAGCAAGGATTTAGGATTTATATTTCATTTGAAAGATTAACGACTTAGCACCTCATGTCTTCCACAGTGCGAAATTTGAGCAAAGCACCATGCAACACAGTGCCTTGTGAACTCTCATCACCAGAGGAAGATCTGGAGAACAAGTAGGTTTTACCACTTGACCTCAAAATCTTTGTATCTAGATTTGATGAACAGAAAACTGAGGTGAATCATAGAGTTTAGGAGGCTACACTGAGCACAGGTTCCACCCTTGCAATCTGAGAGAAGGACCACTGAGGAGTAAAGATGTATCTGGAAGCAGCAGGAAACCAAGTCCTGTGAGAGTAACACCTCCCACACTCCCTCCCCTCTTGTGTTGGGGCAGGAGCAAGGAACACTCCCTTTTGTGCTTCTGTCAACTTCATCCAGCTTGAAATGTAGCTGCAGCAGCCCCACAAAAACTCTAGCTGAGACAGTAATACAAGAAGAGAGACAATTTCTCAAGCAGGCTGAAATTTCAGCCACCAGCATTCTCCCACACATCTGAACTCCCTTCTCCCATTTATTTTTTCATTCCTCTCTCAAGCACCGTAACAAGTCAGCTCTTTGTTTTTAGTGCTTCAGTGACTCCCTCAGAGCTCTTGAACTGCTGAGCCCTCCCAACAAAATCAGGATAATGAATAACGTTCATCCTTTGCTTCTGTGTTACCGTTTCCCCTGCCCAGGCTTGCAGCACGACTCGAGAGGCACAAGCACTGACAGCTGAACAAATCCCACGCTATCGCAGAATACAGGCTCAGCAGTGTACCCTGGCAGCTTTCTCAAACACTGCAGCCTGATTCTCCACGTTTGGGGGGCTTTATCCCTAAAAGTGGCCATGGAGGAACCATCCCCATTTGAGAAGCCAGACTACAAAGAAGCCCTGAGGCACAGAGAAGCCCCGCACAGAATAAAAAGGATTCTCCTCTCCTTGGTCCTCCCTAAAAGAACTGTTCTTCACACCACCCACAAGAATAGCCACTTTCAGGTACATCAACCGAGGCACAAAAGGGGGAGAAAGAGTCAAACTTTTTCAGCCTGGCCTGCCTTAACAACATTATCAGCCAAAATCCACAGCCAGCTAGTTTCTGTTTGTCTAGGCTTGAGCAAGACTGTTTCGTATTAAAAATCAAGAAACATATAGATATGTGTAACATTACATATAATATAGTATATTGCCATTACTCATTCTTACAAAAGCCTGTTTCTTTAGCAGAAGTCTGTCATTACCGACTCCCCTAGGTCAGCCTGACTCCAGCACTAGGAATCACATTTACCTGCAGCCTGGGAGGCATCAGTCACTTTGCCATCAATACCCTCACAATAGGGCCTTGCAATGGTTGAAATTGTTGCTCAATTAATTGCTGGCTAGTTCCTGCCAAATTGCCTGCAATAGCTCTTCCTTTGGCATGGAAGGAAAGAATACAGCCCTTTAAAGTGCTCTGAGGTCACATTAGCCTCACACATACTCCATTACCCATGACCTTGTCTCTCTGGCAGAAGCTGGAATCTTCTGTCCTCACCTCCCAGGGCCTGGAGGCACCAGGACTGAGATTAAAGGGGGTTTTCACTGGGAGATGTGGGGTGGCCCAAAGGAGCACAGAGTCCAAGTTGCTAGAAATGCTGTCCTTAAGCTCCCAGCAGGAGCTTGGCAAAGCAACACAGCCAAACAGGGAAGACACCCTCTTTATCAAGGGAATGGAAGTGGAGAAAAGGTGGTTTACTTTACATGCTGACTTGGTCATGTGGAGGCTGCTCCATCAGGAGAGGTTAGGAGGTTCAGAAGGTGAAGACACAGTGTATTTTCCAGGTGAAACTCATAGGAGATCCTGCCTTCCTGCCTTCCTTCCTGCCTGCCTTTTCATGAGCTAGGAACATCAGCAGTGTCAAAAAAGCCTGCAGACATCTACCCGATTTCTTACAGATTCAACAGAAGAGGAAGATGACTGCCCTTTCCACCTGGGGAGCAAGAAATGCTCACTCTCCTTGCCAAGAAAATGAAATAAAATCACACCACCACATACCCTGGAAACACAAAAATCTGTCTCTGTCCTATCCAAACACAAAACTGGGATCTAGGGTTATTCTGCAGTTTACCCATGAATCCACAGTGGAAACAAAACCTCTGAAGTTAAGCAAGAAGCTCATTAAGTGTGCAAATATGAGGAGCTGTTGCTGAAAATTATCACAAAACTATTGACTGTCATCTTGGGTTATGGAAGATTTTGAGTGGGAAGCTGCTCTGTTGCACCTTCCTCCAAAAGCTTTTCACAATTAACTTGCCTTGCTAGAAAATGAGGAGCAAAACATTCTGTGAAGCCATGAACTTTGCAAAATTTTCATTAGAAATGTTTAAAAGCAATGACATTTTTCATAAAACATTTCAGTCTTGAGTCTGAAATAGCTTTCAGCTTTGAAATGCAATTTCCCTTTTAAAAATGAGAAAAACTGCACACTGGAAAAAATATTTTGATATTTTTACAATCCCATGCGACAAATGAGACATCTTTCACATTGCCAATTTGCTGAAAATATTTTTAAGAGGTCATTCCAAAAAGATTCTTTTTTTCCAAAATATTGATACTTTAAACATTTTCATAGGCTTTTGGATTTTTCTACCTAACCCAGTAAGGACTACATATTTTGTGATTTGTGGGTTTTTTCTGGATGCAGTTTGCCACAGATTCCAGTCATCCAGATACTCATGTTTTTTAATTAATTGCTTTACCATTCCTGGCTGTATAAAAATGTCAGAAATACAAATGAAATATCAACTAAAACACTGCATTTGACTTGTTTTCCAGGGAAAAAAAATAAAAGAAAAATGGACTTTGGTAGGTTTGAGACTCTGCAAAGAATATGTTTTCACTTCTTCTAAAAGTTATTCCACTTTTCATCATTTAATAGAAATATCTGAATACTGTGGTTGCCACACCCTTCCAGAAAGCTATTTTTATCTCTTTTCAGATACAAAATTATCTCTCTTGTTTCAGTTTCAAATATTGGAGCTTCGTTCTTACCATTCCACCTACAGCATTTTCCACTGGTAATATATATGGAGGGGGAAAAATAAAGAGAGAGACTTAAAAACAGGGTAAGGGTGATACAGAATAAATTTAATTCTGTATTAAAACATGAAATACAAACAGGTTCTAATTTCTTTATTGTGAGTAACTGAACAAAATTCTCTATTTTTGTTCCCATAAGTGCTGTTTTATTTAGTGTGTTATTTCAGTGCTATTTCTAGTGTGGCCCACTGACACGAACACTGGGATCACCATACTGATCTGTCTAAATATAGCACCTGGGAGCTGACAGTGACAGGTACCAGATGCCTGTTATTAAACTGCAAGAAGATGGCAAACGATGAAAAAGTGAATCCTTATGGAAAGCTGAGCAGGCTCCTGCTGCCGTGGAGTTTGAATGAAGCCAGATTGCCTTGGGGTGGAAAGAGCAGTCCTCCTCAACCCCCAGGTTGTTCGAATTCCAAATAGAAAGGAGGGATCAGGATAGCAGGGCCCAGAGCCCCTGGTGCTGTGTGCACCTGCCTCCTGAGAGCCTGTGTCAGTAGCTCTAAGAGTGGCAAGAAATCGACTTTACTACACTGAAATTGTGACTCTCCTGGCTATTTACAACAACTTAGAAAGCCAGCACAGCCTTCAATTATTTCCCTGCTCCTTCAGGAAGTTAAAGAGGTAAGACAGAAGGTGAGAAACACATAAAGACAAAACATTACTGGAATCTGCACAATCTACTGGGAGCAAAGCATCACTATATGGCCCCATTCACAGTAGCATTATCTGTCTGTCTCTCCCAGCTCACCCACTGACTTGAAGCTATTTCAGTTTTAATGAATGTTTAAATTCAAATATCATCTCAGAACTATCCAAGACTCTGCATACAAATATATGTTTATGCCTTTTGTGCAAGGTGGCATCCTTTTTAGCCTCACTGAAAAGAAGCTTAGCCAGAACTTCAGTGAGTATCAGCAGAGCCAGTATTGCCCTATTTTAAACATTTGTTCAATGCACACTAGCATCACAGGTAGTTTTGGTGCCTCAGTTAAGCAGAGCTCTGCTGGAGATGAAGCTTTCAGGCAGACAATCCTTCCCTCACCAGGGGTGGATAGAGGCATCCAGCAAGCTCTATATACCAACTGAAAATTCAGATGTTTCTTGTTTCAGTGCCCCTGTTTGCTTTCCTCCTAGAAGAGAAATAATAGTCCTCAACTATCTTTTTTCTTTTTTTTTTAATTGATTACTTTACCCTCTTTTGCAGCCAGTCTTAATAATCTCCTCTAAAATATTAAATAGTCTCAAAGCCAGAAGGATGGAAGTTTTTAGGCACCTTTGAATATATCCCCATCTTTTGAAAAGCTGGGGCATTCTGCAGTCACAGAGCAGGGGTATAAGTCATGCTGCTCAAAGACAAGGAGAAGGAACATAAAAATTACATTGACGGATTCACTCTCTAATTGTTCATTAAGATAATGAGAACAAGCTATTGGAAGGATTTCTGAAAGAAGCATACTTGAAGGAAAGAGATGTAGTGAGTGGTCTAAAAGCAAGAAATTTGGAGACTGGGAAAAGAGGCAGTGCAGGAGATGCTGCTCAGGAGGCTTTAGAGGCAGGGAGGGAGACCACCCACCTGCCTGCTGAGGGCAGTGGGGAGGGACGAATCCAAAGAAGAATTTATCACTTATTTCTTATGAACATAGTCTGAAGAAGACACCACACACCGTCAGGCTCTGAGCACTCCTAGTCCTCCCATCGGTGTGTGGGCAGGAGAAGAAGGAAATGAGGGGCACCACCAGGAGGGACCACAGGTTCCCTCAGGGTGGGGACAGCCCTGGTGGTAGAAGAAGGTGGGAAGGCAGCCAAAAGGGAATAAAGGTCTGCGCTGGGGAAGCGCCTCTGTTCTCACCAAGCTTCTACTCGCGGTCCCAGCCCTCAGTCAGTTAAAACCGCACTGCTTGACAGAACTTCGGCAGAGATAAATGAAGGCAGCGCTGCGGCAGCGGCGGCTGCTGTGGCTCAGGACAGGAGGCTGCCCGCAGTGCCCAGGGAGCGCAGTAACTTGCCCCAGGCCAGCACACCCCGGCACAAACCTTCCAGCGGCCACCCGCGCCTTCAGTCAGTCCGCTGATCATCTCAGCCCTCGTCCTGCCCGTGCTATTCCCACCTTTCCCAAATGCCGCCTCGTTCGTCCAGAAGCCTTTCCCAACAGCAGGAGGCTGTCCTGTCTGCCCGCCCTTGCTTCCCCAGCATCCCGGAGGGAGCAGGAAGGGGCCCCGCAGGTGTTCATTTAATGGAACACCACAGCGGATGGCAGCGCTCGTCTCTCATCTCGTCATCTCTCGGGCTCCCCGCAGGCAGAGCTCTGCTCTTGCAAGATCTGTTGGCAAGGCGCTGCCGCCTGTACAAACTCCTCCTGACCCTCCAAGCGAGACCCCCTCCTGAGAGCAACTATGACAGGCTGTGCACAGCGGGACGGAGGAGAAAGCAGCTCCCGCATCCTCCCCGGAACAGCGGCTCCCCAGAGAGCAGGACAGCTCTGATTCGAGCCCCCTCTGCAGAGCAGGTGTGGCGGAGGTACTCCGTTATTTGGATGTGCCTGCCCCGCGGCCGAGCCCCTGGGAGCCGGAGCAAACGCGGCACGCCGTGGAGAGACCTGTCACAGTGACACAGCTTCTGGCCCTGACACTCCATGCAGACACAAATGAGGAACCAGCTGCCGATGTTTTCTCACACTACCAGGTCTACCTACTCTTAGTGCATCTCACTGGCTGGGTTTGAGCTAAAAACCCTCTCCGGGGGCTTCTGGAGATCCAGGCTCAAGCTTCATGCCTGAGTCACACAGAGCTGGTTCTCACACTCATGCCTCATCTAACCAGACTACATAAGGCAATGAAGGGTCTGGTGCTTTGGCTACAATCCAGAAATATTACTCTTTGAAAATATTCAGACCTGCAGTAAATCATAAGACATGACAGCATCCTCAGATTCTCCTGGAAATGAAAAATTTAAAGGAAGCTCTGGAATATTCAAGTGAAGTTTCCAGTAAAGGAAACCAGAAGTAAAAGTGTTATAAGGGAGAGAATGAAGGAGCCTGGGTAGACTAAAAGGAGCAAATAAAAAGTATGCCAACAGGATTGTGTGGCTGTTGCTGAGAACAGGAGCAATTAAAAGGAGGGATTAGAAAAAGAACCATAGAAGTGCTCAGCTAAAAAAAAACCCCAAAGCAAGTCAAAGCAATACGTAAAAGAAAGGGCACCAAGCAACAAAAACATATTGTTACATCATAGCAAAGGAAAGGGACAAGGAAATTAGCAAAGACTACAATTTTAAGCTGAGGGAAGGGAAAATGCAGGAAAAGAAGGGGAGGCAAATGTAAGTGAAAATCCATGAGGCAACAGGCAGTAAGGATATATAATGTAAAAGGAGGTCAGGTTTCTGCTAAAGCTAAAAGCAGGACCTTAACTGAAAGGGAGGAACCTGTTTCACTGCAAATTGGTGTATAAGGAAGAGCTCTCCTTTGGGACTCGCTATTTCCCTCAAGAGTGCTGCTGAGACGGGTGAGTCCAGACAGGAGATGCTCTCCCCGTAGGCAAAGAGCAGGATGTGGCTGGCAGGTGTGACCAGGTGACACTGCAGAGAGCCTCCTGCTCTCTGTTTCTGCCCCAGCCACATACGAGCCTGGCAGTGTTGCTGAATTAGCAGCCCATAAAACAAAGGGCAAAATAATTTTGTCCCTGACCTGAAAGTCCTACTTTTCAATTTTGAGCTCAGTTGTCACTGATGACCTACATTTCCCCAATAAAACCTGATTAACACTGGTACCTACGTGACAGCCATTTCAGACATAATCTTACCTTATGTTGAGGGTCGTTACATTTGCATGATGGTGAGTCTGAAACACTTCCATGGTCCTTTTTCTACATCTCCAAGGAAAAAGAACAGAAAATTATTCAAGCATTTTCTGACAAAATCACTTGTTGTCAACAAAGCTATGGTTTTCAAGGATCTCCACTGTGAAACTCACCTATTATAGCAACAGTTGTCTGTTAGTTGTCAGCCCTGCTTGGCCAGTTTCACCAGCTGAATCCAAGAATGGTGTGAGGAGCTTCTTTACCAAAATCCACCAGCTGGGGAGAACATAATCTCCTGCTTTTCATCTAGTTTAGATAGTCTTATAGACCAAGTGAAAACATGACACCTCCACCCATGCCTGACATCCTCACCATACCAGGGAGGAGTGATTTTGGTTCCCCTTCTTTCAGCAAAGGTGACCCTCACATAAAGGTCCATTGAAAAACCTCAGGTCTAAGGGAAAAGCACAATTTCTTTCCCAAAATAGTCAAAGCAAATAATCCTTTTGAAAAACAGAAATCCTTTCAGAAATAAGCATGTTCCATACCACAAAACAAAGTATTGAAGGAAGGGAAGGGTCACCTGCAAATGAGAGGTGCTAGCAAGCAGAAGAAGCCAAAGGAAAGTTTGAATGATATGAAGAAATAATTAAAAGGGAAGAGAAGCACACATGTGGTGTAAAACATATGAGAGCAGAGGTTTTCAGATGCAAAGAATACCTACATCTATAGCCATGATTAATTGTGAGAATAACAGGTTATTTGCCCATCTAGAATGCAGAAGAAGTGAAGTGTTGGGTAGAAATGCCATTAATCTCCCTTGATGGGTACATTATTTGCACTGAATTCTACCTGACATTTGAAGTTGCTTTCAATATATTTTATTGTATATTTTTTTCATATTTTCAGTACTCTATTGCCAAATATTCTGAATCATCAAAATTAATCAGCTGCCAGGAACAGAGCCAGATATAACAAATAAGGAGCCAGGCACTTTTGATATTCTCCAAGTCCTAGATGGATGTATAACTCACATTTATTGCTATGGGAAGATCTTGGGCTGCTCAGAAAAGGGAAAAAAAAAAAAAAGAAAAAAAGAAAAAATAACAACACCCATGGGCATTGTTGCAAGAAAGTGATAGGCACTCTTGATGAACAAATGGCTCCTGCTTCTGCTTTGAAGCATTTGTTTGGCTTATTGTTTGGAAAGCAGCAGAGAGAAAGGAGAGCCCAGGACACACACCTCTTTCATGGTGGGTAAATCACCAGGAACTGCATCAGATGCAGAGATGTTACACCAGCCTAACTGAGGGAGGACTCTGAGGGTGACTAAAAATATATAAACTCCATACAAGAAATCTACCATGAAGGCCTGGCTGCAAAATCAAAGCTACTCCTTCACTGGAGGAAGACTAAGAAATACTTTTCCTTAATTATCCCTGAAGGGCAGCCTGATGTGATGGAGTAAAGTTTCCATGTAACAAAAGTAAATGAGAATCCCTACCCCTGCTGCCTGCCACAGAGTGCCAGTATGTCACACCTGGAAAGCAGGGATAGGGAATTCCTTGTTACCTGGCACTGCCTCTGCTAATTCCACACCAACACCAATAAGCATAACAATAGGAAGCTAACTCTGATGGGAATAGAGAAGACATGAAACAGGGACACATCTGTTCCCACAAACCATAGGGCATCCAGAAGAGAAGATTTGGTGGAAGAAGAAGCAACTTTTTCAGAAAGCCAGAGTGCTTTCCTCCTCCTTCCCATTCCCCTTTCTCACAAGGGAATGGCTCTTGAGAAGTTTGTAGTGACAGCAGCTGAGGTAGACTAGAGCTTGAGCTGGGCCCGCCTCCCCATCCAGACTCCAGCGGGGCTCCTCGTCTGCGTTCCTCTGCATTGAACCAAAATTAAAAATTCTGTTAAGAGGGGAAATCTCCTGCCAGCTAATATCCCGAAGCTCAGAGAAATGCTACAACAAACCCTGTGACAGGAATTTCATGCTGAGCCCCAGCACCAGGAGGACACTATCATTTTTCCGTGCTATTTTGAAGTGATGCAAAGATGTCAGCATTGAGGGGACTTAAAGAGCCCATTACTGCAGAGCTCTTTGACAAATAAATAAAACATGAAAGTAGTTCCGTTTGCAGGGAGAGCTGTGGAGAAGAAGGATAAGGAGAGGGCTAGGAGCAGGAACACCATATTTGCTATGGATTTTGAATGTTTAAAAACCTGCCTCTGAACACAGCTTAGTAATTAGCTGTAGCTTACGTTGACAAGGGTGTTTTTGCACAGCTCCATTGCACTGGCTAATTGACAGACCCTCTTTGCCAGTGAGGAAATCAGGAATGGGCTTTCTTGCTGACATACTTCAGTGCCCTGGATAACCATTTAAGAGCCATCTCCATTCCCACTCACAAATCATATATATATATATGTGTGTATATATATATATATATATATACACTTATACCACAAGTGTATTTACAAACACTACAAATATTTGGTACCTTAGAAAAGCTCTCATAGAGACTTCTGTTTTCTCAGAGTACTTAGCATAAATGTACCAGCTAGGAAGCAGAAATTACGAAGACTCTTTCCTCTAAGAATAACTGAAACTGTGGCACAATTAAGTTACTCTGATACACTTGCTTCACACATAATTCTAGACTGTTATCTACACTACCAGTTGCAGGGTTGGACAAATTAAAATATTATGAGAACCTTGCTATTTATGCTGTATTTACCATGATGAGCCCATTTAAAGAAGGCAGTTCTAAAAGCAGTTGTTCCTGAAACCAAAGTTAAAAAGCAGGAATCCTGTATTTGTTAGCTGTGAGCAGAAGTGTGCTGGTGCATACCACGTTCCTCATATTGAAGACTTTTCTCCCTGACTTCTGAGAAAGAACAGACAATGGATTGCTGCTTTTTCTTTCTAAAGGGGAGCCAGCAGGAGTCAATACAATTATTTTTGGCTTCTACACACAAACTATGCTGCCAGATAAGAACATAGTAATCTGTGTTCCTTAGAAAAAAATCTTTAAAAAACCATTCTGAAGAATTTCTATCAGAATGCGTGATCTTATCAGTAACTAATACAAGCTGAATGCCTAAAATACAGGATCAAGTCTTGGGTTTACCTTTTCCCCCACAGTGAATAACAGTTTCAGCACTATGATTGAGGACACAAGCCAAAACGTTGTGTGTTTGGGTAGCAGCATCCATTAAGGCTACTAATCATCTCTGCTTCGGCTTCATCAGGGCTGAATTGAGACCTTTCTGTTGACTTCAATGGACCTTGGATCAGCCCTTCTACTGATGCAATTCAGAAAAGCACTTAAGCAACTGCACTTAATTTCATGCCTGAAGCTAAATGCCGCTAGGCTGATCTGATCAGGAAGTCAGCCAGAGAAAAATATCATTCGTGGAATTAGTGAGTCAAAACAGCATAATTTCCTTTGTGATGGCTGTTTCAAAAATCTATCCCCTGCTCCAGGTCTGCTCCTTCCTCCCCTTCGCTGTCCCACTGAGCAAGGCATCTGCTTCCATCTTTCCATTGCTCCCGTCTGGCTATGGCTCTTCACAAGTGGCAGGAGTTAATTTTTTTTCCATAAGTAAACAACAGTGTTCTGTCGTTATAATATTGCTAAACCTGCACTTTAGCAAGTTAATCAATAGAGGCTCTACAGAAACCTGTGAAGGCAAACTTCTAGATCGGGTCAGCCCTAGAGAAAGAAAACACCCGAGCATTAATACTTCTGCTCGTATTGACTTGTCCAGCACTTTTCCTGAATAAAATGTATATTCTTCCTCTCCCACCTCCTGCACTGGGGCCCATAATGAAGCAGGGAGGCTTGTTCCTTGCACCAGAGAGCACTGACCCCTTGAAAGAGACGTGTGCAATGTTTCCCATATTTTCAAGATGTTTTTGCTCTCAGATCTTCAACAGGGCTCCTGGTGTCACCCCACTGTACAGTCTGTGTGGATTCAAGTGGCTGAGTAGCTGCCTCAAGAGGCAGCCAAGGTGAAATTTCAGGAAGGACAGGCACTTTGGCACTTTCCATGATGACATCCAAGCTCTTGTTACTGTGCATATGAGAAGAGTTGTAAGGTGAGAGAAGAGAGAGGAACACCTTAAAAGGCAAAGTTAGACTTTTCTCTATTCCTCACCTTCAATATATACATTTGAATCACCAGCCATCGTTTTAACACACCTTTTGAACAGCCAGGCCATGACCAGAGAGGCTGCAGAGGAAGCATTATATCAGACATTCACACACACAGGGCAATTTCCACAGAGGATTCAGTTGTCTGAGACGAAGGTGACCTTCCCTGAAGTACATTTTCCTATCAATAAATTGTGGCAAAAAACCTTCCATGAGACACTGATTTTAAACACAGCTACAAGTTTTTCTTTGGAAAAGAAAGCCTCCTGTTGAAAAAAGCTTAGGCTTCAGTAACCCATGACAAAAAGTGTTAGCTGTTGGCTCCATCATTTTGAGTCTTCGTGCAAGTTCCCAGTTGTCTGAGAATGAGCACTACTAATGGCTTTCCTTTTGCACTGCCTATTGTGAACTGAAAACATTGTCAGCTTGATTTTGCCTTTTGTATTGATTCTTCAGCAATCTGATCTGATTCTGAAGCTGGCCCTGCTTGAAGCCAGAGATTGGACTGGGCCAACCTAAATTATTCTGCATTTGTACCATGCAGTTGGAGAGGAATCTCTGTGGTCAGAGATAGCCCTACTGAGCCAGGATTGCTCCCTCAGCAGATGATGCAAGAGAACCAGCCTAACTTTAGACAGTTTGGAAATTAAAGCCACACAACGGGACAGTAGAAAATCTACCACTTCCAAAATCCCAGTTTTTCACATTGAGCTCATCAAAGACAGAATATCTCATTCTCCACGTTTTGCTGTGTGGGAAGCAATGCTCATCATGACCCTCTCTCCTGAAAGTCAGTGGAAAATGAGGACATCTGTGTCTCCATTCAAGCTCAGTGGGATGACTCTCACTTTGGTACAAACACATGCTTAAATGCTTTGCTGAGTTAAACTCCAGGCACTATCCTATCTATCTCTCTGTCCTATCTGCAGCTATGAGCCATCCTCTCAATGCCATTAAAAAGCATTCATTCTTTGCTACAGCACATGGAAAGGTACAAAAACATGTTTAAAAAAAAGGTTACCTTTTTCTATTAAACTCTGTAGTGCTTTTCTGTAACGCTAGTAAATTCAGTTTATTGAACAGTATGACTGCTTGAGCATTTTTAGTATGCTATAATGCATAAGAGATACTGTATTATCCAATATATTTCAATCTTTGAAAAGTTTTTTAAAGACTGAAATGCTTGCAATTTAATTTTAGGAATGTATTAGCACATATACTATAGCAAAAATGTATTCATTTTCAGCCAGCATTATAATAATTTTTGTTATCATAAAGGAATCTATTCTATTGGCATTAAAAACGTACATGAAGAAGATGGACTGCATTCACCACAATCATCATTACTCTTAAGCATTTAGAAAGCCTGAGCCCATTACAATTTGATGACAGTTAACAAGAGAAGAAATTTTGTTATTAACATCCTAAACATTAGAAGCAAAAAAAAATTCAGTATGACACTTTGCAGAGAAACACCAGATACAGAGCTCTAAAATAGGATTTTAAATTATTTAAAATATTATATTTCTTCAATGAATTAACAATGCATGCCTGAGTAGGCTTTTCAGTACTCAATGCAGGATTACAACAGGAAGGTCAAGTCACACCAAGAGCTCGTGTATGACAAGGTTATTCACTTAGTGTTGGAACTGACCTGTAAGGGCTCTGATGTAATATTTGAATGGCTACCAACATAGAGTTGTCAATTGGTTGCAAAGAAAATGCTAATAGCTTAGGAGAGAAAACTATTAGGCAGTTAAAGCTAGAAATTGATAAAGATGCAGTAGGGTTTTATAGAGGGAGGGTGAATTAGGTTGTATGCTATGACTAAAAGTGTTTGGACTAGCTGCCGGAAACCCAGAATTCACAACAAAAAAAATCTGACAATTGTTCAAAAATTTGTAATGATATGGAAAAACAGATATGTGGGCCTGTTTTGTCAGTGACACCAGAGATTGGCCTTCTGTTGTACGCAGGCTACAAACAGTTTAAAGCATGAATGTACCTTCAAAATAGAACACTTCAACCATTTCTAGTTATATTGTGGTAAAGTTTGATTGCAGGACTAAAGAAATGCATATTAAAACTACAAGCAGTGAAATGAACAGTAATATTTATGCAGCATGTCAGCCCACAGAACAGCATCCTCCAGCACAGAGGAAAGTCCCTGAAAGGTGAAATTTGACACCAAATTGATATTATTGAAACTTGAAAAGCTATGCCAGGGGCTTAAACCATCCAGGCTCCTAGCAGTGCTGAGCAAACCAGTGGGTATCCAACCACAAGACAAAAGAAGAAAGGGTAATTGAGCAGTTTGGTTCCAGCCTCAGAGGCAAGTCTCTTTTGTTATCCCAACCACCCGCCGCTGAAAGAGCTGCTGCCAGCTGTGGAAGACTCATCTTTGCAACCATGGAACAAGTGGCATTTCAGGAACATTTTGTCTGAGGGCTCAGAGAGGCACACAAAGCAGCTTTGTGCCTCTAGGCATGAAGTAATCTCTTGAGTAAAAGCGTAGTGCCTATGTGAACTGATCAGTTGAGAGTTCTACTGAAAAATCAGGCAGACAAGTCCTTTCATGTTTGGAGGTCTCCTTTAAGAGGAGTTCCACTGCTACAAATGACAGTGAATTTGTATTTGGGCTTGGTGAGTGTCACCAGCACATTTCTTGCCCCACAAGCTTTTCCTTTTCCCAAACCTCACCATTTCTGCAGCGCACCTTCGCTTTACTGCAGAATACATATGGCAATGCCTGTTTGAAAGCAATGTCTTTGACCCTAGGGATGTCTAGCTCTACCTGCCCACTGTAATTGTGATAAAACATAGTCCTGCCTAGAGTGAGCTGGAGAAGAAACTCGGTGAAAGTCATCAGTCACCCCTGGAAGAGTTAAAATACTTCACTGTTGTAAAATAGACCCTCTTCTGAAAATCGTCCTTTATCAGGCTCCACCATGTACTTTAAATCACACCTATCCAAACATGGGATGGAGCATTACCTTGGGCCATGTGAAGTATTTTAACTTCAGCTGTCCTTGGGCAGTCTTTATTCCCTCTCTCCTGCTAAAACCTCCTGCTGGGGAATGAAGGTCATTCAAGATGCACATGGATGAAAATTACATGGAACATTAGCATGAGTTTGGCTTAAGGAAACTCTTCATAAAAAGTCCCCTGAGGGCTCAGGTAATCCGCATCACATTTATTAGGAGTTTCTTGCATACCAGCATTAGAGAGAAGCAGTCCAGAGCAATGGAAATGTTGCCTTTTCACTTGGTTTCACTTTCTGTGCATTTTGATTTTATTTTTTTGTATGCATGGATATTATAGACAGCATGAATAATGTCAGGGCAGAGGTGATTCATTTTTATGACACTTTTTTTGGCAGTGGCATGTGAGAGATGAGAAATACTGTGTCAGTTGCTTTGGCTCACATTTGCATCCAATCGTCAATGAGTAAAATGAAATCTCACAGCTGCCAACATTCAATTTCTGAGGCTCTCAGGATTTTCATCACACATCCACAACAGACAAAGTAACTTGCAGGTGACTTTAAAGTTGCAACATTTATCTATTTTTAAGGACAAAAAACAGAACTAGAAATACTTTCAATAAGTTATTGAAACTGCATGCTGTATGCCATTATACAATTATATTGAATGCACTTAACAAAAAGTTTATGTTTGTGCCAAAAATACCAGGTAAACACATTCATTTGCTATGTATCAGTCTAAATTGATTGCAGTTAACATGGCAGTCTTTCCACTGAAAACGTTTCAGAATGGACTGACAAGTTACACTGGCAGATATATGTTAGAGGCCTTCTCATACTTGTGCTCCAAAGCATAGCAGATCAGCCATCAGGAAAAAGTTCCCTGCTTCTATGTGATTTATGAGTTCTCATTCAACAGATCTCAGGTAGCCATTTCAGCTGATGGCTGATCTTAAGGTAAAGAAAGCTTTCAAAACATTGATGGATCTAGACTTTCAGGCTTCAGCAATTCTGTCTTCTCTTTCCCAACCCAATATATGTATTCCAAAGTCACTCAAATAGCTTACTTACTGAAGGCTGTGAATTTGGCACCTGATCCAGACCTTAGGGAAGTGAAAAAGATTTGCAACTACTTGAATGTAGCTGTCCCCAGAACCACAGAGGTGACATAGAGACTATGTCTGTATTAGCAAGTTTACTGAGGAGCAGATCTATAGAAAGTTGGTATTAATGCTTCATACCTCTTTAGGGTGAAGGGTTTAGTGCAGACCATTCACAGTCTGTTCCCATGGACTGAATACCATAGCTCCTGCAGTGCTGCAGGAGTGACACTTGTGGGTTTTATTCATGTGAGAGGTTGACTGCTTTGTGCAACCCAAAACCTCTCCAGTAGGCAGGTCAGGGTGTGGTAAGTGAGGTTGGAGAGCTTTGCTTCAGAAGCAAGCTTCTCATCAAGCCTTAAATTCTTGATGAGACATATCCACACTTACCAGTTTGTCTCTTGGTATTTTGTTAAACATGGAAGAAGTAACTGCAGTCCCACCGTCTTGAATGTGAGTGTGTTTAGTTGTGACACCATGAAGCCCCCATGGCATTATCATTACTTGGCTTATGAAATAGTAGGCTTTTTCAGATTAGATTCTGAATGATATTGGGATAGAGTGAGTCAAACACAGACTTTTACCTGTGCAGCAGCCAAGATCAGGAGCCCCTGAATCATCCTCTAAATTGGCCTAACCAGAAGTACATATCAGTGATTTATCTCAGTAATACAGGCCTTTGTGTTTAGACACCAGCAGCTACTGTTCAAACCCCTTCCCATAGCCTCCTCCACAGTAGAAAACTAAAAAGCCAAACAGTTAATGAAGCATGGCTTTGTTGGCAGAAAGAGAAGGAGCAAACCTTCTTATGTGTGAAAAGACCTGTAGTCTTCAGGACACTTTTTGGACACTATGGCATGAAAACTCTGAGATTCTGAGCCATGAGAGACCATCTGCCACAGATATTGCCATCAGTACTGACATTAAATACAAAAAAAAAAAAAATCAAAAATAAAAAAAGCTGGTATTATTCTTTCCTGAAAAGATAATATTAATCTCCTGTGTAACATGCTTTCTGTTATCAGTGCTCAAGGTAAAACAGCACATGGCAGTCTGCCATGCCACCAATTACATACATATTTGTATAATAAATCAAGGTTTTTGTCAGTCTCAATTTAAAAAGAAAATAAAGGTGAGCCTACCCTCTTCTCCTCAAAGTTTATCATATCACATGAAAAATTCTCCCCATAAGCAACATACTTTCAATGGCTTGGAAAGGATTTACAAGCATGTTTTGCAGGGGGCTTTGTTAGAGCCTCACTGACAACATCCAACATTTGTAAAACACTCTGTCTGTACAACTGATCTCTGAACCCTAAGCTTACTCACAGAGAATCTGCCAACATACCTATTAAGCACTTATCTCTATTGCATTAATTCATACCAATTTGGTCCACGTTATCCCACTCAGCCAAGGATCCTCAGCTGAGAGGAGACATGCCCAAAATATCTGTAGCTTCCAAAATATCTGTTGGAATATGATATATTCCATGCTTCCTAAAGGAACTACTCCATAAGTCACTGCAGAAATGTTCACATTTTGCGTTTGTGAAAGGGCACAGGGCAACCCATCTTCACTGGGACACTCTTAAACGTACCCCTGAGTAGAAGGGAAGCCAAAATATTCAGTTCTCTGTCTTTGCACTGCAAGAGTGCTCCCAGGCAGTGGGGAAAGCTACTCTCTCTCGTCTGTTAGCTACTTCATCTCAAGGGAAAATACAGTGACTGACTGCAGGTGGGCCCCTCCACTTCTCCAATCTCCACTGCAGTGCTTTGGTCTGTTTCCTGCCTGCTTGATTTGAAGGTGCTTGCTCAGGTGTGGACTTGCACCGTGGCCCTTCTGAAGCATTCTGCTTTGTTTGGCAGATGTTTCACGCTCTGGGCACAGCACAGTGGCTGCACTGCACAGCAAGGTGCTTTTCCTGTCCCAAGGTGTCATTGAAACTACTGCAGAGCTCTCCCTTCACAGTGGATCCTCATGAAGATATACTTGAAGCTCTTGCAGTTTCTTCATGTGCCTAATGACTATGGGCAGCCTAAAAGGTCCTCCTGTGTCTTGAGAACAAAGAGATGTGGGCATTAAAAAAGGGGCAGAGCTCACACATTATGAGATGCAGTTCTGTTACTGCAGCACTGTCACTTCTGTGTCCACGCAGGTTTTCGATCAATTTGACTTCACCTTGCTTATTCAGAGAGCGTGTGCTCTGTGCAAAGCCCTCCTGAAGAGTTTCTGATTCATCCTGTTAGGACAGTAGTCCATGAAAGCTGGATTTGTTTTTTATTTCACAGAAAAAGTATAATGCACTTTTGTTTTACTGGAAAGACACTGACACAGCCTGGAATTCTGTACCTTAAAAAGTCTGAGTACTTTCAGGTACAAGACTGTCCCCTGCCAGTAATTTTGGTTTTATAATCACCTTCTACTTTGTTCTCTTTTTGTTTTTGCAATAAATTAGATTCCCCACTGCTGAGCTAAAGGTTTGGACAAACATTAAGGAGAAACTTCCTTTACATAAATTGTTGTCAAACAAAGGACAAACAACTCTTCCCACTACTTCAAGGTGTGGCAAGACACAAAAAATAGGCAAATAAAATTGCAGTTTGAGTATGATGCTGTACAGTAACCCTATTTCTTCCATCCCTGAAGGCCATGAAGGTGCCCCTCATCTGAAATGTCAGATCCTGCTTATAGGATTCTGGGTCCCATGTCGCCTTTATCTGCAAGGTGCATCTGTGCCATCAGTTTGGAGTGTTGTCTGCATTTCCTGCACTGTGATCCAGGACAAATGCATTCAGCGACCTTGCCTACATAAGCTAACTGAGGAAAACTCTGCTAGGTCTGAGGTCTGGTGTTGTTACCTTAAACTCTGGCTCTCTGTCTGGCCTCAAGGATAGAGTGCACAAGATGAAAGTAAAAGGGTTTGTTGGGGATTTTTTTTGTGACTTCTATGTTTTAACCATTCTCACAACCTTGCCCTTTGCCTCTCTGAATAGAAATGAGAGCTCATCAAATAATAATTGTCATAAATGTGAGCTGGTGGCATTATGAACTATTGAAAATGTTAGGAAATATTTGGACTTTGTCACTGTGAGCATTGCATAGTGTCAAAGGTGACAACTGATTTGGAGGGGTCTCGCTGAAGGTGCTAATTGGCATTTATTGAGCAATATTTGTGACTTCAATCTATAAAGTGATCTCTGACTCATGTTTCAGGCAACTTCACCGTGTCAGTTTAAATATGCAAATACGCTCTTAATATTAACAGTTATCAGATGCCCTTGCATTACAGACTTATCATTTTCACCACTTTTAACAAAGTCTTTGGAAGCAATTATCTTCTGATCAAAGACTTTTTACAAGTTCATGGAAGTTGGGGCATTCCCTAGCACAAACACAGGCTGGGCAGAAAATGGATCGAGAGCAGCCTTGAGGAGGACTTTGGATGCTGGTGGACAAGAAGCTTACCACAAGCTGGCTGTGTGCCTTTGCAGCCCAGAAAGCCAAAAGTATCCTGGGCTGCATCTAAAGCAGCGTGGCCAGCAGGGTGAGGGACAATGTTCTGCCCCTCTGCTCTGTTCCAGTGAGACCCCACCTGGAGCACTGCATCCTGCTCTGGAGCCCCCAAGACAGGAAGGGCATGGACCTGTTGGGTTGAGTCCAAAGGAGCCTACAAAGATGCAAGGAGAGCTGGAGCACCTCTCCTCTGAAGACAGGCTGAGAGAGTTGGGGTTGTTCAGCCTAAAGAAGAGAAGGCTCCAGGGAGACCTTAGAGCCCCTGCCAGTACCTCCAGCTACAAGAAAGCTGGAGAGGGACATTTTACAAGGGCATGGAGTAATAGAAAAAGAGGGAATGGCATCAAACTGACAGAGAGTAGGTTTAGATTAGATACCAGGAAGAAATTCTTTTCTGTGAGGGTGGCGAGACACAGGAACAGGTTGCCCAGAGACGCTGTGGATGCCCCATCCCTGGAAGTGTTCAAGGGCAGATAGGATGGGGCTTTGAGCAACTTGGTCTGGTGGGAGGTATCCTTGCCCAAGGCAGGGAGATTGGAACAAGATGATCTTTAATGTCCCTTCTAACACAGACCATTCTACGATGCTCCAATTCAAGATTTATACAGGAAGAATAGTGAAAGAAATGTTTTGTAAAGAAAAGTTCATACACCTCCTAGAGGCTTAAATCTTTTCAGTTTAGCATTTTGGAAAGGATAGAGATTTTAAAAAGGCTTGATACACTGTGGAAAGAAAAGAAACAACTATCAAAGCAGTAAAGACTCAACATACTTTGGCAATAAATCTTGGCTGTCAACATACTTGTCTTTGTTAATTCATGTGCATCAAAGTATTCCAGCAGAACTCAAATGATATACTTAATCTAAATTTTAGTAGTTTTTAGACCAAGCAAGGACACAGTCACATACCTGATTTTATGGATCTGTTCAGTATGTAGTTTTGTCACTAATTCATTGACTTTTTCTTCATCTGGGACTCAAGGTCGACCACAATGAAGGCTGAATTCTGTCTGCATTCTCCAGCTCCAGAACAAATACCTTTTTTTTTTCACTTTAGCCAGGTGTTGCCTCTTATTTAATTAAAGGTATTTCCCTGAAAAAAATAAGTTTTATGTTACCAGCATTAATTTAGTCTCCATGGTATTACACTGTCACAGGCAATGATGTGGCAAGAAGGAGTTCTGGCACGTGGAGCACATATGCAGGAGGCATGTGATAAACATCTTGTAGAATCACACAAGCCTTAAAAATATCCAAATGGGTAAGAAAAAAGCAGGAATGCACAGCAAAGCAAGATAACAGTGCCAGCTAGTTTCTGGTGTAGGTATAATGAGTTTAATGAATACACATAAAAGCAAGCAGGAGAACATGTGTTTGTTGTTAAGAGCCTGCCAACCAAACTGTGTTTACAAAAAAGAAGTGTGGTGGCCTTTGCTCATTTATTTTATTGTGTTGTGATGAGCATGGTCAACCCCCATGCTCCCAAAGGTGGATTGTTAGAAATATGAAGTACAGATACTACAAATGAATGGGGAAATACAGTTGTTAAGACCTCCTAGAGAGGACATCCCTTAGAGATATTAAAATGTTTTTTTCTAGGAGAGAGGCATCATAAAGGGAATAGAGAAGAAAGCAAAGTGATGAGAGAAACAGGCCTGTGTGGAAATATCCTAGCTAAGGAAAAAAGCACACAGAGGAAGCCCAGGAAAAACAGAAGATTCAATCAAAACTACACTCCAGCACTTCTTAAGGAAAGAAGAAGTAGGTTATGAAGTCTGCTTAGTGATGCCAGAGAAAAGCTTTGCTTTTACTTCTCAAAAAGAAGAGTGACTCTAAAGAGGATGTTACTTGACAGAGAGACAGAATACTGCTAATTATTACTGTAAAGGATACAAATTGGGTCAACATTTTCCTCTCTAGACTTGCTTATTTCTGGGATTAAAGAATTTGATGTAAGAATTTGATTTAAGAATCAACGTAATGGAGTGCAGAGCAGTTACTGGCAGGGATGGCTGGAAGGAAAGGTGCCACTGTGCCCAGCAAAGTACACCAGGCCAATGGTGCCAGTGTTTGCTCTGAATTGCTTCAAGAATGAAGAGAACTTTCCCTATAAATGAATATTGATCATCTGAAAAACCTAAATCTCTAGCAACCAGAATTACTCTTTTTTCCCTTGAATCTGATTCTTCATTACAATTTCTTAGACTGCAGATGGCAGTTCCTTAAAATGGCTGACCCCAATTTTTGTATATGAATTTTTGAACTATCTCAAATGCTTCTACCCACTTTTAGTACACTAATAGTAAAATCACCATGAGAAGTCTTTCAGAGTTCTTTGAAAAAGGAAGCTATGTGACTCTGAGCATATCCCTTTCTCTTATCTGGAAAGGATAAGCAGAGACCAAAAAAATAAAATAGGTAACAAAATTAATGAATTGTACTGTTTGAGGAACAAAAATTGAAAACTCACCATCCTGAACTGTAAAATGGCTGAGAGAGATGGAGAAGGAAAGATGGTGTTGTACAGCAGCTTTGCTTCTAGCCTGCTCGCCTGAAAAAGGGATGATCTAAAGCTATTAAAGTTTGTTACCTGTTTTGCTTGGAAGTTTCCACAGGTATAGAAAAGTTCAAAACTGGGCTCATCATTCATATGTTTTGTACTAGTAACCTCTAAAAATTTTCAACTGGGTAGTCATGATAACCCCTAAACTTGGTTTTTAATACCTGTAATCTTGGGAAGTAGCCATAAAAACTTACTTCCAAGAGCACAGGGAAATGTCAAATAATTCTTATAAATATGCAGTTGCATTCATTAACAGTTTAACTTTGTGAAAGCATTATTACGATTTATAAGATTCAACAACACTGACATCTACTGAACGCAAAATGCTGAAGTCCTGGTACAGCACAACATGTGCTTACATATAGGAGAACATTGCTTGGCTGCAGTTCAAACTTAGTTTAAGTATTTATGCACTTGTTCCTCTTTGGTTTATCATTTAAACTTCTGACAGATCCTCAGAGAAGGTTGCTCTTTGGCTGGTTTTTATTTTCCTTTTATTTTTCTTTTTTTTTTTTCTTTTTGCTGGCTAAGATACTAGTCTGTTTGAACTTTTTATTTTGAAGAATCAGAATCAAACATAAAAGCAGACACTGACAATTCTACAGCCTTCAGCAGCAGGTTAGATCAGTCAGTGAGTCATGCCAACAGCTTCACTGTCTGTGATGGTAATATGTGGTGATGACCTGTGTCTGTGGCCAGAGGTTTGTGGACTTTCATACCTTTGGAACATTTCTCTGTGAAACAAGGGTCCATTTAGGCTCTGTCTTTGATTGTGCTCCAATAACAATAAACTGTGGCCTCTCCCATCTCTATCTGCTGGGTTGCCTAGAAACACATTGCAGGAGCAGAATTTGAGAGATCAAGTGTGTTCCCTGATTTTACAGGCAGACATATCATAATCCTACTCATTAATGTACATCATTAGATCTAATTGGATCATAATGATCATTAGATCCATCTAATGAACCAGCAGAGGTTTTGCCTTTACTGTTACTCGGGGAAGACTTGCTCCATGATCCCACATTCCCACATACCGTGCTAGCACATCACGTCTTTGATCACACTGGTGGCCTTTCCTCACTTGTGCTCCAGCCTGAGTTACTCTTTCAAACATGAGCTGACAATATTTCAGGTGACCTAGGTGACAATGTTAGGATACAGTGGCATCAGGATTTGCTTTTCTACTACAACTGTCCCCCTTTTCTGTTCTGGCTGACTGTGGGACAGTATTAGACTTTCCCATCATGCTATGGATCACAGACATCCTCTATCCATTTTAATTTTTGTGACCTCAGGCTGATGAGCACCAGTTTAGAACAAAAATCTTATTTAATCCTGAGTGCTTAATGTCTTACACACTGCACTACTAAATCTCACCCCTTTCTCTGTGTTCCCCCAGACCGTCAAGGCCATTCAGGTTTTTCTTTTCCCAATTTTGTTGGCTTTAATGACATACCCTAAACATTTTTAATTGGGGGCCTAGTGAAAATACTAAAATGTATCTGCTTCAAGTTCACTAAAAAGGAAGTGCTGAAGCCAGAGCAAGTTCAATCCTCACGACTATAGCTTTCCTTTCCATTAGCCTTTACATGCCCTATGGTTCTTGGAGTAATCATACCTCCCCAAATAAAGGCAGGCTTTTTTCCCCAATATATGGACAGTAGCAAGCATTTTTTGATGCCCAAGATATTAGCTCTACTGCAGGTTTTTTTCAACTTATCTTCTAGACAACAGAAATTCCAGAATAATCAATTGGTGCAACCAAAGCTGACTTTTAACAGTGCTCCTTTTCCCATTGAATTTTGTTCCATACTTGGTCTTAAATATTTCCAGACTCAGTCAGAAATGTGCTGCCTATATTTGAGGTTACATGACAGGGTGAATGGTTGTTCAAATTCCTTTTAATACTTTATTCTAAAAAAGAGGCATTAGACTCTGAAGAGCTATAACCTTGCTCTTGTGCTTTTCATTCTGAGACATAGCAAAAATGTTGAGACTGGAATTGTTGTCTTTTGCCCATATACTCTAACATTTCCCGTCTTTAAAAATATAGCAGATATTTGGGGAGGAAGGAGAAGGGCATTTCTGATTATTTTTTTTTTTAAGTCTGTGTGATCCCAGTATTTTATGAGGGAAATATGGGCTGTGTGTTTTCTCTCACACTTTTTATATTTTTTAAGTGGTTTAAGAATGCTTCCTGATTTTTATTCTGGGCAAGCTCCTTTTGGGCTCATCAATTCTCAAGACAGTCAGATATTTCTGATTGAGCTGAAAGTTTTTCCATTCCTTATAAATTTTTCCAATATATCTCCTCTGAAGCATTTATTTGCCCAGTGAAATCTGGAACTCTTTCCAAAAATTGTTTACCTTGCACTAAAGAAACAATTTCTACCTTATATGTTTTTGTCTCCTTGCTTTGAAATTCCCAGCCTCTTACAGACACATTTAATAATGACTTTATATTTCTAGAGAAAACACTAGACATCTATAGCTGTCAATTTGGTCAAATTTTCTGTAATTTTAAACCACAGCAACTTGAGCTAAAGCTGTTTTCCACAAGCAGGCTGTAGGCTACTGCACATCTGAGCCCTACTCCTAATACTTTTTTTTTCCCCATCAGGGAGACAGACACCCATAATCACTGACTCATAGAATAATTTAGGTTGGAAAAGTCCTCTAAGATCACCAAGTCCAACTGTTAACCTCCCACTGCCAAGTCCACCGTGAAGCTATGTCCTCAGGTGCTGTATCTTTTAAATACCTCCTGGGATGGTGTCTCAACCACTTTCCTGGGCAGCCTATTTCAATGCCTCTTCTCTAATAAACTGTTTCCAAAGACAGCTCTCCTTTTTTTTTTTTCTCTCTTTGCTCTAATCATTAATGTGACAATTACCTTTTCTAATTTCCTTCTAAGAACTGAAAAAAAAATTGTTTATCTTCAAAAGGACTGACTAGAGAAAGGTAGGAAAGGTAGAGAAAAGGTAAGAAGATGGTGTCTTAGCTGTAGAATCAAATTGTGTTGATATGTAACTCTGTTTCTTTGCTCAAGTCTCTGCCCGAACAAAAAAGACCCTTTCATTCCAAGGTCTAGAATATTTGATCTACATGTCATTGTTTTATATTGGTTAAAACTCTGTAGCTGCTCTGTAAAGAAGAGACTTTGCCTCTAATACCAAAACACGCTACTATGCCCTTTCTAGATCCTCACAAAGACAGGAATGATCTTGCACAGTGTCTCAAAACATGTTTGACTGGAGTTATCAAGCAAACCTTTCTAAAGTCTTTCTATACCTCATTCACCCACTGCACACCAATAAATCTGGCAATTTAAGGAGGTCCAGAGGTGTTCATGCACCTTCTAAACATATTTTTCAGAACATTCAGCCTGTCCTGTATAGTCTCTGTACTTGCATGATGTTGCTATGAGACATAGAATAACTATATTCATATTGAGAATATCCTGCTTATTCAGAATACTATAATTATATATCTTGCAATGACAAATCTGAGGAGAAAAACATTCTCCAGTGTTAACCAGGATTTTAAAATTGGAATATTTTTAAGGCACTGAGGCCACAGGAGTCCACTAGTCCAATCTTCAGTCAACCTTTGTAGCAAGAAAGGTCTTTCTACCAACTTAGCCTATGGATAAGGGCAAGAAAATGCAAAAACACAGTATAGAGATTATGAAAGGACTAGCAACCTTGCTCCTCATTTAACAGAGAGCAACAGACTCTCTCTGCTCTTGTGGTTCTTCGCATATTCTTAAGATTATTACTACTGGCTTTAACAAGAAGAGTTTTTATGAGGCTTTCATTGAGTCTTTCAACTCAAAAAAATAACTGCTTTTCTAGCCTGCAAGATAAACTCAATTAATAAGCTACAATAAGCAGCTATAAAATTATCAACTTGGTGTCTCATCCTGGAAATTTGAACAGTTGCATATCTGCATGCAACCTGTATATAATTTCCATTTGGAGTTTTATGTCATTTTTCACTGACATTTTACTTTTCTGCCATTTTCATGTCACAGGACATGTGCTTTTAAGTATGAAGACTGCACTTTTGCATTTTTAGGAGACTAAGTAAAGGAAACTGAACAGTGAATGATACGTAAGGAGAGTTCCCTATATCTTCCCATTTCATAAAAGAAAAATTTATATCACCATTAGAAATAGGCCTATGAGTAGCAAGCGAACAAAATGGCTGCTGCTGACTCCTGACATCTGTTGATAGCCAAAACAAAGCTATAATAGTTCCACAGCCAAATAATCATAAGGCTGGTTTTGAGATTTGATTTAAATTTTTAAATGGGGGTCTAAAACAAACTTGGAAGGAAGACTAATTACTTCCTTAACTCTCCACTAACTTGTCAGACGTATATAATACAATATGCTGTCTAATACATTATAAAATTGAAAAGTGCAAGCAAAAGCAAATTATAGGTGTTTGGCTCCAGACACTGAAATGATTCATATGTACAATAAATCAAAATATACCAAGGTCAAGCAATCTCTGTTGTTGTTTTGGCATCTTTCATAAAATCCTTTGCAAACAGAAATATTTTACATACTTTAGGTAAGTAATACAGACATCAAAAAATGTTACTAAATTTGTGAGTGATAAACACAAACACATACTGCATTATAGAGGACAGACTTAGACAAACGTGGTCAGTTAAAAAAGAGAAATATCAATTTGTCACAGAAATACAATAGAATCACAGAATGGTTTGGGCTGCCAGGGCTCTTAAAGCTCATCTAATTCCAACCTCCCTGCTATGGACAGAGATACTTCCCACTAGACCAGGTTTCTCAGAACAGCATCCAACCTGGTCTTGATCATTTCCAGGGAAGGGGCATCCACAGCTTCTTCTGTCAACATGTTGCAGGGCCTCACTACTCTCACAGTAAAGAATTTCTCCCTAATATCTAATATAAGCCTCTCCTTTTTCAGTCTGAAGCTATTCCTCCTTGTCCTATCAGCCCATGCCCTTGTAAACAGCCCCTCTCCAGCTCTCCTGTAGCCCCTGTATGTACCGGGGAGAGTGCTCTAAAATATCCCCAGAGCCTTCTCTTTCACAGGCTGAAAAACCCTCTCAGCCTGTCTTCACAGGAGAGATGCTCCATCTCTCTGGTCATCTTTGTAGCCCTCCTCTGGACTCACTCCAACAAGTCAATATCCTTCTGCTGGGGACCCAGAGCTGGATGCAGTGCTCCAGATGGGAGGACAGAGATGTTAAACACTGCCAGTCCCAACACTAACTCCTTAGGAATACCACCCATCACTGCTCTCCACATGGACATCAAGCCACAACTCCTCGGGTGTGACCATCCAGGCAATTCCTCACCCACCCAGGGGTCCATCCATAAAACCCATGTCTCTCCAGTTTACAGACAAGGATGTCATGTGGGGCAGCATGAAATGTTTAAGTCCAGGCAGATGATGCCTGCTTCTCTTCCATTATCCACCATGAAAGTCTGCATCATATCACTTGGCAGAGAGGGGAGGGATGGACTGAATAAACTAAAGGGTTCCTTTCAACCTTGTCACCTACAATTTCATGGCCAATTCTTCCTTTATTGGATAAAGATTGCATATAAACACCAGAAAATGTAGGAGTCTGGAAAGAATTGGAGCACTCTGGTATTGGAGCATAAACAACCTCTTAACTAGTGCACGAAGGAACTCTTCTCACCAGCAAGTCAGTCTGTAAGCACCCAAATCTTGCCTCTCATGGGGAAACATCTGTTACCAAAAAGAGGATAATTTCTTTTTCCTCTAGTTAAAACTCGCACACCTGAGGAAAAAAGCAAACACTGAACACAGATGGCACCTCACATTTTACTCTTGGAAAAGTGTGAAGTTGTGAGAATTATAGTGTTACACCCACATACCTGCGCTGCTTTCTTTGGCCAAAAATGACCAGGATAATCCAGGAGCAGAAATCCAAACTGAAGATGATAATCCTTTGTTCTGACAGTGGTTGGTGACCTTTACCAGTGACACAGGACTGCTTTCTTTAGGCTGGCCATGAAGCTCTATGGAACAATAGATGTGATGGAAATATTCCTGTTTAAGTCTTTTAAAGTTTATCTGACATTGTTTTTTTGAACCTCTGATGTTAATAGCTTCTCCCTCTGTACCATCTGTATCCACTTGCTACAGCACTACAGAAATAATAGTATTTGGCAGTTTTCACCTGATTAAAATGTATTCGTGTAGGAGAAAGAGATTTGGGGGTTTCAATTCAAAAGAAAAATAAATTCCACTTGCAGGTAAATTCTTGATCTTGTTTCTTCTATCATTAAAAGAAAACTGTCAAAAATTGTAGAACTTTTTCAAGTGCTTCTTCCACTTCTTTTCTACATGACCTGAATATGACCCAAACTAGCAAAACAATGTTTATTGTTCCAAGAGTACAATTTAAATGTGGGCTTCAATTCAACTCACTAAATTTTTAAATATTAATTTTTATCTATAACTACCCAACTCCTACAAAGTATTTTTGCTAGTCTTATCATAGTGTGATAGAAAAATATGGTTCATCAGTATTCAGTGATTCTTCCCATTGAGCTGTGAATCTTTATTTCTTTTCCATGTGTGGTTCTTCACAAAAAAAAACCCATATAAAATCATTTTTAAAATACATATATTCCATTTTAAAAAGTTGTGATTTTACATAAAACCTGGCAATTCTTTCTGAAGTATGTATCAATTTTATTTTATTTTATTTCAATTTAAAAATTAATTTAAGACACAGGTAGAAACCAGACTAGATTCCATGAAAATCATGCAAAACTCCCACTGACTTTAACTGACCCCAAATTTCATCCATGTGTGAAAGTCCTTTGGAAGCAGTTCTCTGTCTGACAGAGGTGAACTGCTGAAATCAATGTGTTTCAGTGAGACTGCTATAGTCTGGCTACCCAAAATACATTCATCCTGTTTCATCTGATGTTTATCACATTCCCCTACTCTAGAATTTCTTTCTCTCCTGAAAAATATTCCCTTCCTTGCTCACATAAGAAAAAAGTTTCCTTCTCACCAGGAATTCTATACTCAACCCTTGATATTTTTTCTTTAATTTCTCTTGCTATATTTCATCTAATCAGATTTGTGGCAGAAAAGGGTCACCTTAGTTCTTACTACACTAAGAAAGGTTAGAGAAGTGTTCTCAAAACTTACTTCAAGGTGATTAGAAAAAGAAACAGAGAAAAACAAAGAAATTGATGATAACCAAAGGGACAAGGCATAAAATAGACAAGAGGAACACCAAATATTATGCCCATCCAAAAAAACCCCACTTCTGTTCATATTTGAAGGCAGAAGTAAGAGAGCAAGATAGCTGCCATGCAAGCGTGCACAACTATATTTTACAGCTCCCAAACATCTACAGCACAAGATCTTCACAATAGCTTTCGTAGAATATATGCAGCTTATACAAAACAGCAGTATTTTGGAAGTAAATGTAAAATCAATGTCCCTTTATAATGGGTGAATTTGTAAATGAGATTATCAGAACTACCTATTAAAATGTGCTCCGTAATAAAAAGATACTGCATAATCTCCTGACAGGAAGACAGAAATACACTATGAAGCCTGTCATTTGGCAGTTTGCTGACACTGCTGTCTTTTTCTCAAATTGTTCTCTACATTATGCAAACATTTTCAGAAATAAGTCCAATGTTATTTTCAGTTCCTCTAGGTTTCTTGGATTTCTTTTATAGCAACTGATATTACCATACAAAACGTAAATCTACCAATCACACTAACTTAAACACATCACATAAAATTTAGCTGGCAGAAAGAGTAATAAAAATGGAGAGGAGATGAAGCAGGGGAAAATAAACTACTAGGAGGAGGAGGGATCCCTGAGGGAAAGAGTCACAGCACTATTCCAGAGCTATCCCTGTATCCTCACAGACAACATCAATGACGAAGGCTACATAAAGAATCAAATTAAAATTATTTACATGGTTCTAATACATACTTCCGGTAATTTTCTGTGAAGACAATCACATGACTAAGTCGTAAGAGCTATGTCATGTGGTTTTAGATTGAATAATGTGAGACGCCAGCAGTTGGTAGCTACACCAGTGACTGAATTTTTGTGTAGGTTCTGTCTGGTCATTTCACTTCTAATCCTGCTGAATGGGACCACAGCACTCCAGGAAAAAGGGCTCTGGAAGATTCAGCACAGTGGCAATACTGGATCCCAGATTGTCCTGTTGCTCGAGTTTCTCTCTCTCTCATGTATCAATTTCCTGTTGGACATTAGTGCATGTTTCTCCTCAAGATGTACAAAAGCCACACACTCATCAACTTCCATAAGGCTTCTAGGACTTTCTGTGCCAGTTTTCCCACAGCAGAGGTGGTTGAGGATCAGATATTTGCAGCTTAACCAAGCCGAAAATTCTGCCTGTGAGAGAGGACATTTCCAGCTGCCTCCAACCATGGCAAATGTCCTGGAGGAGGCAAGTTATCAGAATGCAAAATGCCCCATAAATGCAGGGAAGATAGTAATTTTCTCTCTATTACCACACTGAGGACCCTAGAAATAATCATTTAGCAATCAAGCCACCTGCCCCCACAATAGCAGGAATATAATGCATCATAATGCCGGGTAGTTTAAGGCTCCTAAATTTCCTTAATGACTTTTTTTTGTTTGTTTCTTTCTTAATCCCTAAGAACTTGAAACATATTAAATTTCAAAAAAGTAAGAAAAATAGAACAGAAACTGGTAATGTACTCAGGGTGGAAAGAAGGCTGAGTAATATATTCATTCTAATTGTATTAACCTTCCCCCATAATGAGAGGGGGGGAAAGCCTACCATCTGTTTAAGTCATTAGTCAGTTCCATAATTAAAAGATTAAGATTAGCTCTAACAATTTCATTACTTTTCCTAGGAAACTGAACATCTGACTATTTCAAACTAGTCTAATGCCATTGAAAAGTGCTATTGATTAATTCTATGTTTCTTATACTTTGGGAGGTTGCCATCAACCCAAATTCAGTCCAATTGATTTATGCCAGGAACATTTCCTAAAGTTGAATACCATGCCCAATACACAAGGAAAATATTTTTATCAATCTGATATAAATAAACGTGTTTAATCAGCATAAATTAATAGTTTAACTTCACACATTCCTGACCGCATACACTGCGGTTTATGATTAGCCCTAATTTGTATTTCCAACCATTCAAGAACAGTGATAAATAAAAAGAGTGAAAGGAGATGCCCTGCTCTTTTGCATAGCTATTAGGAATTAAGCAATTAGCCTTCTTTTAAGTCAAATTGATTGTGGACTATAATAAAGCAACAAAATCAAGGTGAGAAATGATCACACAAGCCAAATCTACTTAAAGGGCCAAATCAACCTAATCTTGTCAAATGCCTTTTCCCATCAGGGCAGCACTGCAATAGAGATTTATCTGAGGATCTATAGACACTCATTAATTCCTTTGGTAATCTTGTACTATCAATGCCAGATCATTATATATTAAATTCATCTAATTAGGGTGGTAGATAGCATCTATTATTTTATTTGATCTTGTACCCTACATTTCAATGAGATATTTATATTGGCAGAACCTAAAGCTCTTTGCCTGGCTTAAGCACAACAGAGTAAGGGACTCAGGAGAACAGTCTCCTTCAATATGAGCAGTTGCTTACAAGTTCTAAGAGCTAACATTTATATAAAAATAACTTCCAGGTTCTGTTATCTTTTTTAACAGTGCTTTTATTCAAATTTTTCATCATATTTCTTAGTAGAGCAGAGGTGAGGAATCCTTGGTTACCACTTGCTACCCAGCACCATGGCCCTGACCCATCTACAAGCTGTGTTCCGTGTCACTGAACACATCCATAAACAGTCCAGGGGCCAGGAAATGTAACAATGCTGAAGTTTGCCACTAAGAGCAAGCAATTCTTGGCGGTAAAGCTTAAAACCATCAGCGAGTAGTTCTGGAAGAATCTCACAATAGTCAAGTGACTCCAAAGATAAAGTGGCAGGTGAAGCTCAGGGTTCTTAAAAGCAAAGTAAGGGACTTGAGAGAAATTAATCTGCCTTATCTACATGTAGATAATGAATGGGTTTGCATTAGCTCTGAGCAAAAATTCAGTCATTGTGGATATCTTTCAGAAAATGCCAGCAGAGTGGTCTGAGCCCACACAAGGAAAATTGTATATCAGCACTGTCTGTAAAAGGCCTTAAGAGGAAAAAGTATTTTGCCATTTCCCTAAGTCACCACATGTTCTTCCCGCATAGCATGTTGCCACAATGACCATGTCCAACAAAAGAGAAACTAGAACAGCCTAGAGAGAAGGATGACATGAAACTTGTTCAGCTGGAAAGGAACACACATAGATTGAACTTTGGCATGGAAAAGACATGTTTGTTTAAGGGAATATGACAGAGGGCAAAAACAAGCACTGACTTTTGTTCAAAAAGGTGTATAAGGAAAAATCATTCTTCACAATAGGAGAGTTTTCTGAACATTGGCAAGCCACCAGATATTAACAAAGAAACCATTTAATTTTGGGGGGACAACGTGTTAATGTATGGTAGAATTCAAAGCAGTAGAACACTGGGGTGGTTAAATAAATTTAGAGAGAATAGCCAAGCTCACAATGGCTAAATGACTATTAAGTGCCTATTCAGATATTTCTAAAGCAGGCTCTGGTTTAAAGAGTGCTTAAGAAGCACTGTCAGAAGCTGAGACAAAATAGCTATTCATACATTTTGAGGGTATAAATGGCTAGCTAAGCTTGCTTAACCTTGATTATCAGGATTTTGGTGTTTGAACCTCCACTTTTTTCTAACATCATAATAACATTTTACTCCCACTCCTGATCACACAAAATTAATGGTTTAGACTTGATATCTGAAACAGGTATCATATCTTAAAGAGTTTTTTTTTTACTAGATTATTCATCAGCTATAATATGAGCTTAAACACTCCTTTTATACTCAGATACCGACACCTAAATATCATGTATGAACTGAATTCAGCATTTATCTGACTAAATGTGTTTACATTCAAACACAAGGCAAACAGCACAAACATCATTTTCAGTCAATGGAGAAAGAAATGGTACTTGTAGAGGATCCTCATTTTAACTTTATATTAAAACAAATCAAATCAAACAGGCCCCAGTCATGTTTAAACAATTCAGAACAGGCAAAAAAAAAATCCCAGCTCCTTCCCTAGAATGAGGTATATATTTCACCTGTAAAGTGACATCTATCATACGAATGTATGAGTGTGCACATAACAGTCCAGCTCTTGCAGCTTGGGATTACTTTTTCTACTTCACAAGAAAATGGAAACAAAAGTCAGTGTAATTCTAACATTAGTTTGCTATAAATTCCTAGTCTTTAAGCTAATGGTGAAATAATGTTCCTCTCATTAGTTTAATGATCATATTGTGCTTAATACAAGCATCCCCTCCTCTTTTTTTCCCTCTTTCATTAACTCAGTCTAATAGTTGTAGACAATTTTCTTTCACTATGAAGCTGTCAATCTTTCTCTTGTATGTAACATGCCAGTCTGTATAGCACAGAATTAATGCAGTGCATTTATCAGACTAAGACCTCTTTTCATTTACTCACTCAAAAATCATTTTGAGCTATCTATAATGATGCATGTTAATGGAGCACATTTTAAGAAGAAAACATTTAGATCATTTACAGATTTTCTTTTTTAACTATAATATGTGCTTCTTTGTCAGTGTTTGACTTAGAGTAAACTAGCTGACACTTGGAAAAGAGGAAAGGAAGCTGAAACTGATGCAGAAGAAAGTCCCTCAGCTCATACTGAGCTGGCTGTTCCCCTGAGACACCCCAAAAAAGGCTTTTACTCATGGCAGTATGCAGCAATATAAAGCAGCAGCAAATTTTCCTTCTCTCATAATGAATAGCAATATGAAAAATGAAAATAAAATAGTTCTTTTTATATGCTAGATTTTAAAAGAAATCACAAAAAATTTTACTGAAGGGATAAGGAAGGAGAAGTGCTAACAAAGGATGTGTCCAAAAGCTGCCATATGAGACCCATTAGATGCTTATGACCTCAGATATATATGTGTTGACTGGAAATGTGGAGACACTTCATTCTAGGCACGTGACCTATTCAGCCTTTCTGTTGGGATCTCCTACATTCAATGGTGTCACATCATCTAGGCTGACACCTATTTGCTCTGAAAGGACAGCCCTGTATTTCTATTGACATTCAGAGTTTGCATTTCAGGCCCTCAACTGTCTCTTACATCTTTCTGTCTCTTGCTTATGTTTATCCCAGCTTATACTGCTTTAAAAAAGCAAAAATTTATCTTTGTCCACAGTCCTGCCTCTGGTCGGATGCAACAAAGCTGTTGTTCTTTTCTTCAGTTCTTTACAATAAAAGACTTTATCAAATGAAAACCAGCAGCTGCTGAAAAAAAAACAAAAACAAACCCCATTGCTTTGCCTTGGCAAAATTAAAAGGAGTTGCTGTGCTTACCCTCTTTGTTCTTCCCAGCAGCTGGCATTCCCACCTACATCTGTTTGTTTCTTCCCTGTTTCCATAAAAGTTTACATTAAGACTATCCCATTTCAACTTTGCCCATTGGTTTTTTTTTCCCCCATTTAATGTATAAGAAAAAAATGCTTCTAAGTGTCAATACTTCAAGCAACCAATTCAGAGATACTGTATTAAACACAGTGTTCAGCCAACCTGTCAGTAATTTTATTTTGGCTTTATAAAAAGTGTTTATCAATCACTGCTTCAAAAATTTTTCTTAGAGCTAAAACACAGTATTAAGCAAACTGAGGAACAAAAAACTTCATAATTCTGGACTGTGACTTCAGTGATTTTCTACCTTTTTAAACAAGAGGCACTCTTCATCCCTAAAAAAGATGTTGAGAGCCAAAATAATACTTTTCAAGGCTGTAGAACATGAAAAGAGAGATATTAAATGGAGTTAATATTTCAAACTACAGCTGCTCTGTCACTTACATTGGGAAAAAGAGCGGGACAGGAGACTAGTGTGACCCCAGTCTGGCTCACTAATCCTAACATCAAAGCATGCTGAGAAGAGTTCCACACGAATGGGAATAGCAGGCCATTTAGTTGGTGCTACTATTAAGCTCTTGAGTATCTCTGATGCTCCAGGGGAAAAGACACAGGGAATAATCTAGCTATTCACCCACCAAGACCCCTTGTGCACTTAGAAATGGGCAAATGACCCGGGTGCCTTGTTCACTGCTTGTGAGGCTACTATTACCTCCTGCCATTTCCTAGAGCATAGGCAGGCTTTTAGCTTCCCTCATGTGGACAGCACTGGTATTTTCGAAGGCTAGGACCAGTGCCTTTGTCAGAAGGTCAGAGGTTTCTTGCCCCAAAAGCAAGCACAAGCAAAGCATTTGCCAGCCCCATACATCTCTGACTGAAGAGAGATCAGAAACAAGCTACCAACAGCTACCAATAACTCTATCATGTGAAATGCACTGGACCCAAATAGTCACATCTACCTCTCCCCTGGCAAATACTGGGTGAGTGTTTTCCCCATTTCCCCAGACAACAGACACATATTCACACTACTCTGTCTTTGTGGACTTGAGAACAGATCAGACCATTCTCTCACATACAGTTTCAACCAAACTAATTCTGAAATTTTCATGGGGCATTCAAGGACAAACAAGGGGGGAATTAAAAGAAAAAATTACTGGCTGGCAGAGCTGAAGAGCCTTTTCAAGATGTGTTTCCATCACTATTCTCTGACATAGAGTTCCGGTGGCTAGAACAAGGTCTCACAGTCTCTGTGATCAACTAACCTTGCCCTTCTCTCCAGATCTCAGCCATTCCTTGCAGCCCCCTCTACTGTAAGAACATGAGCATTTTGGATGGAAGTGATCCATTTCCTAATTTTTTGGTTTTGACTTGCGCCACCAGTGTCACTCACATGGAGACTGGTTTCCAGCAGGTTCTGGAGGAGCTTTTCCCATTCCTTATCTTTAAACCTTTATCTCTCACTCCTCTCTCTCCTCCCTTTTCCCAGGCTTTGAGAGTAGCATAGGATTTCCTCTGAAATCCACAAAATTATAGTTATCTCATGATGTTGCAGAGCCCATCAGACCTTTGCTCTGGTTTTGCCCTGCTACATGTGCAGTTCTCTCCACTCGCAGCAGGGAGGACAGAAAGACCCCAACTGATTCCTGACCCCCCTTCTGCCTCCACCCCAAACCAGGGAGCCCCAAAACCAGGATCCAGCTCCCACAGAGGACATCTCTGAACCAGTCCATTACTACACAGTACCTCAGAGGAAGCTATCCAAGCCTGATTTTCTCCCATTCAAAGCCATGTTGAATAGCTGTGAATTTATTTCCTGTGTGCAGCCTGTGACTTGAAGACAAGCATTTGATGAAATCTCAGATTATTTCAGGCACACAACTGCAAATGAAACACACAGCAGATTCTGGATGGTTCCTCACACCATACTCTTGACCAGACAAAACTGGGTATGCAGTGCAATCCCACAGTGCTCCAGGCACTGGTATTCAGAGGTGAAGAATTCCAACTCAAGGAATGCTAACTTTTAAATAGCACCTTTTCTTTGCCTTCCTGCATGCATCCCTAACTTTTTTAGCCTGCCTTTTACCCTGCTATTCACCCATGTGCCTGTCTTCCCAAAAAATATCATATTTGGCTTTTCTCAAATAACCACATATTTACTTTAGCAAGTCAATGCTTGTAAATGTCATTGTCTGTCACAGCTCACTGCCTCTCTCTCTTTCCAAAGAAGACAATGTAGTGCCATGAGAAAGGTCACAGGGCTGGACAGCATTGTGCTGCACCCTCTATGTTTTCCTCTCAAACTGAGATGGACAATAAATGCATGTCTGCTGCTGGTCTGAGGACTTAGTAGAAGATCACTGAAGGAGGCCAACAAATGTCAATAGCTTTCAGACTCACAGTGCCAGTTCCCAAAACAGCTGAACTCTGTCAGAGTAACCAGCACTGAATTAAGGCAAGTTGGATGCTTATATTTTCATAAGGCTTCTCTTAAGAAAGCAGATGCTGAAGCCATTTAGGAGGACTTGCTCCTGGATTCATACTGATTTGTTCCACTACAAATTAGTGTTACTCAGGTATTATGGAGAAGAAAGCTGAGGATGTATCAAAGAAACTGCTTTTCATCACAGTGCCAAAGCAATACAGAATACAGCCTGGAGTACAGCAAACATGAAAGTGCACAATATGCTTAGTGAAATATTAAAAGGAGGACCGGTATGTGTCTACTATTCTCTCTTCCTTTTATGTATGTATAATTCTCCTGGAAGCTTGGGGAAGAACAATTATTTCCCCAAAGAGACACAAACACAGTCTGCAAAACATTACAGGAAATCTGTGGCCCTTCTGGACAGCCCTGCCCTCCAGGGGCAGAAAGCACTGAGTGCACTAATCCTGTGGGGCTTGCTTTAGGGCAGAACTGTGGTCACCAAAGGTCACCATGCCACAGTACATTACCTGAGCCGTTAGCCACTGCCAGGAGTGATAAGACAAATCAGAACAATGTGGTGGCACTTCACTATCAATAAAGGGTTAGAGTGGGAAGCTCAACGGGCAATGGATAAAAGGGGAAGTTCCAAAAGAACACAAAAGAGAAACAGTGTTTACAACATGCTTTTTCCTAAGAACAAAAGTGATTGCTCACTCCTAAATATGTCTTTTCTCAGCATTTCCAATAAGGCTTAAGAATTATGGAGTTGCATGTTATTGCTTAGACCAAGGTTGAAGAAACTTCTGATTATCTTTTCAGAGGCAGTCTTTTTATTCTATCCCTTCCCTAGTTGAAGAGGAGTTACCAAGCTGTGACCAGCACACAGTTCTGACCTTCTGCTAATGCAAGGCAACCACATTAAACTGACTGTGCTCTCACCCACTGCCATCAGGTTGCTGTGCTTCACCCACATGTGCTGCTAGAGAAAGAACTCGTGCTGCAGCTCTGCTGAGGAGATGGACTGAGGGGCAGAAATTACAAATCTGGCAGCCAAAGAAAAATGGGCTTTTCAGCCCCCTCCATACCTCAAAGAAAAGCAAGACGTTTCAAGGCCTGCAGCATTGAAAGTTTGCAGCTAGGATATACTCAGGTCAATTTAAAATCATCAAGCACCTAAACCCTAAAATGCCCGAAGATATTGTTTGCAAGAAATCCTTCATACCTGATTTGAAAGCAGTGTTGCATCATCTTTCTAAAGGCATGTATTTCCTACCTGAAACCTATGCCATGCCTAACATATTCCTGCAGGAGGTTCTGTATATGGTGCAGCTTGATTTGGGAAGGAGAAGTCAGACTGGAGAGCCACGAAATGAGAAGAGGAGAAAAGAAACTTCAACTAATTTTCTGTACGGCAAAGCCTAGAAAGCAAAGAAAGATATTCACACTAGATTTTCAAGCAACGTTAGAAAACCACTCATTGCCTTCATGTAGAAGATTGCAGTACTTCAGAAATTACTTCATCTCTGCTGAGAAAATGCTGAAAGAATCCTTAACAAGAGGAGGTTTGTAAGCCCTTTAAAAACTCTGGCCCTTAGGAAGTCAAAGGGGATGTTCTCTGCTTCTGTAACATGTTTACCAATCATCCTGTGCTCTGCAATGTTCTTGAGCCACTTAAAGTAATCTGATGATTTTAGCTGCAGGAAAAGTTTTGTTAATGCAAGTGCTGGAGGTCAGTGCTCGTGACAAGCAGAGGGAGAGTCGACATGAGGCTGGCAGATTGCCTGACACATGCACCAGAGACGTGTGAAGCCTAAGCTGAAGCAGCAGGGAGGGAGAAAAGCTGCTTGAGGAGGCTCAAAAAAAAAAAAAAAANCCCTTCTTGTACATACCAAGGGACAGAGTTTTGCAAGTTGCCCTTCTCCAATCCACCAGGATGGCTGCTTTGGGGAAAAACACATTTAACAAGTGTGCTCCAAATCACATCTTTTAAGCCCTTTTTAGCTGGCAGTTCTTATTCCCTCTCCACTGCCAATTCTCAGACAGGTTTTTAAACAGCTGGTTTTAAACTTTTGACACTTCAGCCTTCTCTGCGAGATGTGATGAAGTTTCTGTCTGTATCTTTCGCTCACAGTCTGATCTGCCAGTCTAGTCAAAATTATGGATAGTTCTTGTCCTCATGGCAATCCTTTATACTCACTGGATATTGTCCGAAAGCCTCTGCAGAAAGGAAACACCAGACACACAAAAATGCGCAATCGAAGAGCTCTATTCATACACCAACTAGATCCCTTTGCCCAGCTATTTCACAGCATTTCTTTAACCATCTGGTCTCTTTGAATTTACCACTCTGCCAGATTAACAGTATTCATTTAAATTACATTTTTTTTAAAGATCTAAATTATTAGGTATTGATTGAATTCCACAAGCCAATGACTACAGCTAGGAGAACCCTTTGCAGTTCATAACTTACCTTGTTTTGTTCCTGTTCATAAATTAACCACAAAGGACTTTGATTTTTTTAATAATCTCCTCATTAGTCAAGGCCCCTCAGCAAAAAATTAATGCAAACATATTTCAACATATGGATTCTGTCTGTGGGCTAGTCACTTTTTCTAGCTCTTTGACTAACTATTATTTATGGCCTGTGAGTCATCAATTGAACAACATGGCATCCCCATGCCTTGGCTGGATGTTTGCACCAAGTTGTTGGAGACATACCGTTCAGCTTTATCTAACACTTCTCACTGAATAAGCTTCAGGTCTGGATTATCATGATAAGACATTTACAGAAACCAGACCAGTAGAAGGAGAGAGTGGTTAATGTTATCCAGTTCATTACTTAAGCCTAACCCAGTTCCCGGCCAGTGTTCACGGACCAGAGGATTTTTCACAGCTTCCCAGATGATTTATTCCATAACTTACAAGTCAATAAACAAAATTATGTGTAGAGGAAGACCTGACTAAACAAAGGTTTATTGCTTTTTACCCTACTGCTCTCTTTCTTTGTAGTCAACTTCAGCTTGTTTGGATGTAGCTTAGATACTTCAACATGAATGATGCAGATATATCTACAGTTTGTTCCAAAAATGAGAAAAAGGATAGCAGCAGTTTTGTTCATTTACAACAGAGCAGGCAATGAACTTACCAAAGCAAAATGGAGCTACCAGGGACAGCTTCCCAGTGCATGGTACCAGGCTGGTTCCAGTAAATGCCCTCTACAACATCCTTGTCCAGTCAATCTTCAGGGCTGTCTGGTCTCTGCTCTTTCAGTCTTGGGCAGTCCTCAGTGAAGCCTCCTCAGCCCTCACACTCCTGAGTGCCTCTGGGACAAATAGGGCTTCACACCAAAACTAAAGCATCTGTCCCTTCATAAAACTGTGATTTCTAAAGGATATTGAGGAGAAGCAAGTGCTATACTGCCATTTTCTGGGGACATTTTATTTCTTATTTTTTCAAATGAGAAAAGTGGAAGAGATAGCCAAAGGGATTTTATACCTTTTTACAGAGCAGTCATAAAAGCAACCAAAATCATAACAGGTGCCCGTTTCCTGTTTAAAATGGTCTTGCTTGGCTTTAAAAAAGAGAAAACAACTCTTTAGTGTCATTTTCATCAGCACTGCCACCATCTGCACAAGCCTTAACTCATAGAGCAGGGATTTGTAGAGGAATTTCAACCAAAGTGGCACCAACAGTGTGTTTTTAGAGCAGACAGAATCTAAGAATAAGGAATTAAACAAAGGAGCTGAATTGGTTGACCCATGTTGCAAATCCACCCTGAAAAGTCTTACACAGAAAAGTCTGATAGAAAAAAAAAAAATAGAAAACCACAAATTAGAAAAAAAAAAAAGTTTCCCCAATGCCACAAGACCTGTTCAAAGAATAAGACAGAGAAAGCATATGTATTTATCCAGTGCACTGTTGAGCTCTAACTCTTTTTCCAGACTCAATCAATATTTTTTTCTCTTTAAATTCCCCCCTCCACTGTACAGGAGTCATCTATGTTTGTTTACCAGCAGATAACCATCTTAATTAGACTACTGTATTGAAGCCTTGTTCTCTTCAAGCACAGAAATAGTTTTGTTCCCTCTGGCATTGTTTTCCTTGGAGGTGTCTCTTGCTAAACGGAATCTTATCCTGTTTAATGAAACAGACTAATGTAAATGCCAACCTGTAATCTTTGTGCTCGTGTCACTCCCACTCAAGTGAAACTAGACAGGAACCATTTAATTAGTATAAGCCATTAAAACTAAATAAAAAACACTGTTAACGGCCAGCTTATTTATTTCTAAGCATCTCATTTCCACAGCACCAAAACCAATTGGAATCAACTAAAACAACTGCCAATTTTTCATGTTTTGAGCATGAAGCCTGTGCATACTGCAGGCAAATTCTTGCAGAAGCCATAGCAACTTGAGAAGCAAGTCCTGAGTTACCAAGCGAGCTTTTCCAAGGCCAACAGGAACCCTCACAACACCACGTGCTGGTACTAGAGGTCTAAATCCCTGTGGCAATAGAGTCATTCCAGTCCTCATTGCTACCCAAGACTAATTCCCAACACAACAATGGAATTCAGTAATGATTCTGTAAGAGAAGGCAGAACCTGACCCCTCTCTGTCACATCCTGCTTAAGAGCTGTTACTGCTCATACACGGGCTCCTGTTTTCTGCCCCCAGCATGTAATCCATGATAATCTTGTAGCAAGTGCCTAAACATAGGGCATGTTAGGGGCACAGCAGCACCATCTTCTGCCACAAACTCCTAGCAAGGCAAGAAAATTGCCTTACTAGGAGTTTGCCTTGAGCCTTTGAGAAACTTGCTTTCCTGGACCAAATTTTCTATGGTCATAGGGCTAGCACAATCCTGTACTTCTGGAAAAGGCTATGAATTAAAGAAATTTTCAGTAAAGAAATCTAGATCTTTTCTTACTCTCTTTTAGGATAAAGCTACCAAAAGTGCAGTACCACATTCCTTTTCCAATGTCTTACATCTGCAGGTTAAATCTAGAGGGCAGGACCTTCTTCATGAAGCCCAACTGTGACGATCAATCAGTTCTATACCTCTTCAAGAATAAGGAGCACCAAGCAGCGCTACCTGGGGAAGACCCATGCCAAGAGACCCACCAAAACATACTTTTCACTAAGTCAGTGACTGGAACAAGAGAATAAGGAGAAAAGAAGGGGGTTAGATTGACAAAATATAGGACTATGCCCAAGTCATGCCTTCTAAATCTAGTAGAATATTTCTGTTCTGAACATGCTTTGATGGCTACCATTTTTTTTTTCCTCAATGTTGTGCTCTTGCAATCTGAGAAACTGTAGGCTTTCAGTACAAGTTAAGAAGATTGGCAGGAATTCTTACTCTGTCACTGGCTTTTTGTGAAAGTTGACTCCAGCAAACTGCTAGCTTTTTCACAGTCACAACCTAAAAATAAATTGAAGCAGATTAAGGAGGACAACATATCTAGCTCTGCTGAGCCACAGACAAAGATCCAGGTTAAACAGCCATTGTGGTGCATACTCTCTATCACTGCTCACCTCAACAAAAGCAGAAAATATTAAGAGGTGGATAATACTTTTCCACACAGATTCAGCATCAACTGAAGCAGGGGATGTCAGAAAAGCACTCATTTTAGAGTAGGCACATTCCAAAGTGTTTGCACATTGCTTGTAACCCAGGGCTTCCACTGCACTCCCCCACAAATCTCTTGTACCACATTGGAGAGAGGAACCCAGCCTCCCTACAGCCAAGAGTTCGCCTTCCCCACCTTGTGCTAATGACATTCTAAATATGAGCATTTTTCAGATGCACTGCTTGTAGATGCTGGAAAAAGGAGCAAGGAGAAAAATTCAGTTAACTAAAATGTCAAACTCTAATATTATTATTATAGCACCAGGTCATTTTAGAGTTTATTTGGACCTGATCCAGCAGCCCAATTGTTGTATTGTATTTATTAAGGCTATTGTGTACTAAATAGCAGGAAGATGAATAAACACATTATTGTTTAAAAAAGAAAAAGGCAAATTTCATTTTCTCAGCAGCCTTGAAGCTATACAATTAATGTTCTCTAATTCAAACACAGCATTTACCCATCTGTCCTTTACTGTAAAAAATTATGATAATAGAAATAGTTGGATATTCTTCAGCTGCTTCCCACTCTAATTTGGTTTTTAATTAGTACTGATTCCAGGAAATTATGCGGCAATAGTTTGCAATACTATATGCTTTTATCTGATGTGACATGATCAACAAATGCCCCGTTCTGGCCCTGGAATACTGCACCCACATCCGTCATGCTTACTTTCCACCTATAGTCCAGTGAATGCAATTAGAAAATGAGTAATCCTATTTCTATCCTGGTCATGTCCATGGGCACAGATGGGGAATCTAATGATGAAGTTTAAATGAGATCCTATATGACTCCCAATAACTTGGTCTAAAGCTGAATAAAGTTAGCTTTTTTCTCAGACATCACCCATCTAAAGAAGTTCAGTTCCACTCAGATTTTGCCTTGTTATCCTCCTACCCTTTCTCACGTGCTAAAGAATTCCCCAGGAGCTCTTCAAAGTCTTGAAATTTTGCCCAAGCTTTAATATGGTGAAAGTCAAGGGAATTTTGCAAATTTGAACTGGACTCTGCTTTAATCCCACAGCATTTTCAATCCACTTCTACAAAAAATGTAGAAAAAAATTTCTCTCTATTTTTTCCCCCTCTTCTCTTCACACATACTGAAATGACTGTACATTGGTCTAGAAGGAAATGTCTAGATCTTAAGAAGCCCTAGAGGTAAGATATGTCTCACAGCCACTCAGCAATCTCTGGACTCCACATACAGAGAGAGCGCTTCCCTCTGACCCATCCCTGTGAGGGTCCAAGAGCATGCTAATTCTTTATCTCTACACTGACTTGTGATACACAGCCCAGTAACTCAGGACATGACAGTGCATAACATGCAGACCTTTTAGACTTCCAGTGGCTATTTAAATAGGAATAATAATTCCTTGTAATGACAATTTGAATGACAATGTACACAGAGATAGTGAGGATTTATTGAGTATAACCTACTGTAGTCTATCCATCAAAGTGACACTCAGTCACTTACAAAGTTCCTGCTCTTACTGTACTTAATGAACACTCCACAAATTTCTGCAGGAATATCTTTGCCTAACAGAGAAGTCTCTCATGTGATTCTTAGGGAGAAGAACTTCCCTAAGGAGTAAAGAGATCTGCCTAAGCCGTTGGCAATCAGAGCACATGATGATATTTGATCGATGTTCCTCATTTATCATTCCCCAGTTGCTCTTTCCACAGTGCACCACATACTTTAGAATTAACATTTCCATGGCTATTTTGCAGTGCAATCTCTCTCTTGGTTTTGAAAGACAGGTTCCTGCCAAGGAAGGCAGGAGCTTCTCTTGGAATAGAAAAATGCAACTCCCCTCCCTCCAAATTATTTAAAGGGGCTCTCAGGCAAAGATATGAGGATAAGAATAACAGTTCTTTAATATGTATAAACAAAATAAAATAAAACAAAAACTAACGAACTACAACCTAATAGGAAAATTAGACCAAGATGCAGTATTAAACAAAAAAACAAACCCTGACAGTTAGAATACAACCTGACACCATGTCAGTCAGGGTGTTGGTAGCAGTCCAGTTGGAATGGTGGCTCCAGTAGTCCTCCTGGAGTGACAGATGGTTCTGCTGAAGCAGAGATCCTGTAGAAGGGTAGAGCTTTCTTCCAATGGTCCAGTGGTGATGTTGAAGGGTCTGGTCCTTCCTCTTAGAATCCAGTGGGAGAGAAGGCTGCTCCTCTGGGAATCCAGTAGAAGGCAGATGCCTGTTCTGTCCAAATGCCCAGATTATATCCAGGTGGGAATGCTTGGCTCCTCCCCCTGGGCAGAGCATCTCACAATGGGCTGATGTCATTCTATGAGTCAGGTGGTGGGTCCTTGATGGCCCATTAAACAGGAAATGGCTCCCAGAGGGAGTTATCTATGACTCATGGGGCAAGGCGTTGATGCCTCATTAACAGGAGATAGTTCGGGGGGGGAGGCAAGGAAAACACTGCCCCTCCTGGTTTTAACAGTTCATGAAGATGGAGATAGAATACAGACCTTCTGGAATATTCTTACATTGTAACCTAGGACAAATCTCATTACACATTTCAGAGCAGCAGTGGAACACAATTCCCTATCCTTCTGACTGCCAGCTTCCCTTGAGTGGGCATCAGAAGAATAATTTCTCTCTTTCCTGAAATGTGACTGACAGTAATGATTTAATCCTTCCTTCTAGGGGATGAAACCAGTGTCTGGTAATTTTCAGCCATGTCTTTATCAACAGTCCTATAAATAAACAATAAGCAATACTACCCCTGGTGTCAAACAACAAAAAGTAAGAAACTGCTTGTCTTCCCTTCTGCATACCCTTAAAGATGGGGTATCTCATTTTCCCTGTATTATTTTTCAAGTTCTCACATCACATTCTTGTCTCCAGTTTTCTTCTGAATAAGTGAGTCTGTGACGACCTGTTCTCCCTCTTAGCTCTGTCATGAAGCAGAAGTCAACCCTTCTGTGCTTCCTTACTCATATGGCTTGGCCAGCTCTTGTTTTCATTATTAGCAAGACAACTGTCAGGCCAAGTCAAAAATCCTCCTACCTACAAGTCCTGAAAGGCAATCAAAACGTCCATGCCGCTTTTTCTCAGACTTATTCTCAACATGCAGATACTGCCTTTTGGGACAATGTGTCACCTTCTAAATTCCCTGTTCAAATTTGAAATCTCTAGCAATTCCCAGCAGAGCCTTACTGTCCCTGCTCCAGATAGGGACAGTGACCCTGGGAAAACGTGGACAATGACACAGTTCACAGACATTTTGAGAAGTTCCCATTTCATCTGAAACACATACATCCCCAAACACCTGGAGAAGGGTGGTCACTTACCACACTGCTGATTAGTTCCAGGGCCAAGTCCTTTATCCTCCCTAACATCCTACAAGCTCAAGAAAAACCCAAATTCTCCCACCATAGTCAAAATACCATTCTCTTGAGGAAGAAAAATAAGCCTCTTAGGTTTAAAAACTTCTCCTCTTTCCAAATTTTTAACAAATCCCAAGAGTTTTCCTGCCTGTTTAATAAGACAAAGGTTTGAGCAGCACAGATCACCTGAGAAAACAGCCCTATGGCCCTGCCCACGTAGCTTAGTAATTGACACTTGCTGAAGATGTCTCAGCAGCTTCTCTCTGTGTAATGCAAGGCACAGGCTCTGACAAAATTGTCCTGGTGAAGAGCCTGATTACTGCTCATATTCCTCTGTCATCCATACAAAACAGCACAGCTGCAACAGAGATGTTTCTTCCAGACTGCCCTGTAGCCTCTAATCTAAAGCAGGCAGATGTGATTTGACCTCTCTCCTGTATCCCCAGGTGTCTCTGCCTACACTGGTGAAACAAGAACATATACTACCACTAGTATTGGCCTTCTCTGAACAGCACCTCTCTCCTAAGACATTCTCTTTTAAAATAAAGATTCTTGTATTTGATGAATATAATTTTTTTGCCTGGCTTCTATACAGTTGAACTGGTGTTTCCCAGTTAAAATCCACCAAAAAAATAACTCTTCCAAGCAGCTTCCAAATCCTCTCCATAGTCAAGAAACAAGGGAGGTAACACTCTTGTCTGCCGAGAAAGGTATGGGTCACTCAAGTCACATAAAAGATGCCAGCCAGAATAAGAATGTGCATGTCTTGGAAATACTTGTATGTAGGTCAGAGAGCCTAAATATGCATTGAAACCATATTAATGCCACTGACCTGTCTGATCATAAGTGCTGCCTTAAACCATCTGAGAATTGTTTCTTCTGAAGACAAGTACCTGCTGCCCCTTGGATCCTTCCTTTATCTGTAGACGGTTAGAGGGAAATTGTTAACTATCAGATGTTCAACTATATTTACTGATTTTAATAAAAAAGGAAACTTGATAAAGGACACTTCATTTCCAGTTAATGGTCTGCAAAGGTTTATCATTGGAGACATTTGGCACCAGAGCTGAGAGGAAGTTTGTATTGCTGCTATTCAGCTGTGCTTTGCCTCAGGTTAGCTCATATTTTGTGTTCTGGTGCAGCTAATCTCTGGGGTTTTTTTTGCATGAGCATGAAACAGTTGTTTTCCTTGGGAAAAAAAATTAATAAAGACAAAAAAACCAACAAAAACACCCCCAGATGTATGGAGACAGCAAGGATTACTTGTAACTGCCATATTTTAAGGGCAAAAGGAATCCTCTTATCTCACCTGCAGAGTAGATTTAAAAAATGAGAGCAGGAAGAGAAATTACTTGCAGAAAGGAAGTTTTGGAGGGCATTATTAGGGTCCAAAACCAGATTTATGTAGCCTCTATGCTATGCTCTGATATCTTTCATGCACTTTGGCTTAGACAGATATTGAAAAGGAATGGGAGCAGATACATGTTCATCAGTGACACACATTCTGTCATGATGTCTTTGTTACGTGTTTACTCACTACAAGGTAAAATGGTAACTTCTCTTCTGATTAGGATCCTAAATGTAGGGCAAAAAGGCTAGGAAATTATTTATATGACTATTTGCAGCAGGGAGGAGGTGCACACTTGTCTGTTGACAAGCACACTACTCCTGTGCTGGTAGAAAGCATGCTGCAAAGGAGAGGGCCTGTCTCTCCATTCCCAGCATCAGTCCTTTGCTTCTGTGCCAAAGGAGAGAAAATGCACTAGCTCAGTAATGGTGGTGCTTTACGTAGGACTGTTCACCTAAGTATCTCCAGGTACTGCTGTCTCTGTGTTAAACTCCTTCTCAAGGGCATAAACTAACCTGCTCCAATGCAAACATGTCAGTTCAATGACACTGCTGGTGGGGCAGACATAGGAGAACAGCTGTGTTGGGTGCACACATTCTTCTGTAAAGAAGATATCTCACAAGAGCACAATCTCATCACAACCATTACATAAAGAATTTCTGCTGGTGAAATAAAATTGTGCTTACACACAGACCCCTCTGTATATGGCTTGTGGCACAACAGAACAATTTTACCTCCAAGTATCCCCAGAAAAGTTAAGCAAAACCACCTTTGTTCATGTTCCTAATCCTTCCTCAGGAAGATGCCAGGCTACAATTATCAGCATGCAGTTAAGGAAGGTGGCAATCCTGCTCAAATAACGGTGCAATTAAGATAATGTCACTTTCTATTTCCACTTTGTAAAACACTTTGAGGTTTTCACATGAAAGCTCTGTCCCAGTGCAAAGCATTTATACCTTCAGCAGTGGAGCAGATGGCATGTGGTAGACTTGTTTGTGTGTGAGTCCTGTTGTCAATGCTGTGGTAATTAGCTAAGAATCATCCCTTCTGCTTTGGACAATGCTTGGTAGGGACTGGCATTTCCACAGGAGCAATTGTATCTTGGTGGCACATACTTAGACTGCTTCCATCACTGTTGTAGCTGTCTAACTACATTTTGAAGAATATTGTGCCTATAAGGATGAAACACAGCACAACAAAGGTGTGCATCAGCTAATGAAGACTAAAATAGAGGTGGAGAGGCAACCTTGTTTATTGCTCTGCACAGAGCAGGGTGAAGTGTACTCCTAAGCATTTCCCAACCAGTTTGTCTAACCTGTTTTAAAGACTGTCAGTGATAGAAGCCCACGTCTTCTTAAAGAAGCATTAGTTTGTACTACATATGAGGTTATCTAACATCCAATCTCAAATCCCCTTGGGGTAATACATGCCCGTTATTTCTAGTCTTCTTTCATCAATAATTTTTTCCATCCAAGGCCCTTACTGTTTGAAGCTGTCTTTGTATACTTGCAGATTATTGTATAGGGTACAATGTATTCCTTTTCATTGCACTGAGAAATATGCAGAGCGTACCTCTCCACTTCATCCATCTTTCCACTGCAAGCCTACGGCTGAATAAAAGGAACACTGGAAAAGAAAAAGAAATTTTAAAAAGGCACAGGAACTATCTTTCAAAGTAATTGCTGTTCAGCAGACCAAGGCTGGAAAACAAGCATAAATGTGTTCTAATTATAACAGCCTCTAAGTTTTGTTTTGGGTTTATTCACATGAATGGGAGTTACAGTGATTCTGCCTTTGCCAACAGGAACAAAGCACCTTGAAACAGGCATGGATATATCTAGCTACATAAAAGTAAATATATTACTGATGCTGACTGATAGTAATCCACAAATAAACACAAAAAAAGCCAGAATTTGAAACAAATTTGAGTAGCTCATGCAAACCTCACATACAAGGCCAAGGAAGAGGGTCAGCTGCACTTCCCTCATGGCACAATGCATCCATACAAAACACTCAGGACTTCTTTTGCATCTTAGAGCACCCATACCCTGTAATTAACCTCTAAATTATGGATATTTTTATATATTTGAATTGTTCTCAGACTCACTTACAAAAATGTTACCTGAATTTGTAATTCATGTTCTCCAGTTGCAATAATTACTTTTCTCCTAGAAGAAAAGAAGCAGTGGCTAAGACAAAGCAGAAGTGGCAGGGCTTTGCTCTGCTCTGTGCTTTACTGGATTCCTACAAAGGAAATTAATTGCTGGGCTGAATCACACAATAAGTCTGTTGTGCTGCTATCTTGTCTCTGACAGGTACCAACAGCAGCTGTTTCAAATCCTCATAGACAGTCATGCAGTAATGCTCCCATAGAGGACATTTCTTCCAAAACCAAGGTACTTAAGGCTAGTTAATTCTCGAAGTAGAAGGGCTCAAGTCTTCAATATTTTATTTCATCCCAGCAACTGCAACTATAGACATTCACTTGAGTGGAATCCTCTGCAGTCAGATTCAAAACCTCAGTAATAGTGTACAAAAGAGTGAGTTTCATAAGTTAAAAAAAGGCAGCAAAAAAGAAAAAAATTATATAAATTCATAGTACTGTCCTCCATTTTACCAAGTTATCTTAATCTCTGAAATAACAATAAATGGTAGAAAGAAAGGTCTAAATTATACCTTTAAATATTTGTTTACTTTATATAATTTATCTTTCATTACAATCCATTTGTTCAAGTCCTAAAATTTCTGCTATTTCCTTAAGATATTTTACACTTAAATGCAAACCTCTGTAAAGACCTAGCCTTGGTATCTTATGAGTACTTTCCTTGAACAATTTAAGTAAGCATGAAGACCTCCAGAAATCCTCCAATCTATCTTCTAGCCAAGTACAGACCAAGTTTACCAAAACCATTCTTTGTTTATTTGTTCCTAAAACCTTTAGGAAGCAGAATGTGAGAAGGTCTATGGATAGACAATTCCAGTGCTGAACTGCTGGAAAGCTTGTCTCAATATTTAGCCTAAATTTCCCTTGCTGCAGCTAGAATTCATCCGGATTTTCCTTATTTGTGTGTCATTACATACCTGTAGTGCAAACAACTCCTCCTAAACCAGATTGACTTAGACATCCTTGTCCTGAGTATTTTGGCCATTGAGTGGTTTCAAATGACCATTACAAATGACCATTAGAGTACACCATACTATGGTTAATTTTTCAACAGAGAGAGAATTGTAGTGTCCACAAGCACAGTGTTGGCAATGATGCCATGGCTACAGAATTAGATATGCACAGTGATCTGACCAACATCCAAGTGCAACTCTGTGCATCAGATCCATCTTCCAAGATCATCTCCAGAGATCCACATCCAATGAACATTATGAGGGACAAACCCAGGCTCTCCAATGCTACTCAGTGGAAATCCAGTGTCATTGATCAGAGCAGTGAAACAAATGCAAGAGTATCATGCTTGCCTGAATTATTCTCAACATATATATATATACACACACACAGATATATATATAGATATACATATATTTGTACTTGTATATATATATATAATGCATCTAATGTGAAAAAAATTATCACAAGGCAAAAATAATTCTTTCAGGATAGTGTCAAAAAGGCTTATTCTATTTTAAGTTTTCTATCTCTTCAATGCCTCCTTATTTTTCTAAATAAATATGTCAAAGTGTCAAATAAAAACAAGTTGCTTGGGATTAAAAGATAGCATTTTCTTTAAAGAAACATGTTCCTTAGAGAATATCAAAAGAAATCACTTGGGCTTTCTCAGAGTTTTCTTCAGAAATAAAAACGTACGATAGGATGGTCACAAAAATGTGGAAGATCCATTGTCATCTAACATATTGAGATGGAGCATTTGTCAGAAAACATTTCATAGGAATGAAGTCTGCCAAGCTTTCACACTGTGGCTCAGACTACCTGCTCACACTGAGAAGGTGACAATTCTCTTTACAAGACCTAGATCACCATTCAGGAAGAGGAACATATCACAAGGACAGTCACTTACCAGCCACAGCCACTGTTTTACTGGAGTGTTTTAGTTATTTTTCGGCATCCCTTGGTATAAGTGGCATTCCCATGCTGATCTTTGAGCCCACTATAATTAACTGGCCTTACACAAGTTCTCCATGCTTTTGCGTTGTCTTTATCTTCCATGTGGAGTAGATATTCCCCTAAGAAGGCTTTAACCACCATCCAAAGCAAAAGCAAGGGTTGATGGCTGCCCAAATGCAGCAGTGTTTTGAGTGTGCTATATTATTATTTATGTATGTACATACCATAGAACAGTTTGTGTTGGAAGAGACCTTGAAGCTCCTCTATTTCCAACCTGTTCATGAACTAGACCTCTAGTTCATCACGCCCCTGCCATGAAGGGATCCTTTCCCTTCCTTGCTCAAAGTCCCATCCAACCTGGCCTGGAACACTTCCAGGGATGGGGCATCCACAACTTCTCTGTGCAAGCTCTTCCAGTGCTTCACCACACTTGCAATAAAGAAATATTTTCTGATTTCTAATCTTTACTTACCCTCCTACAGTTTAATTTATGTGTTATTGGCAATTTTATGGGAGAGATGAGAACAGATCAGAACAGGGAGAAAAATGAGATTAAACTCTCATGAAAACACTCTCATGAAAACTCTGAAAATCTTCAGAAGAAAGACGTTACAGTGCACTATAATATCATGAATTTTTCAACATATTTCAAATAGAAGTGAGACATTGTCAAATATTTGATAAGGCCTTGACAATTACAAAGCTCCTTAAATATTGATGTGAATTAAGTGGGTCATTTTATATTTTGGCTTAGCAATATTTTACCTTCTATTACTTTGAGAGTACTCAAACATGGAAACGGGAGCAGGATGCACTATTAAACGGATAAAGTACTAGAGAGAGCAGTATGAAGAATAAATTGGAATCCAAATCTCATACACAAATTATTATTAACACTAATTTCCGCATATTACAAAGCAGCTTCTTTGCATGTATGACATTGCCTTTTGCACCCAAACATGACTTTAATTAACATCTAACTTATTCATGACTATAATTCAGATCTAACTGCTACTCTAGTCAAATGAATATAATTAGTCCCAAAGGGTAGATCTAAAGAACTAGGGTTTCCGTTTTACTCCACATTTAGGCAAGCACAGTAGATGTTGGAAGACCCATCTGGAAAGCTGGAAATGTAAAGAATTTTACAGAGCTGGTAGGTAAACTCTAAACAAAAATGTTGTTTAAAAGGACTTTCATAAAGGCTCATTTCGTTTAATTTATTCTTGCAGACTACGCAATAGAAGTGAAACAATAGAGGTGATTAACCAAAGTAAAGCTGATAAACTTTTTGTAATGATTTCCTTGTTTATTAGGAAATAGAACTAAAGAAGTTTGTTTAGCCCATCCACACATAATTTTAAAAGGGATTAATGAGGTGTGTATTCATTTTTATTCCTCTCCTACAGAGAATACAAATCAAACAACCTCCTGCATAAGTTGTCACTGGCATAACCAAGTCAGAAGAAATCCTAACAAATACTCTATAATCAAGAATTCAATTATCTCAGTGTCCCCACTCATAGCATATTCCATCCAGAAGGCAAAACAATGGCCACAATACAGTCCCTATGATTTGTTCTTTCTTCTAGTATGTCAACTGACCTCTACAGCTGCTTTGCTTTCACCCAGCTCCTCCTCCCTACTCTTCGCAGCACCTTTGTCCCTTGTCCACAAGGTACTAACTTCACCTTTCCCTGCCAAAGCTGTCCTCATCCAGTTCCCCTGTCCTGAAAGAAGGCTGATGGAAACTCATTTTGCAGCAAGGGCCACCTCATTTCCCAGCTGCCCCAAGGTCAAATCAGCTTCTAAAACAAGGAATTGCTGCTCTGGCCCAGCTTAAATTTTTGTGTGTTCTGCCATGACATTGTACTTGGTGACCAGTGGTTCAGAAGACTTTACTTGCACTGTTGTACCCTAAAACTGTCCTTTGGTTTGACCACTGATCATGCCTGAACTGCAAGGAGAAGTGTGAGCTTCCATACCCTGAACACTGGGGACTGGTGCTCTTCTGACTTTCACAGCTGGTTTTTAATCTCTCTGTAGCTGGGACTCCACAATGCATGTAAGATCTCTGTCTTGGTTTTGAAAGACAGGTTCCTGCCAAGGAAGGCAGGAGCTTCTCTTGGAATAGAAAATGCAACTCCCCTCCCTCCAAATTATTTAAAGGGGCTCTCAGGCAAAGATATGAGGATAAGAATAACAGTTCTTTAATATGTATAAACAAAATAAAATAAAACAAAAACTAACGAACTACAACCTAATAGGAAAATTAGACCAAGATGCAGTATTAAACAAAACAAAAACAAACCCTGACAGTTAGAATACAACCTGACACCATGTCCGTCAGGGTGTTGGTAGCAGTCCAGTTGGAATGGTGACTCCAGTAGTCCTCCTGGGGTGACAGATGGTTCTACTGAAGCAGAGATCCTGTAGAAGGGCGAAGTTTTCCTCCAATGGTCCAGTGGTGATGTTGAAGGGTCTGGTCCTTCCTCTTAGAATCCAGTGGGAGAGAAGGCTGCTCCTCTGGGAATCCAGTAGAAGGCAGATGCCTGTTCTGTCCAAATGCCCAGATTATATCCAGGTGGGAATGCTTGGCTCCTCCCCCTGGGCAGAGCTTCTCACAATGGGCTGATGTCATTCTATGAGTCATGGGGCGGGTCCTTAATGGCCCATTAAACAGGAAATGGCTCCCAGAGGGAGTTATCTATGACTCATGGGGCAAGCTGTTGATGGCCCATTAACAGGAGATAGTTCGGGAGAGGAGGCAAGGAAAACACTGCCTCTCCTGGTTTTAACAGTTCATGAAGATGGAGATAGAATACAGATCTTCTGGAATATGTTACATTGTAACCTAGGCCAATCTCCAAGCTGTGTTTGAGAAAAACCAGACTCAAGAGACCTTCTTGTGGAAAATACCATCACATGACAACCTCTAGTTCAGCCAGAGGACCAAGAGCTGAGGCTCTGAACATTCTGCTGTTCTCAACAGAGATAATGCAGCAGTTCAGGTGCTACCATGTGCAGTCAGCCAACTTTGGTGTTCAGAGTGAGGCAGCTTTGGCCATCACTCTGTAGGTAATAACAACTATATTTTTTTCTTACATTCAGTACAGATTAAACGTCACATTTCCCTATAATAAACCCATAAACTCAGTTTCCAAATCTCAGTTACAGACAAGCACTGCTTTTTAGAAACAAGCACACATTCTTAACATTCATTTAAGGTAAAAAACAGGGCTCAGTATATGCCTAGTTTCAACCACATGGTAATTGCATCCTTAAACCAAGACTTCTTTTAGTATCTGTAAGTGCAACTTGTTTTAAAATTATTCCCAGAAAAAAGAAAAAGGAAAAAAAATACAGTCAGTTTCACAAGGGAAGAGGAAAGTTAGACTCACAGTGTTAGGATGGCAGCTAATGCATGAGGCTCGTAAGGCCACAGTCAACTTGTGTCGTGCCTTTATGACAAAAGTTAGAGAGGTTCATTCAAAACTGTATTTCAGAATAAGTACACACAAGGAAAAAAGAAGACTTGGTGGCCAATATTTTTGGAGTGAACTCACTTAACTGAGTGATAAAAATCATGGTTTGATTCTGCTCTCACAAGTAGCCATTTCTTTAATTGTTTGCAATTTTTCACAAGGTGTCTCTTCAGAATGATATAAGAATGTTCATTCAGTCATGAACACAAGTTACTTTTATTTCAATCCCAACCCAAAGCACATTCAAAGTTTAAACAGAAGATGGAAGGTTTGTTTAATTTCCAGAGGCATTTCTGAATTTTTACATCTGACACAAACCCCACCAAGAGAAGACAATGTCACTTTAGGAGGAGGTAACTGGATTTTCCTTGCTAAATTAGTTTTGACTCAATCAGGTCTTAAGGTGATATACTGCTTCAAATTGTAGAAGTATTTTTATTTAAGAAATATACTGAAAAAACCACGTATAAGGTTCTTCACGGTAATGGACCCTACACAATCCTAAAGAAAAGCTAAGTCTGAGGCAGGACTAAGAGGCTGAGAGATCAGAAATGCAACTTACATTGCCTTGCAGCAGGTTCAAGGCAAAGCTGTACTCCATGCATCCTTTACCAGGTGCTGTAAGACAGACATCTGTGCACATAGCTGTAGTGGTATTCTGCTGGATATGCAAGCTTGAGCAGGTTGTGCTACATAATGAAAGACAATGGAGAGTCAGCTCAGAGAGGAAATAAAAACCTATTAGATTGTCTGTTTCATCCCCTTACCACAATAAGACTTCACTCTATAATAATTTCATACCATTTATTCTATTCTAGTTTAAAGTGCCTGGGGTGAAGAAGCTTCCCCTGAGATATTCACAGCTTGATAGATCTCAGTATGTGGAAGCATTTCCAAATACATAACACTCACGTATCCCTTTGAAATTTCATCCCATTACTCCTGGGCACCCACCCTAAATCAATATTTCTTTTCCTTTCATTATTTGTCACCTTCAAGTTTCAGCAACACATCGCTTTTACTCCCATTTAACAATCCTGTAACACACAGCAGATTTCATCTCTTCTGGGTGCATAAATCAACTCCTCCACACCTCAGTTACTTGTGCCTTCCCCTCACAACGTCTCATACCTTCAGCTAAGGACAGGGCAAGAAGGGCTCTGAAAGGCCTCGGCTTCATGCTCCTCAGCCCTGATTCACATCCACGGCCAGCCTCGGCTGGGCTCAGGGTGCTTCACCTTGCAAATGTATTCTGCTCCTTTGCATAACATGCAGCGCAAGTGTATAAATCCTTGTGTAAATCCTTGATTGCCGTTTCCTTCTTAAAATGGATATTTTGGCCACGTAGCAGTTCGGGTAGTCAAAGAACAATTAAAACAATTAGAACAATTAGGAATGAAATCCACTTTTTCTTTCCATGCGTTTTGCTCAAAGGCTGGCAGGTGGCAGTGCATCCTTAGGAATTAGCCATGGAAACGTGGCTACTGCAATTGTCATTTATCATTTTTTGGATTGAGGAGTGGTCTCATTTCCTTTTCTACTTCCTCTTTCGTCTCCCATTTCTTCTTTTTCATATTTATTTTCCTTCCTTATCTCAAATAATTTTTCTCCCCATTCCTGCTCGGAAAATGATTTAATACAATGTGTTTCACATCCTCTCTGTGCAAGTTCAGGTATAAGGACATTTTTGGTGTATTCCTAAAGGTCCTCTATTCTCATGGACATTGAAAATAGTTAACCTGCAAGGTCAGTAAGAGAGATACTGGAATGAATCAAGCTGTTTTGGGCAAAAGCTGGAAATAGAAGAAAATCTGGAATAACAATCTTGCTGATACAAAGGATATCAGGCAGCTAGCTCAGTCTGCCATGGAAATATGCGCTGCTGGACCTCGATAAAAGAGCAAAAACTTATCTGGTTTCTTCAGGAAACCCAGATGAGACTGAAAACCCTGCAGAAGAGGAGAAAAAACAACACTGATACCATTTGTGTGTTGTCTCACCTCAGGCAGAGATGCCCTCCGTGTTCCAGGTAACAGTAAACATCTTAGGGAGAACAGTGGGACAGCCCAGCAGCATCTCCTGAATCAGAGACCACTGCCATGCACTATGGGCTCTGTTCCTGAGCCCCAGTCTGGGTGGTGGGATGAGGAAGAGCTCGTCAGACTGAAATCTGAAAGGCACTGTATGGACAGGGCTGTAGAGCAGGGGCACTCCTGCTGCCCTCAGTCCAGACTGGGGGGCTGTGGGAAAGCAGAGCACTGAGAAGCTTCAGACACCACCCCCAACTTATGTGACTGCAGTGAGTTCCAAGAAGCTCCTTATTCAGGTTTAAATCACCTTGCTCCTCATCTTCCCCTGAGGCTTACACTGGCTTTAGTGTATGAAGCAATGGCTCCAGCACTGGGCTGGCCACTTGAGAGACGAGTAAAAGGATGTGGGCAGCAGTTCTGGGACAGGACGGGACAGCACAACAGTGGCTAAATGGCAATGGAGGAAGCCAGTAGGATTGTGCCCAAACAGGAAGAGGCTAGAAGCAAGCGAGGCACAGACAAGAGTAAAGACATAAGACTACATGTCAAGAGCATGTCCAGAAGGAGACATGAGACCACAAAATCTTGGGAAGGTGTCAGCCCCCGTCCTCTGAATGCCAGTCCCATGGGCAGACTAGTTAGCACTGCTTGAAATAGCAGCATAGTGGGGAGGAAGAAGGCAAGACACTGATGACTGCTGTCCTGCAGGAAGTCTCTTCCCATCTCTCATCTGCACAGCCTTTTGCCGAGAAATTCACAGGGCTGACTCTTGCCCCCAGCACCACACAAGCAAAATACCTTGTTTTTCAGGAATGCTACCACCAGTGGCCTAGCCCCATCGCCTGCCTTTCCAGACACAGCTGTTTCCTCCCCATTCTCAGGACAGGAGTGGAGACTGGCTGGCTTCGGGAGCAGAGACAACCCCCACTGACCCCCTCATCACAGTCACAATCCTCCCAAAGCTGCTGAGATCCTGCCAGCACTACAGACCTCTTTACCCTTTGCTCCTACCAAACTCCAACAAAAGCAAAGTGTTGCCACACTGTGTCAGTATATGACCAAACCCTTCCAGTCCTCACGGAGCCCCATGGCTCCCGATCCTGCCCCACAGCCCTTACAGCTCTCCTCTCACCCCAGACCCCAGAGGGAGCACTGCTAGCTGCACTGCTCGTAGCCCACCACTGCCAAGTTGAGCTCTACCCAGACTGCCAAAATGCCTTCAGCCTCCTCCAGCCACAAAAATTACTCTGGCCATTTTTTTAAATTTTTTTTATTTTTTAGGTTTTATAGCTATTTGCCTCTTGGTTATGGCTGTGGAAGACCTTTACCCTTCAACTACTCAATCTTTGCACTGTGATGCAGGCTCACATTTCTGTGTTTGAAGTTATGGGCCATTATCTTATTCCCTAGTTCCTCATTATGGTACTGATCCAAAATCAACGGAGGCTTTCCTCTGGCTTCAACACTTTCTGGATCAGGCTGACAGCCCCGGCACAGCGGCATCTGGCACATTGATGGCTGCTTTGAGCGAGCTGTTATCCAAAGAGAGTTCAGAAGAAAATGGCCAATAACATTTGGAGGCAAGGACAGAGTGTTGTGTAAGAGATTGGCAGTGGGCATTTAGAAAGCATCATGAGCAACAGCTCCCTGAAGTGATTCAGAAATCCCTTGCAAGGAGATGCATGGCTAAAAATATGCCCAGTTTGGCTGAATAAGCACATAGGCCATAGACCAGGTAAGAATAGAAGGAGAAATGCAATGAAATTTCAGACCAAACAACTCCCCAGACAGACCTCTGCTTAGCTTCTGGAATACCCTCCAGCAGAAAATAATACCAAGCTATCAATTGCTATATTTAAATGCAGATTTGACACAGCACCAATAAATACTCTATTGAGAACAATCCTACAGTGACAAAGCTATGGATGCTTTTGCAGAGGTTTTTTTCAGTGTTAGGCTATGTGATTTTTAGGATACTAACTGGAAAAATGACAGTCCTTCCCTCCTTGGAGATAAAAACCAAAGGAGCCATGCCAAATTACTGTACCACATATGCAAATGCCTGAATGCAAATTACGTTGTTATCCTTGTGTATACTCCCAAGGAGCCATAGCATCTTTTAAGCCCTTTCTTCTTCACATCCAGTGGATGTAGCCATCCGTGACAAATTTGTGTTTTCTTTTCTGAGAAGTAATATACTGTATTCCTTAGTGGCAGAGAAGTGAATGGAGCTGCCATGTACAAAATTTAAATGTTTACACCCAGAGGGCAATTAAGTCAGTTTTATATGATAATGTTATAAATGAAATGCTAATAAGTACTGTAAATGGCCATGTAATCACATCCCATCATTTGCCAATTATTAATTGGGGGGGG
>VXBU01006345.1:604714-795847 GCA_013400315.1 Bombycilla garrulus
AAGAGCTGAAAACCATCAGTAGAGCTGAGAATGATGCACTACTTTAAAAGAGAAAATGCAGGTACTGTATTATGCACAGCCCTGACAGAGGCATTTTTATAACAGAAATTCAAATTTCTAAGCAATGTCTGATTTCACCTTCTATTATCATGTCAGTAGTAGTAATAAATTGCTCTGACACAGGCATTTTGTTACAAGTATTGTCAAGGGATTTTTAGAGATGAAAATCAGAATTTCAAAGGAACTGGAATGCACACCTACTTCAGGAGCTGCCAGTGCCCGGGAGGGGTGGGGCTTTGACTGGGTTCCAAGGCTGTAGTATAACACTGTGCTCTGAAAACTGTTTAGATGCTTTGTTGTGCAATAGTGTCCCAGTGAGAAGTCCACGGTTTCTGGACAATCCCCCTTTCTACCAACTTGAGGGGCAATTTTAGCCAGCTCTCAACAAAGTAGGAATTTACTTTCAGTAAGGGCTCAGAGTCTTAAGTCTGAGGGGATGCCAGTAAAACAGTTTTCTGAACATCATAGATTAAAGCAACTCAGGTCGTGAACTATTGGGGCACATAAAATCTTCTTAAAGAAATGGGACTCAGGTCCCAGAAGATCCATCTCATGGAGGAGGGTTTGAAACACATCTCAATAGGGAGGGAAATTGCTGGGTTACTGAAATGAGAAAAATATAATCAAGGGTTGCTGAAATGAGAAAAATATAATCAAGATTCACCAAACTAACAATTAAATGAATATACCTCACCATGGCCATTACAGCACGATGTCTTAAGTAGAACAGAAGGCTTCTTGTCTCAGTTCTAGAGTTCTCCTATGTGAAGGCACCATATCCCAGAGCCAGTGCAGCAAGTGTAAAGCAACCAGCAGAACACAAAAGAAAATGTGAAACCACACTGCCGCCGGTTTCTTTGGTTCCACAATAGCAGCACATACCCATTTTGCACCAAAAATGCAGATTCAGGTGCCTAAATACCAAGCCTTTTTGCTAAAGCAGCAAAATTATTGCCTTTGCATCACATAAGGGAACTGTGTCAGGTGATTTAAGGCTGTAATGCCTTTTTCAAGCCATGAAAAACCACATCAGATATCAGAAGGCATAAAATGTAAAAGTAATACCTCTGATATTTGTTCTTTCAACCTTTGAGCCCTTAGTGATCACATTTTCAAAATCCTTTCCCACCACTAAAAGAGACCAGGAATTTTCTGAACAAGGCCTGAGAATCTCACCTAACTATACAACTCCCAAAAATGAAACTTTTTTTGCAGAATAAAAGAATCAATGGACATGCAGCAACACAGAGCTGGCAAGACTGTCCATAGGTAAAGACTAGAAATTAACAGGGAGACTCATGCTCAGAGCTGCACCAGAGGACAGAGAGTGAAATAGGAATTACAACACAATCCAAATAAATATAACAATTTTATAGACTTACACCATTTCACAAAATAAAAGGCCTTCAGACCCTCAAAAGAGTTTTGTATCTGAGAACCTAGGACAGGATGATAAAACTCACAATACTACCACATTATATTTCTCAATCTGAACTTAACTGTGGTACTTCTGACTGGACTTTGCAGGTCAGACCCTGAATTTTCTACATCCTCTTCCTTAATGGGTATTGATCTTAAGCACTAGCCAGAAGACTGCAATAAACATGCATAATAAACAAATAAAGCTGCTGCATAGGAGAAAATTACTTGACATTGATGGTAATTAGTGGGCAATTTCCATGCTTATATTTGGTTTTAATCAAGACCATGAAACATTTTTTTATCCTATTGTGACAGATGAAGCATGACAGACAAAGCAAGTCATGAGCTTCACCTCTTACTTGGTGTAAGAGGAGATGTTATTTCTACAATTCACTGGGCAGAGCATGTTATATTTTATACAACTCAGCAGCTTTGGAGAATAAGGTAACAAAGATTCTTAAAAATCACAGAAACTACAAAACAGCAGAAAACTAAGTCTGCCTGCTCAAAAACATCCAGTGGGACATCAGTACACATGAAGCCTCACCTATTTTTTAGCAGTGACGTAATCAATTCTGCACCACTTGTTGTCTGGTCGAGTAAGAAAAGAGTGAGCAGCTCCCTGGTAACATCACCTGAAGTCTGAGGCTGGTTTTAAACGTCACCACCCCTATGAGTGGAGTAAAGTCAGGGGAAGCTTTAAAGTTGGCATTTGCTTTTTGCTTGCATGTGTGCAGGATGCCTGGATGCTGTGCTGGCTCTGCTCAGTCTTCATCACACTGACAGGCAGTGGTTTGAGCACACATTTGATCCTTGGGGTTTGCCTTCGAATGCATAAAGAAAAATATTTATCTTTGCTGAACTCCATACATTCCCTTCCCTACCAGTAATCTAGATGAACTCAAATCTATGAGTACCACCGGAAGGATCATAATGACTATGCTGGTGTTTTGTTTTTCCTTCCAGTTCTGCTCAGCCTGCTCTTCTCACCATAGAGAGTAAAATTTAAAAAAAAAAAATAATTAAAAAAAAAAGGGAAGCTCAGGCAAGCATTTGAAAGAGCAGCACTAGATTCACTATCCTTCTCTTCATGACCAGGCCAGAAACCAGGAGCCATCCATACACTCAACATGCTCTCCACTAGCACACTTTGCTTGCATTTATGGCCCAAACTCTGGCCATAATGAAGAGCACCATCCTCCACACACAGCCGAGGCTTCTTTAGCTGAGTGCTCCTGGCTGGAGAGGAGCAGTGTTTTTGGCAGGCACCATTTCCATGTTTTGCCTCAGGGCAATGACCAGAAAAGACCAAGACTGCTAAGAGAAACACAGGGCCACACCTACACACCTTGCCAAAGCCTGGAGAAATGCCCTGACAGCCAGGAGCTGATGGATTCTACTGGAGAACTGCCTGCAGTGGACACAGTAAGGAAAAGTACAGGGCAAAGAACTGCAGTGTGTTTGATCTATTGTGTTCAAAGCACTCTGAAGGTGAAAACTGTGAACTAGAAGCAGGTAAGAGCAATCCCAAAGTTCCCCTGCAGAATGTTTGCTCACTTCAGACTCAGAAACAGCTTTTTAAATCCTTTATCCTACTGGGAAAAGAACTCCACTCAGAGGAATTAAAAGAAATCTCTAGCATTTCTCAAACAGTGTTTAAGACCCATATTAGACTAGGTGATCATGAAGGTCTTTTCCAACCTTGATTACTCTGCCAACATGTGAACTTGTTTGCTAGTTGAAACTTTCTGATTTCCTGTGTGAAACACTAGTAGAGTTACAGAAGGAAAAAATCCCAAGGAGTTTACAGGAGCCAAGCGTATTAGGGGGAAAAAATGAAGAAACTAACCACATGAAATAGGGAAGCCAAAAATCCAGCTGGGATATCTAACAACTGGTTTGCTTAAGCAACAGAAGACAAATGGGAGGAAATTTCAAACAGGTGAAAGAGATGAACACTGGTTTACAGAGTTAGGAAGCATGGTTTAGCACCTCTCGTGTAGATGGGAAAACAAAAAAAAATTATAAAGCTTATGTACAAGTTTTAATCATGACTCACAAATTTAACATGACTTGCAAGATGAGAGAGCTCTCCTTTCACCAGTTTCCCTGTCTTTCACAGCCTCCCACTGGTAGGCATCAAACCCAGCTCAGGGCCCAAAGGCAGGCAAGCAATCCTGGGCTACTGCATTGTCAGGAAGGGTCCTGAATGCTGAATTCAGTGCAGTGGCTTAAACCAACAGCATCTTGTCAGATGAGACAAGAATCTGGCTCCACATTCATGGGGGAGTTTTCTGGAACATTAGCTGCAAGTAAAAGAAATAAAAGTCACAATATTTAGTTTTATTCACAAAGGGCTATAAGTACGTCTCAGTATGCCCAAGGAACAGAACTGCTGCAAAGATAAATGCTATTCCTACATATTGCCATTTCTCTACAAAATGCACATTTTTAATGGAACAATGCGGAATAGCAAGATATGCATAATATGCACAAAATGCATAACAGATTCACATTTTCAGTGGTTGAAAAGCCATTCAAAATCACCTTAATTTCCCCTGAAAACATTTCTAGAATAACTAAAAAATATTCCACGCAATCAGAATACATCTACATCCTTGTAATGCAATCTGCTCTAGGTATGAGTGTCAGAAGGAGTTATAAGGTGAGCAATTATAACTGAACTCCACATAGCCAGTGGCATAAGTACAAAAAATATGCAAGACTACAGGGGTTTAGAGTGAAGGGAGAAATATATTGTTTTTATTAAAACGCATTAGGATCTCATTTGTCTAATTCCCAGTTTAATGATGCAGCCTCTTGGCAGAAAAATAGCTTTGCCATTAGTTAACTTGATTGTGTTGAGGGGGGACTTTGTTTTGTAAACAGAAAAGCTTTAACATCAAATTGATTTTTTTCTCTATTTAAATGAACAAGCACAAACAGAAAGATCTTTTTTGAGGATGTATTTTTATTGGGGAGAGACATTTTTGTCCATTCTCTTTTGGGGAAAGATTTTGTGGGATGGATCATCACTAATCTAAGTTACTTCTAATTGTAGCAGCCTATTTTCACAAAATTATTCCTGAGTGAAATGTAATTTCAATGGAAATGCCTCATTTATTCCTATTGATTTGAAAAACAGCCAGAAGATCATTGTCTTGGATCTTTTGAAAATTTGTTACTTTACATAGCAGTAAGTTATTGACGTAAACAGCCTCAATATTAACCAACTAAAAAATTAACTCTAGGTAGATCTATTAAGCATTATTTGACCAAAAGAAGAAAATAAGTTGGGAGAGTCAAGATATTATATACTAATCTCTTCCTTTTTTCTTCCTCCTCCATAAACTGTTTAATACATTATTTCTCTGTTTTGTCACATTTAAGAGGAGCAAGTGCTAGAACCCAGTTTTCTTCTAAAAATCAAGAAACTGATTTGAAGCTATCAATAGAGGTTTATAGATTCATCTTTACTCTGTGTTTGAAGGAGAAGGGAAGGCATAATGATTACAAGAAAAATAAAGGAAGAAAATTAGGGAGTGGGGAAAAAGGTGTGAGGATGGGGGGAGAGGAATGCAGAGAGCAGTGCGAGCTGCTAAGGAACTTTTCCAACTCAGAGGCAGAAGATGGAGGCAAGCAAACAGTGTGAGCAAAACCAGCAGCCAAGCCACAGACACACACACAGCCACCCCCCCCACACCCTGTTCCAAGGAGGAGTCAACTTGCTGTGACTTTACAGCATTTCTCACATTTTGAAATAACAGTCAGGGCTCACTTTCTGCACCATTTATCTCATTGCAAACTCACTTTTGCAAACTCACTCATTGGAAAAATCTTTATATTTTCACATGTTTAGTTAGATACATAGGGGCAGAGATGAGATTAAAATTCCTACAAAGCAAATGTTTTTGCAAGATACAAGTGTTCAGAGGTACAGCCTATTGTGGAGCTTCTTATCAAACTCTTACAAGAAGTAGGTCGCTGCAGCTTCAGCTATTGAAATGTCACTCTTTCCTTCCAGGAATCAGCCACTGCTATGTCTTGGCTAATAAAAGGCAAATCTCCAGCAAAGGGGAAAAAAAATAAAGCCAGAGAGAAGGAATTTCCTTCAACAGCAATGGCAACTCATGAAATGGTACTGACATTGCAGTGTCTGCTGACAGAAATTGTTGTAAGTGGAAGGAGTGTAACTGGCAAGACATTTGTCTTCAAATTACACCTCTGAGTTTCTCATACCTCATTTAATGCTGAGGGAGTTTTGTTGGCTTAAGTAACCTACCCCTAGGATGTTTTTTTTTCCTTTTAATTGTACAACACCCTCTGTGTTTATCCCTAGGCATAGACTACTATCATGCAGAAGCTTTTTGTTCTCCTTTACTTCACCTCCCATCATCTCACAAATAAAAAATACTCCTGTCTTCTCTGGTATGGAGAGGGAGGTTCCTGCCTGCTTCATGGAGAACATCTGATGATATTCACAGGTCTCTGCACTGTTTCCCTCCTACCATTCTCACACATGACACCAACAATATGAAAAAAATGTGAAATGCCATAGGCTCATGTGTGTCATCCACTGCCTTTCTAGCTAGGGCAGACTAATATCAGAAACCAAATAAAACCAGCAACTATAACCCAAAGTCCCTGAGGCTCTCTACTTATGTTCTGAGGAGCCCAGGGTTTAGCAGTTACTTACTCTGTGTAGTGCAGTGATGAGTCCCAAGAATTTCTTTGCTACAACCATAGCTGATACAGGGTACTCAACTTTCTGAGTTCAGAACACAGAACTTTGTGTTCATCACTGTTCTGCTTTAAGTTTCTGCTTGCTCTGGAGGTGCTCTACAACACACTACAGACTCGCAGGTTAAAGAGACCCAAGGCAATCTAGTTGGCCCTGAAATCAATAAATATGAGAGGGGAAAACACTGAATTCTCTTCTTTCCTTTTCATGTTATCATTGCTTGGCAATGAACTATCTCCCCCATTTCTTCTAAAATTGAGCAATCTCGGATGCCTGTAAATAATTTGAAAAATCAGGCCAGCGGCAAGCAAGACTGCTTAAATCTGATCTGTAAACTGTTAATCGAACTTTTTAATGGATACAGAAATGCTGCCTTTTTAAAATATAAGAACATGCTTTAACTCTTTTGATGCCTTCACATACCATGAGCTCCAAGAAAATAAATCAGAGAAAAGCAGAGGCAAAAGGTGTTTACAATAACTCAACTTGAAACAGAATGGTTAAAAAGCTCCCAGTCTACTAGGATTCCAGCAGTTTTGGTTTCGAGTTCCAGCAGGGGGATGCTGGGAAGATCCACCTGCTCCAGTGTGGAACAAACAGGTACTTTCCCTTAGCCAACAGTTTGAAATTACAGCCTTTAAATCCATACATGCAGATGAGAGGGCAAAGCACTGCTTGGGTCTCACTGGCCTGGAACATCCTCAGTTACCACACAAACCTTCTCTTTGACCTACCATTCATTTACTGCCCATACCTGCCTGCAAGAAGAGGGGAGCCAAACCCTGAGGATTCTAACTGGGAGATCACTGAAGCAAAAGTGGGGTTTTTTTTCCCTTTTTTTTGTCACTTGCTGGTATTTGACAATTATTCTCAAAAACTCTGGCTTCAGCAGCGGCTTTCCTGCCTTTCCCCAGAGCCAGTGGATCCCTACCTTGAAAGCAGCTTACTCCAGGGCTAATTTTGGAAGGACAGATCTTAACATGAAGACTACCTTTCTACAGACACATAAGGAATTTTATTCAAAATGGTGCTGTACTCTTCAAAACTGCAAATTTTTGTGTGCAAAACCAGCACACATTTCTACAGAGAATAAAAATTTTTAATATAAAAGAATAAACATCTATTTGCATTTTCAGCTGGCTTTTTAATTGCTCCTGAAAAACCCAACTTACTCCTTCTTGCTGCCAAGGAGTTTATTACACATGCAAAGGGCATCTGTACGGCCTTTGTCCATGGAAAAAGCAAATAATGGCACCAGATAATAAGAAAAACCATCTCCTCATATTGCAGTGCAACATAGAAAAAGCAAAATATGATATTACTCCTCAGCACAAAGTAATTTTCTCAGAACTCATCTGGGTGATGTGAAATAGCCTTGTACAATATCAAAATGATTGGCAGACTGATATAAAATATCAGGATAGATAATATGAGCTGCAGGGCTCTGAATTCTGCCACCATTCATGGAATGAACAAGTAGCAATAGGAAAGAGGTATTGAGCTGTCCTCCAAAGCCACAGGACAGAAGCTTCCCATCTTTCAAAAGAGGGCAAGAGATGAGGTCAAGCGTTTTAGTTCATTATATACCGATATATATAAATTCCCAGTAAATACCATATATTTGTATCTTCAAATGTTGATCTTCATAATCACTATGTGCCTTCTCTCTACTGGTCAATATAAAGTGTGACAACTGTAAAAGAAGTATTTTTTCCCAACTCTACTCCAAGAAACCCTCTGATATAGCTGGTGCTATCAGCAGTGCTTCTCTGGGCGCTTTCTGATCTTACATGAACATCACAGACACCACAACATTAAGTGTGAATGATTCCCATTGACTCCTCAGTAAATTTACTACCACTACCATAAACTGAGAGCAGCTACTCATCAGTCCCTCATGCTGCCTTGACTGACATGGGAGTGGGCTAGGCCAGAAACAAAACCTGATCGTATCTCTGCATCTATCATTCTATTTGCAAACATACCAGTGTGACTCCTTAATCCCTGGTCAGTAAAATAACTTTCAAGTATTGCTGTCCAGAGCTATACTCCATCTAGTTGATGTGCCCATACAGGGAAGATGCTGCAATATGTCCCTAAACCAGCTCTGGTCTGGACTCAAAGAAGTGATTCAGGCTTGGCACATTTTCAGTTTTCACCTGCAAAACTTCTTCTCATTCTTGCTTATGATTCTTATCTTAATTCTGCTTCCTTCTTACTTTTCCATCATTATCCAACCCACAGTGTTAAACATCAGGATATGCTGTGACAAAGATGCCCTCCAACACACATACCGGCTGTTCCAGCATAGCAGGAGATGGGCACTTTGAACTCCAAAAAGCAGCACTTGTCCTCCCAGTGCTCCAGGAGGAAGTTACGCCCTAAGCTGAGCACAGATTTGTGGTTTACTTATCTTTTGGTATTTATCTTCTGGTAGCTGCCCCACATCAGCTGTCTTACCCAGCCCTAAAAGCAGATGAAGACTGCCCATGTACCATAACATAGTTCACAAACCACAACTTTGTACTTCAGCTTTCCTCCCAGTCACTTGCTCAAGACAGATTCTACAATATCAATGAATAATCCTTCAGCTGAGGAACTGTACAGGCTTGTCTCAACAGAACACTATCAGATACCAGATCCCACTGCTGAGGAAATGAGCAAGTCTCAGCTAAATTATCTTCCCATTCTCCTTGTTTGGATATCAACCAAACCTGCATAGTATCACCATGTCCAAACAGCTTCTTGCCATCTAGAGAGACAACACCCACAGCCTTTCCCCCATCAGCAGGTCATTTTGTCGTAGAGGGAGATGAGGTTGGTCAAACAGGACACGTAATGTCGTGATGTCTGTTGTATCTCACAGGAATGTCGATCAATTTCCTCAATTTTACAGTGGCATAACTCTTCAGATAACTGAATGAATAAAATGGTAACAAATATCTTGTTTTATAAGGCCTCCTCACAACCTTCACAGTTCGTGTGTCCTTTGTACGTTGCTATCCCACATTTATATTTCACTGGAAGAAATTCTGACCAGTCAAGTCACCCAGTCACATTTAAAAGCAGGTAAAGCATTCTCCATAACCTAGGAAGGCAGAGGAGACATTTCAACCAAGATGGAAGAACACAAAACTTTTTTTTTTTCCAAATAAAAGCCTACCCAAAGGCTACTTTGCTAATCCTGACTTTTATTGCTACACCTCAACAAATACTTAATCAAGGGCATCTTGCAAAAATAAACTGAGAAAAAAAAAACAGATTGTTGTTTATTTTCCTCTTTAGATACCTTTTCTACTGTCTCTAGCAGCTTAAAAAAGAACAGAGAAACAGAAGCACTATAACTATAAATGATACCAGTGTGTTACAGCAGAAGTCAGAGGGTGAAGGACAGTGCTGAGGAAGGTATTGAAAGATGACTACTAGGGAAGAAAAGTTTTCAGAGAGCTTCTGAGGGGAAACCAAAGTTTCAAAGGAAAGGAAACCATGCACCGAAGGGAAAAAAAATTAGGAAAAGGAAGCATACAACTTATACCACAAAATTTACATCTCTCTATAAAATACACCTATGTCACAGATCACAGACTGAGTAAGATTGGAAAGAGCCACAGTGGATCACCTGGTCCAACCTCCCTGCTCAAGCAGAGTCATTCCAGAGCACATGGCACAGGATTGTGTCCACATGAGTCTGGAACATTTCCAGTGAGGAAGACTCCACAACCTCTCTGGCCAGTCTGTTACAATGCCCTGTTACTGCACAATAAAGAAATTCCTCCTCATATTCAGGTGGAGCTTCCTGTGCATCTGTTTCCACCCGTTGCCTCTGGTCCCATTTCTTGGCATCACTGAGAAAAGCCTCCTGACATCCTTCCTTCAGACACTTGTAGGTTACTGACAAGATCCTCTCTCAGCAGTCTCTTTTCAAGGCTGGACAGGCCCAGCTGCCTCAGATTTTCCTTGAATGAGAGATGCTCCAGTCCATTACTCATTATCATTGCCCCCCACTGGACCGGCTCCAGGAGCTCCATGTCTCCCTTGTCCCAAGGAGACCAGAACTGGACAGAGCACTGCAGATGTGCCTCACCAGGGCTGAGTAGAGGGGCAGCATCACCTCCCTCGACCTGCTGGCAATGCTCTCCCTAGCCTGCTCATTTCAGTGTTCCTTTCAGCAATTCAAAAGGGAACTGTTGGTGAGGCAACTCCTTGAGAGGCCACATTGAATCAGACACAGATAGCATTAGCTATTCTATTGTATATTCACAGCCTGGTAATCATTACAGAGGCATTCCTCACAGGGGGAAGCTATTTCCAGACAGCAAAACAGCAGCAAAATTCAGCTTCTCTACCTGCAGGCAGCCAACAACAAGTGATCTCCATACCTACCTTAAAAGGGATTATTGGTGGTTCCAACACACCTGGAAGCAGAATTAACCCAGTCAATCATAGAAACAGAAACAAGAAGCAGGATATAGGTCTCTCTCCAGCCCTCTTCTATGGCAAAACATGTAAAACAATGAGAATGGCAAATAGCCTCTGTATTATCAGAGCAAACCTGTATGAATTGTAAGGACAAAGAGCTGAGGAAAAATTTAAGAGGGATGCCCTCTGAGAGCACAAGTGTCTTGCTGGTTTATTTTATTAACCCTAGAATTCCCTCATGCTGTATGCAAATCCATGTAAATCAGAATGTATCAGTGACATTTTTTGCACAACTCCAGTCCAAAATGAAATAGACCAAAAATGCTACTGAAGCAGTTAAATTTCAATTTATTTTTTTAATTATGAGGCAAGTGAAAAATATTAATAAAATATGTTGCTGTTGCTTAACATGTTTTCCTTCCTCTTAATACTATTAGATCTTCTTTCCAGTATGATAACAGCAGCAGACCATGCTCGACACATTGAGCATCAAAATTTATTTCCTTAAGACTTACCCAGTGGAACAGTAAGTTTGACATTTACCAAAACAAGAACTCATTTTCTAGACTTTTAGTCACTGCATGCTTTCATTACTGTAACCAGAGGTCTCTTGTGTCCTATCCCAAGTAAATGGAAATGGAAAAGGCAACAGCAATCTAAGAAGAGCTCAGCTTAACCACCTGGAGGAGGGACACTAACTCTCAGAACCAGAAACACAATGGGGATATAATGCTTACATGGCTCTCGCATGGTCAGCTAGGGGCAAGGCTGGGCTGGGTGGACAGAAGCAGAACTGAAGTCCAGGCAGGCTGGGGCCAGGCATGAGAGGAGGCAGGCACTCACCCAGTCGGGGAGCAGCAGCAACTATGATCTTGGGAGAGCACAGGGGTTTCAGCCCCAAGAAGCCCTAAAGCAGGAGGCAGTATCAGAACACACACAGTGGTGGAAAACTACCAGGAATGATGCCAACAATTTAGGCTTTGGCTCAAGTACACTGGATGTGGGGAGAAGGTTAAGAATGAAGGTACAGAGCACAACTTCAATTTAAACTGTCATTCCAGTCATGTCCTGCAAAAGACTGACCCAGAAGCACTGTCCAGCTGGGCAAACCAGAATCAACCGGTTTCACCAGATAGCCACTGTATTTCAAACCATTTCTCTGCCTTATTCACTGGAAACTTAACTTTAGTAAAGGAGATAGGACTCCACTCAGCAGCAAACTGCTTTTCAGACAGCTCTTGAAACTGCCTGAAAGCACCCTCATTCTGTTCACCCTGTACCTAGCAAGCAAAAAAGATTCCAAAGAAAATAAGTGCCTTTCCAAGAAAACACACCATGCCAGATGTACCTTTAGCTTTCTATCAGGATTGGATTTCTGATGTAATTTCCTGATTAAAAATAAACAATGTAACAACCTCAGCTGTGTAGCATCGTCATTGTTCCTATCATACTAGATCAGCAGAACATGAACCTTGAACTGACAGCAACAATCTCTTGCAGCTGGATCAATGGAGAAATGATTCAGTTCAGCATATTGTGGTCATTGTCTACCTGGATACCAGCAGCAAATGGAGTACCACGGAAGTCTACTTGAGATTGTCCTCTTTAATAATTTTATCATTGATCTGGAGAAGGGGACAGAGCAGACTATAGTCAAATTTTCAGATGCCACAAATTGGAATGACCACCCAATACTCTTGAGGGCAGGTCTGCCATTTAGAGGAACCTTATCAGGCTGGAGGAATGAGCTGACAGGGATGTTATGAAATTCAACAAGTACAACTGCAAAGTTCTGTATCTCTATGGGAGTAACCCCTGCAGTGATACAGGTTGGGGACTGACTGGTTGGGAGCAGCCCTGATGAGAAGAATTGGGGGATCCTGGTGGACAGATGGCTGTGCAGGAACCAGCAGTGGGTCCTGGCAGCAAGGCAAGTCAGCAGTGTCCTGGGCTGTATGAACAGGAATGTGGCCAGGAGATTGAGGGAAGTAATTTCTCTCCACTACTCACCACTATAGATATCCTATGTCATTTTCTGACCCCCACATGAGAAGGAAAACATCAAAAAACTGGAAGTCCGGTGGAGGGCCAACAAGATAGTCAGTGGCTAGAACCTGCTGAGGGAATTAAGAACCTAATAGGCTTAAAGACGTGGAAGATTTTAAAAAATGCTACGGAAAGACAAAGCACCATCATGAGGTATTGGAAATTTTCACTTTAAGGATTAAAATTAGGGTAGCAACTGAAACAAGACCATGCTCAAAGCATATCTAAGTTTCACATTAAGAGTCAAGGCACAAGTTACACTCACTCTTTGGGCCTGACAGACCAGAAACACTTTCATTAAATGAAATTAATTTAATAGTGGCTCCCAGGAAGAGGTTCCTGTCTGAGCACTGCACCTGTGCAGTGTTCTGCAAGCAGTGATAAAAAAGCTGACAGAATTGAGAACATCCAAGTGCCATTGAGGCAAAATACATAGTGCTGCTGTAGAAATTATCTGTACAAGAAAAAAGTAGGTGAGTGCTTAAGTTTTTATCCTGAACACCTATGGTATTGATGTAAGCTTGGTATCAAAGCAGATTTCCTCAAGATGACACAGTCCTTCCTAGTTTATACCACAGAGCCTACATTATGCACTAACTGCCCTGGAGTGCACCAGGCCAGCCATAGATGTTTGGTTGTCCCATAGGCACTATAAACATTAATAATTCCTACCACACAACCCATGGAATAAAGCTGCTTCTCTTCCTTGTGGCCTGACATGTCAACAGCCCATTCTGCAGGGGGTGCTTCCCTTGCACCTGAGGCCACAGTCCTGACACTTCCCCATCTCCCTGCCCTGCCTTCATTTGTGGAAACAAACACAATCATCCAGAAAAGGGTTTACTCAGTGATTTCCCACTAACTCACACACTTTTGTTGCTGTATTTAATCACTGCTCCCAACACAGCAAGTCTGTGTGGAATTCACATGTAGCAGAACAAGCTGCTCAGTCTCCAGGAGCAGCAGCAAAAACAAGCAGCACAAGCACTGCCACGGCTGTGCTCCCACTGTGCCAAGTTACAGCACAAGTGCAGAGCTCTTCCAGAGTCAGACCTGCAGCCTGGAAAGCCCCAGGACACAGTGAGGAGGCCGACTGGGAACACCTGTCCTGGCCACACTAATTGCAGTGCTGTGATGACAGTATGCAACCCAGTGCTCAGTGTTTTGGGGTGAGGGGTGTGGAGCCCCAAATAATCAGTCCATCACATGGCATTCATTCATCTGTGGAGCCCCTAATATCCAGAACCAGAGTTTGACTCTGAAGTGAAATAGCACGCAGTATACTTACCTCCTGACATGTCAGTGGCTCCAGAATGGATGCAGGCCTGTGCAGAACACACACCTGCTGTGTGTGCATGATCCTCTGAATCATCTAGTACAGATCCTACACTGAATTTTTGCTCTAACTATCATTTGCAATTATCATCTTAATTAACAGGATCATTATTTTCACCTATTAGAAACTGGAGAGGGGAAAACACAAATCAGGAATATCTGCTGTATAAAGCAGTTTGTGATTGTACTGACTGGTCCAGTTCACTAATTGAGAAATTAATAGTGGGGTGAAAAAATCAGTTTAAAAAAACCACACTGCTGCTGAGCTCAGAGATATTACTACCTGGTAAAAGTAATAAAATTGCTTGGATTCAAACTCAGCTTGAATTAAGAGACAAGGGGTTACAGAGCTGAAGAGACAGTAGTCACAAGAGAAGATTCCTCTTTACCCATCTGAAGAGTGTAATCATTCAGCCTCTCTGTCTTGATGAGAAATACAGCAGACTGCTGGCAGGAACATCGGGCCTCTCCTGAGTCAATCTTCAGTCCAGAAAAATGGGTCAAAAATATGCTGAAGCAAACCTATTTTTATTTTTTGTTTTTGCAAAACAAGCAAGTCTGATTAACACACTTCGGAGACCTAGAGTCTATACACAAGCAGTTCAGGATGTAAACAGAGCATTTGTTGCCTGTTCAGGTGAGGATAATGAATATCTATAACCATCACCATCTTATGAGTTCAAAATGTGAACATTTCCTCTTTTAGCAAGGGATTGTAGCAAACATTACAGCTATGGCTGAATGATATTTTTTGGTTACAAAACCAGGAGCAGATCCTACTTTAGCACAAAGTACTTTTCATGCTACACCCTGTAGTCCAAAAGCAGAAGTTACAAATGCAATAGCAACATTTGAAACCTGGTTGGCCAGCACTTTCCTCTGCTTACCAAAAGTGATTAGTTTACCTTCTTCACAAAAATAAGTCACTGAAACAATGTTTCCACCGTGTACTTTCTATTTCTCTAATCTCAAGGGTGTGCTTCCCAACTGTACAAACATACTCTTTTTAAAGACCAGGAAAGAGTTAATTAACTAAGAGAAATTAATAAAACATTTCAAAAGAGACATTATGGCAAAGAGCCATGACAGTACTGAAACCATGAGTCCAGTCTGTGCAGAACTATTCTCTGATATCTCCTCCACATCCATCCTACCGCTTTCTTCCTGAAAGGCATGGTGGAAGGTCCAAGTGGCATTGAAATAAAACCTGGGAGTAACCTGAGGAAGGACCAATTTGCAACACTTGGAACATTTCCTAGTTTATGACAATAAACTACCTACATCTTCTCCAGATGAAAAGATGAGTAGTTTAATCAGGGCAAGCCTGCTTCTTCCGGCACATTTATGGAGCCTAAGAGATATCGAGAGTAAGAAATTCTGTCTGCTGAATAAAGTAGGAAATGAGATTTACTTCCAGGTTCCAGACCAAGGCCTGTTTCTCAAATACCAACTGAAATTATCCTAAGCACTGGTATACAGAGCTCCAGCTGGATATGCCATTTATCTCTTCCAAGGGGGAAGCCTGGAAGTGTTTTCACCCTTTTATAGGTTTATCAAAATCTACTGGATTTAGAACTGACCTTAAAATTTCAGGTTTCTTTCAGTCTGCTCCACAGTTTGGGTCACAGACCTGAGAATACTTCAGTACACTGTGCCTACCAGCAGAAATACAATCTCCACGCAAAAAAAGCATTAAAATACACATAACAGGCACCCCTAAAAGAAGAGCTTGCATTTTCAGAGCCACTATTCTTTTAGCAATTGTTTCACTTAACACCTGCAAGACCCCCATTTTGCATCAGGCCAGAGCTCCTTCATACAAAGTACAAAGGGTCATCTTCGTTTCAGTGCTTCATTTAAAACTTGATCTTTCAAGTTCCCACTACATGTAATTTATATTTTCCATCCATTCCCTCTCACCTGACATCCTGCTCTTCAAAAAGTAGGGTGTAACCTTTGTGCACGTCGGCTCAACTTCCGCCTAACCTGTTACTTAAATCTTGTGAGGTCACAAATTATGGAATCCACATGCTCCTTAATACCTGTATATTTCTGTCAAACGAACCAGGATGGGGATGTTTTTACAAAATCAGTCAGTATTCACCCTCCCGGAAATATTTTGCCAGCCTGGCTCAAGTTTTCAGCTGCCCTACAATTCATAAATCATTCCCATGTCAGATCTGTTAATGGATAAGCCTTAGTTTAGGCATCATTTTCCTCCGCTGGCTCTCCATGTTTCTTTACCAAGGAAGAACACATATTTAATGAATTAAACACTCTTTTAATGAATGATGGAGCCAAATTAATTATTAATTCTTTCAATATCACTCATGCTGGGGGATAAAGAGATATGCCTTGTAAGGCATTATCCCTCATCTGCTAGTGACCAACATTTACCCTATGTTACTCAAGACTATCATTATCCAAGTCAACAAGATTTTGTTAATTACTATGAAACACATTTCCTTATAGAAAAGCAACAAACTATCTTCCAGACAGACAAATCAAAAAGGACATGTATAATAATATATCAGCAACTTTTTTACTTTCAACACCATTCACTTTCTTATTCTGTGTTCTTAGCCAAACTGTATGGGATTTGTGTTAGAAAAAGGGTCTCTCCCTCTCTTTAGCAGACATAAGCCTGATATTTTTTTAATGGCTGGCAAATTAAAATGGACATATTCACATTAGTAAGTATTTTAAAAGTACCAAAGACAGAAATTAACTGCTGAAACAATTTTCTAGGGATGCTAATGGCTCTCTCCATCACTGGAAACTTTCAGCTAAAGCTGCTCCTTACTAAGTAGTAATTATATTAATGGGATTTTTGTTGGTTGTGTTTAGTAAATTAAAATAAATTATCTGAATTTACTTATGCCCAGACTGGAATATAAATCTTCAGAGTTTACCACACTCCTTTAAAGGTCAGTAAATCTATAATTATATTAATTTATCCTGTATAAATTAATATCATGTATAACTCTCTTACCAAACCAACTTAAAAAAGCAGGTCCAGTTTTCTGCTTTGTAGAACGAGGTCCCTGGAAGTGTGTACAAAACTAACAATTGGATGGGGGAGAAAAATTGTTCAGACAAAGCATCCACTCTGAAACATTTAAAATACTTTTATTAAACAATCGTGTTTTACATGTCATCAGACCTAACCCCTGAAGTGCAAAAATGTTTCTGAGGTATTAAGACTGGAGGAAAACAGGCACAGTATTGGTTGTTAGGGATACCGCCCTATGGCGCAGTGGAATTTGCAAACAACAGGCCTTTATACAGCATTTGCAGGATTAGAGAAAACTGAGAACAAGACTGTGTTTGTCTTTAGCCTTGAGAGCCAAAAAGCCCTGATCATCAGCCAGTTCTGTCACATCAGTGAAGACACTGACACGGCCTAACACAGGATAATGATAAATATCAGTGAGGTGTTTCTAGGCCAATATGTACAGTACATGAAAAATGAAATTTAACTGCTGTATGTGTGACCAAAATCCCAACTGTCTATCCAGTCCAGCTTAATATGTTGTGTTTGTGGTGGCCTCTCTAGTACCAGCATTTTTGTCTACTCTCATACAGCTAAGCCACTGCCTTGTGCTCCTGTTTGAGGGCACCTGTCACTCACATTCACTTCAGGTAAGTTTGATGTTCATCACATTAACCAGAGGCAACAGTACAGTACTGCTTGTAGCCTGTTATCGTTGCCCTCTTCCCCTCATCCATGCAGGGAACAAGTCTAACTCACACAGAAAATATGCTAAAGGAATAAGCACTGCTTGATGACTCTTCATGTGGAAATGAAAGTTTTATCACAGAACTGAAAAACTCATGGAGCAAAACTTGCCCTTAAGTATATTAGTGAGAGTTTTACTCAGTTGCCAAATTGTTATCCAAAAATTATTTTCTGTGAGGAAAGTTTGGACAATACTTGATACATGGTATCTCCACAAGCCAATGGAAGATACATTTAAGAAAATACTTCCAAATTATAAATAAGTAAAAGTCACTCGTTCCAAGCCTCTCTTAGGTTATTTTTAGCCAAGACAGCTGAAAACACATTCCTCCTGAGACTCATTTGTTTTTGTGAAAAATGTAGTGACAAAAGAAAAGTTATCGTTATCTTACCAGGTGTTTATGAACTCATGAATTTTTCTGAATCTGTCAGCCTTTGTATTAAAGTGGCATACTTGGAAAGGTTCTCATCTGCAGCCTCTTCAGCTTTTAGACCTTATTGAGCAGATGAAGACATGAACTCTATTGTCAGCACATTCATGGGCAAATGTCATGCAGTCTGATCGCAAACACAATTGAGATTCTCATTTCATTTTCTAGGCTTGTTACCAACATCACTGCTGCTTACCTACACAACATCATCTAGCAAATCTACAGATAGAGAATAGCTGGAACAGAAGCTGGATACCACTGGAGTGTTGCCTTAATATTACTCTTTAATGGAATCATATTTCACAAATGAGAAAGGCAACCCCAAACAAAAAGTGCAAACAAATCATCACTTTCAGTTAAAAACTGGGTTCCGGATGCCACTCAGGACTGAACTGTTGGGCCAGTTTCTGTGCAGAAGGGTAAGAGAACATACAAAAAAGAAAATGCTTGAAATTCCTAGGACAACAATGCCTGAAATCAGCGCACTGGTGACTGTGTTCATCTGGAAAGGAGGTCCATTTGGGTGAGCTGCAAGGAGAAGAAAAATTCTCAGGTAAGATCCGGTTTTATCTATCACAAGTGTCAAACAGTTCTGCCTTCCCCTTCCAACCCCCGATATATGATTGCAATGAAGGAACTAAAACTAATTGTATCTCAGAATGAGCACCTGTCTACCTGGATAAAGCTTATCTAAGTACATTTTGAAAACAGTTATTAATTCTTTCAGTGTCAATCATGCTGGGGGATAAAGACATGTGCCTTCTAGGGCATTATCCCTCATCTGCTAGTGACCAACCTAGACCTGTGTTACTCAAGGCAAGACTATCGTTATCCAAGCACTTACCCAAGGACTTTCAAGGTAGATGAATAAGAATTTGTGGCCTTATCAAGTTAATGAAAGGATTTCTTCCTCACTATCTACATTCCAATTCAAAGTTTATATAAATCAGCAGACAGGTCTGGCACCGGATATTGGACATTCTGGAAGCTTGTTGTACACCTTCATAAAGTGCTTTTTAATATGTTTATCAATTCTCAAGTAGAAAAGGTGGCATATTTAATACTTATTGCACTTCAGCATGCACATGGACCACTTGTGAGATAATGGGCCACATAGATCCACAGCCAGTACTGTGTTTTCTCGCAGGAGGGGAAAAAAAAGCATTTGAGAACCAATGAGCATTTGGCATTACCAGTGGTGGAGAGTGAGGTGAAATGATAACACAGCCTCCATGTGAGAAACCAGACTGCACCTCCCAGAAGCAGCCACCTGCTCTCGACACTATTAATCCCATCCTCCTTATCCAAGCTGAAAGGAAAACAGCACTGTTGATCTGCTTACCCTCCCCCCTTCCCAGCACTGGGCTGCTTTCTGACCACCACAGCAGTAACCTCACCTCACTCTACCTCTGTGCTCTCCACAGGGACAGCAACAGGCAAAGGAAAGGCTGTTGCTCTGGGATGGAGAGCTGCTCTGCTGCTTTAGTTGGATTGGAAGGAAAGGTAGCAGCCATGAACACAGCAAACTGTGTGCAACTAATGAAGAATTTTTTATTATTTTAATTATACCTATGGGTAGCAGCACACCAGGGAGCAATTAATTACAGGGAGAACTCTCCATAACAGAAAAGAACAGTAGCTGCTTTTATATGTTCTAAAATGGAACAAATAGTGTTAAGAGTTCAAAGGACAGGATGGATTCCTGGTTCCACTCAGTCCTGTGGAATGGCCCAATGTACTGCCTCATCATCCTTTCTTAACCATGAGCCACTCCTTGTTACCAGCAGAGAACAGTAACAAATGGGCTGAAACAAGTGTTCCAAGTGCCCAAAGGAAAAGCACCCGAAAATTAAAGAGCTGATCTCCCCTGCAGCCTATTTCCTTCACTGCCCTAGCAGGGCACAAGTTCTATCCAAGTTTCTTCACAGGCTCTTTGAGTGGTTAAATGCCAGGAGAACAGGAGCTGAAGCTTTGACTTTCTGGCTTGGAAATGCACTCTACTCCTGTGTGGCATGGGAAAATTTTACTGCTTAAGTCTGGTTTTGCATCTGGTGGCTATAATGTACCCTTCACCCTCGTATGCTGCAGCATCAGATCTTCATCTCAATTTCATCACAGGAATTAAAAGTTTCAATGTAGATGGTGCTGGGTGCACACATTAAACTGAGAATTCCATACTCACCAATTGCTTTCTTTTCAATGCATGTTAGTATTAACTCATTTAAACAAACAAACAAAAAAAAAAAAAAAAGGAAAAAAATCCCAGTACACAGATATTAATCAAAATGGTTCATCCTCAGTTCTGCTTCCCTCCTAAGCCCTCTCTTATATTTCTTGGAATTTGGATTAACTTACCAAGCTGTGAATTGTTGGTTGGTGTCTCATCTATATGAAAAAAAGAAATGGCACTTTTATTTTTAAGATACCTCTGACTACCTCTTCCTCTCTTGCAACACAAAAGCCAATAGTTATAGCTTGATTTTTAAAATACTTTAAAAATATTTTTAAATATCAGCTCTATTTGCCACATTGACAAGCAATTTTTAGCATCTCTGTCAAAATATGGACAATAACCTTAAGTCCGTGTCATTGCTTAATTTTTAATATCAGGAGATATTAAAATTTTAATTCATGTTTTCAATGTCTTGTGGAAAAAAAAAACCAACACCACCTTAAATCAGGTATCTCTTAATTGAAAAGGTGGCCAGTTCTGTTGTCTCCCTCAGTAACAACACAAGTATAAGCACAATGTCATACGTAAGCCCCTTCACTTAATCATAGTATAAAATATCTCTATAGGAAAAACTTGAGTTTTACATGAAAAAACATGTCGGCAACCATAAATTATTACAAAAAGCTCTTTTTGTCATGCTCATTTTCCTCTTGGCAGTTACACAGTGGCTTTATATTCAGGGTAACATTTGTATTTTATCTTCAGTTTTTACTTGCTTACCAGTGTCCGTTTCAGAATTACATTTCGTGTCACTGTTTTGGGGTTTTTTTGTGCAATATGTAAGCATAGTTTGCATTATACATTTGTTTTGAGCAGCTGTCTTCCAAGCTTAAGTGAGACATCCATCAAAAGCTACATAATTTTAACCTCACAAGGAGGTACCTGCTTTGTTTCCATACAGAGACTAAAACATTTTCTTCTGTGTACATCTCCTGTAATGACTTATTTCAGAACAACAAAAAAGAATAACATTTCTCTGAAAAGAGCCAAATGTTAGAAGTATGAGTTCAGAAACACAGAGGAGAAGGACCATCACTCTTTTGCAGCAGCACTATTCAGTTCCTACCAAGGCAGCAGCACCAGCAGCTCCACTGCCAGAACAGCTGGTGACAAGTCCTGGGGAGACCCAGCTACCATGAGGAGCCTCTGAAGGTACTGGTGTGCACAGGCCAGACCCAGGACTGCGTCAGCTCCACCCTAAATGAGGGAAGAGAGGGGCTGCACCTCTGTGCAGTCCTACTACTGGCATATGGACCTGGTATTCCTCATCCAAAATTTACCTAAATTTAAAAAAAAATATCCAAAATTATCCAAATGTATCCAAAATTACTCATCATTCAGATAGCTTTGGTCAAGTTCTCGCATGACCTTCGCCCTTTTAGTTTGTTAACTATAGTATTCATAAACCTCCTAGTTCTTATGAGCTTATTTTCACAATGGGAATTGAATGCACGACTAATTCCTTCTTTCAGATCCAGAAGAAAAAGGGAAATGTGAATCAGATTGAGGGACTTGCCCAATGCCACTCATGAAATTTGTGGCAGAGTTTAGAATTGAATCTCATTTTTTTTCAAGTACTTCCCATTAAACTGTTCTTCTGTCTCTATGAATGGAATGCTCCAGAAGCACAATATGAAGACGGAGAAACCAAAAAAGCTTTACCCAGCCACTTTTAGAATACACCTAAAAAATTCTTTTACTTTTTTTAGCCTTGTTCATTATTTAATTTAAAAAACCTCAGCAGTTGTCATGAAATTATAAAATTGTTTATCCTTTCTTTGGGGCCATTAAACATCCATCAGATCTCTTTGCTTGAAGCTATGCAATATTTAAAGGTAATTGATAAGTACCATTTTGTTTTCTTTAATTGTAAAAACAGCACTCACGGCATTTGAATCATGAGCTTCAACACCTACCAGGGGCTGCTCGTACAAGAAGCTGTATCTAGTTTCCATTCCTTGCCTAAGGCAGCATTACTCCAGCACGCTTGTTTGGCTGAGCAAATCCATCATTCATTTCCCATATGTACGCATGTATGCAACTTTGGCATTAGTTCTTCTCACTTTTTCTTGGCTAATAGGATGGCAGCAACTCAAATGGGACGACGTATAATGCAAACAAATCACTCATTTTCATTGCATAAACGCTGCTCATCACAGAGCCTATATGTTCCAGAAATGGTCTCTTATTAGGTGGTTCCCCATTGTGGAGGGTCAGTTGCTCTCTTTGTGTTCAGGTACAACTACTTGGCATTTAAAGAAGGATTTTATAGTCAAGTTTTAAATCAGCTTTCCTAGACCAGGTTGAGTCCTACTCTCAGCACCCTAAACCTAAGACTGCTGAAATGAGTTCCTTAACTGCAACTACTTATAAATATCTGTAATGTGTAAAACTTAAACAAGAGCCACAAATTTTTTTCAGAGACTGCAGGTTACATTTAGAGCTGCCTTTTTTTTTTTTCTAAAACAATTGCCAATAAAAATGAAAATCATGGAATTTCACGCTCAATTTAAAGCAGTGGATTTTGGCCCACTGTTTAAAATTTACAATAATTTTGTCCCATTTATTTCCTCTAGCTGAATCTAAGAATAGTGTGCATTAATTTTAAGCAACATGTAGATAAAAACCCAGAGGGAAGCTGGAAGAAATGGTGAATAGAAAGTGACAGTGAATATTCATTATCCATCCAAATTTAATTGCAACACTGAACACTACCTTAAATTCTATTATCTCCAGTGAAATCTGACAAAAAAATAAGTCAACCCACTGAGTCTCTACTTATTATAATGGCCTTATATGTTTAACAGTATCCCACAGTGATTTTATTGGGGAAGGAAGCATGTGAGACACAAAAAAAATAAAAAATACTAGCTCAAAATTTCTACCAAAGTAGTAAAAAGTAGTAAAAAATACTCAGCAGTAGTAAAAAAATACTCTGCAAACTCACAGAGAATTTACCCTTTAAGCCACTGCAAATTTACATTAAACTTCAAAAACTTTCCCCAGGTTTCTGAAATTCCTGCAGTCCATAGAGAAAGATTGTTTATTCCTACCACTCCTCGTAATGATGGGGCCAGCAGAGATTACAGCATTGCCAGATGTACTCTGAGGGTGCCAAGTTGTCCTTCCACCAGTGTCTCTTCTTTCTCTGTTACTGCAGATCTGAGTGGTCAATCAAAACAATCAAAGATTCAGAGTAGAACAGAATTGTGGCCTTTTTGTGCTTTCTGATGTAATACGAACTCTTTGGTAAGCAGTACTACAACTTTGATTTTATTTCTTAGTATGCATTAAATTACTGCAATAAAAACATCTGCAATATTGCTTAGAAGTGCATCTTATAAATTCCTGGCTTCCCATTTTATTTTGCCTCACTTTGTTTACAAAACTGCATTGCTGTTGTGTGAAAGATCCATCTTATAGTATATTAAATTTTCAGTAGTTAATTTCCCAAAGCCATGTTTACAGACAGTTTTCCCCAACAAATCTGTTTTGCTTGACAATCCCTATTCTAGCAATCTTCTCAAGTGAGAGTTTGCATACTTTCCATGGAGTTCTAGATAGGAATGATACACTAAAACAATCCCCAACACTCTCATCTGGAATCTGCCTTTAACATTTATAACCCATCATCTACCTTAATCTAGGGTACCCAAGCATGCTTCAAACATGAGCATTTCCTTAGTTTCAGCTTCTTGTGAAAGAACTTCAAAAATGTCAGAACACCAACTGAATGCAAAACAAATTACATAAATGTGTAACAAAAAAAATAACATCCAAAATTTTGGGAGTATACTGAACTGACCTAAAATTCTGAATGGGAAGTCACTCAGTAGGAAACCATGTTGTGTTCTGAAGACACCACAGAATTCTGTGTTTATATGTTTATTTAAATGTTTCCATTTCCAAAACATATTTTTTGTTCCTGATACTCCTAAAATTAGTTAATTTTAAATAGAAATAACCTCATGAACTTCAACAAAAGAGTAGGTTTTAGATTATAAGAGAGATGATAAACTCTAAGGGGCATGGTATTTTTTTTCACTATGACAACTTTGACAAATTTTCCTTGTCAGTATAACGGCACTTCCTATAGAATATAATTTATGGAAAAGTTAAAGCTAAGATATTTCTCTTTATCCACTGTGATGATGGATACCTTACTACCGTACTAAGAATATCAACCTGAAAGCCATCTCAGAGTTGTTACTTTTAAAAAATTAAGGACCACAAGGCAAAAAGGTCACTTCTCATATATTCAATAACCAGTGTTTTCCAGCTCTAGTATTATTTTATCTCCAGATGACAGTATTCATTTCTTCATTAGTATTTTCACATTCATTCAGGCACAAAAAACATTCTTACTGCAGTCTCTACAAATCACCTTCATTCCGTGCCATCCAAACTTCCACAACACTTGTATGCAGAACTCCAGTGTGCATATTTTATATCCAGACAATTCCAACTTACTGGCACAAGAAAGGGACAGTCATCTGCTCTGCACAGCTTCGTCACACAGTGAAGGAAGACCGTGGACATCTTCTGGTTCTTGTGCTTTACAAAGCGAAACACCTCAAAGGAAAACCGGCCCATTTGACTCTTGCCGTTTTCAATTATGGTTGTCTGTGGATCCTTGTCACAGCTAGTTTTTGTAGGGAGGAGGGAAACTGGGATGAGCAGCTCTGTTAGTACTTTGAAGCTCTTAGCTGAGAATAAGATAGCTTAAGCAGCAAATTCAGCACTTTAGTTCCTTGGAAAATAACAGTGCAAATGTCTGCAGACACAATCTGTTAGGCTGCAGCTTCCTGTAGAGAAATATATTCCTACAAAAACACTGTTTTGTTTTGCAGCACCACAGCTAAAACCAAGGTACCATTTAATTCCAGTGCTCAAAGAAACTTGAGACCCGAAGCAAAAAAACAACAGGTATGCTAACCAGAATAGACAGGTACCTCCAAATGAAGACAGTGTCTCTCCGATAAGTGTCACAGATAAAATTTAATCTGAGATACTGCAGGACATTTCTCAAAGTTCCAATTTAAATAGGAGTAGAAGCAGGATCATCTATTTAAATTTAATCATTTGCTTAACTACTTTCCTGGACTGAAGTCTCTGATGTTTTACACTACTGTCATTCACCACATTCACCTTTGGTAAAATAAAGGCCACTTTAGCCATTCACTTTAAGTGTTTATGTATGTTATTTCTAGCAGAACCACTTTGGATATATGCGTTTCTGCCTTCATAGTTCTTATGACTTGGCACCTGCTTCCATGTTCATGTTCACACACAAAGTTCTGACATGTTATCTATAAGCCTAGCCCTTACTCCTGCCTACTAATAATGCTTAAACTTTCCAGGCTGTTTAAAACACCACAATTGAAGAGATTCATAGTTATTTTTTTAAAGAAGGATGAACAAAATACTGGGTTTGCACGGGACCTACCTGAAGAAAAGATCATATCTAAGATCATCACTAGGATTGCCAGATGGTGTGGTGTAACAGTAGTCCATCAAAACATTCCACCTACACAGGGAGTAAAGGGATAGATGAGGGGAACTGGCAATGCAAGCGCAGGGTGGAGGAGGATGTGAGTGAGGTGAGATGAAAGGACAGTACAAAAAAAGCATATAAAAGGGTAATGCAGGCTGTTAACAGCCAAAGTGAGTTATTTTATTCAACAGGTCAAATGCAAGTAATCCTGTTTCTTCAACTACTTAGAAGATTAAAAAGAATAATATAGAACCAGAATTTTGTAAATGAAGTAATTTCGTTTCATTCAGTCAACCTCCACACCAACACACATGGCACCTTCCTCTCAGAAATCATGGCCACATAGGACTACAAATCAAAACCAGACCACTTTTAAAAGCCCTGTATTCTCTTGCTTGGTCCAACAGAGGCCTTTTCTTAAATAAATGCGACATAAGATTTAAATTATAATTCAAGAAAACCTTCCTAACGCGAACTGCAGCAAAATATGCATTTGCTGCCAAGGACCTGACACCCTCCAGCTGAGAGCAGTGATTACTGAACACCAATCATTATTTTGAAATACAAAAAGCTATGGGGAAAGACAGATGCTTCTAAATCAGACAAGTAACAAGAGCTGAAAAGCAAGCAAAACAACAAATAACATCCTTTGTGGTACCTGCCATCAAGGTTGGTTGCTCTTACAGCTGCATATATTTTGGTTTTCAAAGGTAAACCTGTACTCGGAATAAGGAGTTGCTGGCTGTAGGTTGAATCCTGTAAAACAAACATTGCCTCAATTGTAACAGAAACTCCACTCCAACAACCCATCTGCATCAAGACTGAGCTCTCAGCAATTTTTCTGATCCTTCTTGGTAGAACGATCATTCATTTTGTCCTCTGTTAAGGAAGAAGCAAAAAGCAGTGCCAGAGAAATTGCCCACAGGTTTGTCTGTAAACACTGGCTTTATCCCATGTAAAACTTTGAGAGAATATATGATTTAATAAGATGGTTGGATAAGTGATTAAAGAAAACATATCATTCACTAACACTTCAGTAAGTCTCCCAGAGCTTACAGGCAAACACAGGAGCTACTCTGGTTTTCTAACAGAGGAGCTTTTCTGGGTTGTCACTCTGCACTCTTTCCCAGGAAAGGTTGCTAAGGTTATTTGAGTTAGTGGACATAGCAATACCATGAGATGTTATATATTTTAAGCTATATTCTGGGAGAACAAAGACATTCAGTTATGCAAAATGTAGTTTCTATGGAAGCCAGCTTGTTGAAAACTACAAGTAACAACCATTTACATTTAAATTCCAGTATTTCAAAAGAGTTGTTTCAAGCAAGATGTATTCAATATAAATTTGGGCATTCCCCATATACTACTATTTAAATATAGCTGTTTTATTGGGGCTTTTTGTTCAAAATCTAAACCATTAACGTCACTTTAGCAACAAAGCCATGAAACAGATCTGTGTGACAGATATTAATTTTGAGAATATCAAAATGCATTATCTGGTAAAGTCATCTATGTCAAAGACATTGCTAATGCAGATAGCACAGTGACTCAGCCTGTTGAGACCTCTTGTGAAAGGTCAAAACACTCAAATACTTATGAAAAAATCTTTTACACAGGATTTCAACCAGGTTCATTGTGGCAAGCGAGACCATGGCAAGCAGCAGCTGAGAGCAAAAAGAAGGTTTACACCAGAGACCAAGTGATTTTTTTTCAAAGGTAACAATGCCAAAGTTTACAGCATGCCCAATATCTAATCTGTGTAGTATCAGAGGCTTTCAGGTAGGTTTGCCTTCTTCCAAATTAATTATACATTTCTATAACAATTAGCTCTGCCACATTTTGCTACTGAATAAAGAGTGCAGGACCCTCACTATTGCACACCATAGTTGCTCTTTTATTATTTAAGAGTAGTTTTTATTCATTTAGACAGACGTTTGCAAAGAGGCATGAAAGTACATAGCCACTTAGGGTCTGTGAAAGCCCATGAAACATTTTGCTATTCAACTCTGAGTCTATCATAACAGCTCTTATCTTTCCTAACAATGACATGTACTAGCATCACAAAATAAATCTAAACAACACTTTTTGACAAAAGGCAGAGGTAAGCTAGGAAGATGAAGAGTCAATGTTAAGAAATAACACTACAGCTAAATTTCGAGAAGATAGCCATTTGCAGTCTAGAAACAGATCTGTACACATCCCCTCACTAATAGCAAGGGTGGACATGAGCGCTGAGGCTCCTCCCAAAACCAGGGCTGCTAACAGGGATCAAGTGAGCCCACAAGACAGTAGGTGTCCAGAGGCACTCCCAGTGGGGAAAAATGCAGGCAGTGCATTTTTCAAGCTGTCTACATATTTATCCAGCCCTGGAAAGCGAAGCACTGGAATCTGCCAGCCTTGGCAGCGTTATTCATGACAGTGCTACTCACTAGGGCAAATAATATGACTGCTGTCAGGATGAAAAGACAGCACTGCTCATGGTCAACTTGCAAGCTTGCAGGGGTGGGCAGGATGAAAGTACATTTTGGCATAGGATATCTGAGGAAAAAATGTGCTTAATACGAGCATCAATAGCATTTACTCCTGACTGCTGAATTGGGCCCTGAAAGGCAGTCAATATGCAGTGGTCAATGCTTGGCTTGACTGAGAAATTTGCCTACCCTTATTCTGCCCCATCTTTTTGATCACAGATTTATTTAAAAATGAGAGAACTTATAATCATCATTTTAACAGATTATAGGTTGTTATTTGGAGCTCTGCTCTTTCAAACAAACATGATTTTTTAGAGCATGCCATTGAAAAATGTCCTGTTGCAATATTTATAGCTCATTATGTTCAAAGCATAAAGCATTGACTTTTAAATCAGTTGCATGAATTATAACTCAGCAACATGATGGCATGAATAATAATGCAAAAAAAATGAGATTCATAATTTACAAAAATGATGCTTGATAGATTGAAAAATTGATATTTAAATCAGGTATTTAAAATGTATGAGTAAAAATTTTAATCAACACAAAAATATAATTTCAGGGATTAATGTTAAGTAGAGGTCCTAGCATTTTTCATGTTTAAGTGTCACCAACTCATTGTACATGGTAAAAGCTTTTACAATAATGCATATTCAAATTATCTAGAACATAAGGAAGAAGCTTTAAATGAAAATTGTTATAATTATTAACCCTTAAAAATCTCTAAAGCCCACACCATAAGGCAACATATGCATCAGGCCACAGATTTGGAACTGATATATCCTTCACAACAATCACAGATGATAGAAACACTCTGATGAGTCTTGAACATAAAAAAAAAAAACCATCCAAAGTGCTACAGTTCATTGCTATGGGAATAGGTCTGGAAAAATCTTACAGAATACGACAGACTACTCTCTGTTTAAGCACAAAGCACCTACCCACACAGAGAAACATAATAAATGCAAACAAAATATGCACTCTGGAGTATGATTGTTATGGCTACAATTGATTAGTCACGTGGCACTGCCAACTGAAAGCCAGAGCTGTAAATTGAGGAACTTTATAAATACAGGACCAAAAGACTGTGTCTATCCTCAAAGACCAGCCATATAAATACAGGACAGCAGGTACATGCAAACAAAAAGGAAAAAAGGAATTCAGAGATGAAAGATGCCTAGAAGAAAGGCTTGGCTCATGGAAGGAGTGGGAAGGAAACAGCAAATTTTGAAGAGGAATCTCTACTTTGGTCTGCTAAAACAGTTTGTTTCCACATATAGAAGAGATTAATTTAGTCCAGGTCATACTGTGTTTTATACTCACATTGTAAAGCAACAAATTCAAAGTGCTGATAAATGTACCATTGTTCTCTCTTACAGAAATAGCAGCTGATGACCTACAACAGAACCAGAAACCAAAAACCATCATGAAGAAAGATACATTATTTTTGTTTTTGCATACTTCAGTGGGCTTTATCATTAAAAAACTCAATGAGTCATATCACAAGGAGTTAATTTATGGATCTAGGTTATAAACTTCAGAAACAGGAATTTATAGTGGAAATACTGACAGTCTTAACTATGCAGAAATTAATGGATGCTACTGGAAACATGAATCAGAAAAATAATTAGCAGAGAGGCAAAGTCACAAAAAGAAACTTACTTTAGATGCTGTAAAAGATTTACTCATGGAAATGTTCTCTTGCATTTTATATTTACAAGCTTATTAACTATTTCATGAAGAATTTTCTTTTCTGATACAATTTTTCAGAAGAACATCAGAATTTTAAGGGAAGTTTTACGTTATCTAAGAGTCTCTTCATAACAGCAGGTCTTCATAAACTACATTATCTCATATAATGGCTATAGAATTTTCTTTTTCCCTGCAACACAACATCTTTTGGTGCTTTTTCCTTTCCCTTTACTCTTAAACAGGCAAAAATTGCTGCATGGACAATGCGGTTATGGCATGCACATCTACATGCTTACACAAACATGGGGAGGATGGAACACACAGAAATGAAAAAGCACACTTACGAAGCAAGCTGGGTATTGTTAACCAAGTACTCCAGTGGGTAGCTACAGCTAAATTTGTACAGAAGTCCAGGCAAATAGCTGATAATCGTTGGTGGGTCTGGTGTATCAATATAGCCTGAAACATTACCTATCTGTACCACTGAGGTATTTCCATAAGCATTGATACCTCGAGCTGAGGATACCTATTGAGGAAGACAGAACGTTGCTATTAGCTGAAGTTAACTGTGGAACAAAAAAACTTAAGGACACTGATGGCTTAAACCATAATTTACCCTGATATATCTTCACTAAAACCTTCAACAATTAATTTAGTTTAAGAACATCTTCCCTGCGTTCTGTTTTTCAATGCCCTGGAATCATGTGTATAAAATTCACAAGCTGTATATATCCCTTTTCTTAGAACAGACTTGAGCAATATTTTAAAAGAATTATGAATCTTAGAAGCATATTTTTGGTAGATGCTTTTTGTCTCTACATTCCCAATGAATTAATGCAACTTATTGGGAAAAACTAAAGCAACTTTCCTATTATAGTTAAAAAATATTACCTTACAATGAGCTTCCATATTCAATAAAAAGGCCAATACACAAGCAATTTCATTCACAGAAAAAAATATTCTCTCACTGCTGAGCTTTGGTTTGGACACGTTAAAAATAAGGTGCTGCTCACAGAGTGTGCAGAGCCTGCAAGAACACACAGCCCTCAGGAAAACTGAGGAACACTTCCCTCCTGGTATCAGCCCAGCCCCACTCCATCGGTAGCTACTGATCTCAATAAGGGAGTGCTCTGAAAACAACTGAGAAGTAGCACAAATTCCTCTCTCAGTAGGCACATACACCACAAGGTAAATTAACATGGCATTGGACTTCTCCTGCAGCATTTTTTTTTTATAACTGTATTAGCAAATAGATGTTCTCAGTAGCTTTAAAACACATAATTTCTTAAGAAAACATTTCATTTTGGAAGAATCATCCTAAGGTCCACTTTGCAGTTAAGTACCGCAGGACACACAGCAGGAATTTTGATTTGTCTGCTGAAAGCACACCTAAACAACAGAAGCAGGCATGCATTTTGACCATAACATACTTAGCGATTTTCTAAATGGCACAAAAATGTTGAAAATAAAATTTTTCAGGATCTGAGTTTTGCCTAAACAGTACAGGATAAAGTAGTGCAGTCAACTACAGCTTTATTAACTTCCTCACCAGTCTACCCCCATAAAGTAAAAAGCTGAGTTTCCTGTATTACAGAAAGACCTGGATTTTACACAAGTTCTGCCTGAACTATTGTCTGTCCTTTACTTCTATTGAAAATTAGCTTGAAGGTCTTTGCTGTGAAACACTGCCAAGAAATGCAGGGGATTGTAAAACTCCAGTGTGGGGAACATAATAAGAAATGCTCCCTGCTCCTTTTCTGTCTTCATTTGGGGCACAGCATGAATAAACAGAGAGGATGGGGGGAATATTTTTGCCTATATTTTTAGTAGCTGCTACTTTTTCTTTGTATTCAGTGCAGCCTGGTGGAGGACTTCATGGTGAGCTCCAATTATTTGGACTTATCAGACTGGGGGGTCTTTTTGTTTTGTTTTTTTTAAACATCAAGCTCTTATGATCATGATCAAATGGCAAGCTCAGTGAGTTTACAAGGTGACCAGCTACCCAGGAACAGGTAGAAGTTGCTTCCTGGAAAATTCTTCTACTGCAAGTCATGGAAGTTCTACAGTTGGGAAAGAGAGTCTTGAATTGGCTGCACTGATTTTTTTGTTGACATTTTAAAATAAAACTCAGCCTAAGGCAAAGAGGTCACAGAGCATATAAAACATTTTACAAAATTATTAGCAACAAAACTAGGGGTTTGTTATAAAAACTGACAGGGATCAAGTACAAATACGAATCCTGGAGAGAATAAAACCTTGAAATTAATACTTTTTTTAACTTGTTTTTTTAAGTTATTAACAGTTACTTTGATATCACTCAATGTGATACACACAAACGGTGAAACTCTCCACTTCTACGAACTCTAAGGCATGGTCTGCAAGAGTTTTTGAAACACATTGGGAAAATCTCATTCTTCCACTGGAAAAATACTTACATTAAAATTGTACTTTCTAATCAGAGGACAAATGTGTGTCCCACCATATTTTCTCCACAGTAATCAAGATTATAAATTACCAGCTTTCTCTGGTTCTCTTTGATGTATGCAATATGTTTATAACTGGGTAAAACAAAGTAAATATTATCTATAAAAGATACAACTCTGCCAAGAGCATTCACTTGATCTTATGTATACATAGCCATTATATAATTTCACTTTGACTTGGTCTTACCACTAAAGTGTTTCCACAGGATTCCAAAGTACTCAGATTGATGATGAAAATGACCACTGCTGGAAAGGTGTTGTTATTGATGAAGCCCCTGCAGTGGGCATCCCCATGCTTCCCATTCAGTGCCAGATCTGTCTCAGAATAACCAGAAAAAAGAACTGTGCAAAAATTTATCTTCATAGTAATTGTCTGTACTCCACAGAAAACATTGATATCTCGCTCAGCTGCAAGAAAAATACAGGGAAAGACTTTGTAGGAAGATCTGAAATAATCATCATACAACTATTGTAGAAGTTAGTCAAAAATTGTGACTTCCAGTCAAATATTTTTTTTCAGTTGCAGGAAAATATTTGACTATAAAGGTAGGAATTGCATTAGTCTGAATAACAGATTTTACTCTATCACTTCACTAAAGGAAAATCCAAGAATTAATATAGTAACATAGTGTAACCAAGCAAGAAATACATTAATCCCTCAGCAAATCTTTTAGTAGCACATTCATAAAATGAAACACTGCAACAGAGTAGAAAACAGCAAGTGGTTAAATATTAGGAGTTTGATTAAGCAGCCCCCTCTGGAACAGAAATTTCCAGCAATTTTGAGAAATTGAGAGAAGAAGAAATTCTGAAGCCAAAGCTCTGTATCCCAGCCCACTCTGGCATGGAAACTGGCTGCATTTTTCTGAGTTGTCTGGAGTTCACTTTGTATGAGATCACTGTCTCAGGCTGTGCAGACTTTGAAGTACAATCAACAGCACATCAGAGTAATTTATTATGATCTCTTTAAAGTTGGTTTTTCCTGGTTGTTTTTTTTTTTAAGAACCATCAACTTGAGCTTTAATAAAAAATCAGTTGGCTCTTGAAAGACCATGATCAATACCACAAAGCACCTTGCAATCATTCATTCTGTGCATTATGACAAAATAGAAGACCTAGAAAAAAGCAGCTGTTAAAACTGATCAATTTTTGAATGGCAGAAAAACCATCTTCGGACAACTTGACCTTTTATTCAAAAGTTCTGAAGATTTTTTATGTACTGAACGAAAAAGCATCAAGTTCAGATACAGGCACAAGCAACAGATTGTTTTGCTTCAAAGCTCTAACACTGCTCTTCTTTAAGGGCTTCTTTGCCCACAGATGGCTGGGTAACTGTTCTGGTGTTTCCCCCTAGTGCTTAACAAAAATACATACTGCACTGTGTTAAACACAGGCATTACTCCTTTATAGAACTAATTTACTACATCTGCTTAAAGATTAAGGGTTATTAAAAATTGTAGAACAACCTCAGTCAATACTGTACCATTAAGCCTGCTAAAATGAATTGTTTCACTTCGTAGTCACAGAGAGAGGAAATGAAATTTCCATTACAATGAGCTAGTTCTCCCCCCATGGTACAGGAGCACAAGCAGTTTAATTTAGACAGCTTTAATGGTGGCTTTCAAGCCAAAACAATCAAGTGCAGAAAATAACAGGCCAGACTCAGTCCTGAGCTAAAGCCATGACAAATGTTACTCACTGGGTGTCAATTGGGGCAGAAAGGTACTGGAGGTGAGACAGGAGTTGAAGTGATCTGGCATGAAATTCTCCTGGTTTGTACACAATCATAATCCCACTAATGTAAGGCACAAAGATCAGGAAGCAGCATGCCTTGGTTTTCACTGCAGGAGGACTATTACAATCCGTTTAATGAGTGTACTAAGGTAGAGGGGCCAGTACAAAAAGGGAAAAGGCAAAGCATTTATGCTTCCTTGGACTGATGCACAAACAGATTGCAACAAATTGCAGGATGTAACAAAGTAGCCCCAGTTAATTTCATAACTCACTTCAAGCCTTTTCAAATAGCAGAATAATAACTTTACCAGTTAAGCTACCATTACTGCATGCAAAATTACTATTTGACACTATGGGAAATGAGACCATAACATATAAAACCAAATTTAGCATGATAAAGGAGGATAAACAACCTTTCCAGACTTAACCTTTTCTGCCCACTACTTCTTGAGGAGGTATTGCTGCCAAACTAGTCCATTCTGGAAATAAAACATTTTTTGTTCAGAAATTTATCTGGGAAGCCAGTCCTGAACAGATCTAAATGCCCTCTTAGATGTTAAAAATCTAGCTCATATCCCGACAATTTGGGAAGGTAAATGTTACTCCAATATAAGTTAAATGGAACAAACAAAAAAAATTTGCATTCCTGCATTAAAAGCTTCTGGTTTTCTGAGTGAGAGGAGCAATGATTTGAAGGCTACAGCACCCAACTGAAGAAACCATAACTATAATTGCCTCTCTGTCACAGAGTTTGCATACACTTGGTTTCTTTCTGACTCAAATCACACACGCCATCTATAGCCAGCAGTGCTCATGGTCGTCTCCCAAGCAAGAGAGTAAAGCTCAAGAGGTACATAGATCCTACAGGAACAGAGACCATCTTGAATTATGGGCAGACTCATGGGGGCAAATGCTGAGAGCTCCACTGCCCGCTTCCGCTCTGTTACCCCTCCACATACTGACAACTTACCCCAGGGCAGACAGCTAAAAAACCCTCAGAGGACAAGAGTTTTCCACAGAAAACCATCTATAAAAGTCATTCCATCAGAAGAGGAATGAAATTACCTGTGTAGTTCAAAACCAGTTTCCCCTTATGAACTTCATCTTTTATCAAATAATTTCTTTGATATTGAATTAAAATGCATCGTGTATGTGAAAAAGCTGCAACATTTCCTCAGTCCCTACTAAGTTCTCAACATGTGCTTAAGACAAGAACCCCCTGAATCAAAACTGCATGTCCCAAATGTAGACAGACTGCTATGGCTCTATGCCCTAGAAACCTCCCAAAAGCTATGTTTTACTGCAATGTAGAACTAAAAGCTTTTTCCCTCAGCTCTCTGAATGACGGCAAGATCTAACCTAATTATATATTCTCTAGGACACATCTAGCTTTGGTACAAAAAAATCACTGCATTTTCAGTCTACCAAAAATGAGGCTATTTTTCCTTCATTCCTGATGACTATTGCATACCTGCACTCTAAAATAAACCCGCAAACTGCAGAAAAAATTTCTGTCTGATTGTCATCCCCTTTATGCAGCACCATTCCTATGCAAGAAGTCACCTAAGCGATGAATGATGAAAGCACAAACAAATGAAAAATGGATGAGCTCCATGGCTCCTCTAGGAAGGCTTCATTTGTTCCCTTTGTTGAAGAAAACTTCTGTTTCTTGTCAACATTTAAAGGAAAAGAGGAGACAACTTCAACACCCAATGGCTTCTCCGGTATCTGCACGCCATGCTTGGAATTCCAGCTGACAGAAATAAAGATTCCTCGTGTGGAACAAATAAGGAACAGGAAGAAAATCTATCCCTAACCCGGTTCTGTGAGCACTATCTCAGCCTGGAAGACACTGGGGTTTTTTCTCCTTTTGCACTTCTCCCCTTACATTTGAGCCCCAAGGGCCCTGAGGCAACATCCCAGAAACCACAGCTTGAGCCAAGTGCTGGGAAAGCCAGCACAGGAAGAGTGAGCCCCTTCTCCCTGCAGAGGCTCTCTCACCCATCTTCAGCAGCCTCTCAGCTTCACTAGCCCCAGCCCTTTGCATAGCAGACCCTTCTGCATATTGAAAATAATACCTGCCAAATTTGGGGCAAAAGGTGCTCCTGGCTTTTACCTCCATCTCAGATGCACAACTAACAAACAAAATTATTCTTCTTTCCTAGCTCTCAAAATCAACAGTAAGACTATTAAATAAATCCTGGCCTTTGAATCTTTGCTGCCTTAGATGACAAACAAGAAAAAGCAGGACTCTGCTCTCATCACCTGTGGCCAGTGAGGGGTGATTAAATTTACTTAAAAAGAAAAATCTGTTTGCTTGTAACCTAAAGAGATTTTCTCCCAAGTCAATGAGATTTGGCAGACATGGAATCTGAATGACTCATTTTTATGAGGCACAACTGCAAGAGGCCCCTAAATACCTCAATAAGAGATGAATTCAACTTGCAGGTATCCCATTGCAAATAAACATTGGCACAAATCAGGTGCAAAAAATGACCAGAGGAGAATTTTAAAACACACAAAGAGGAACATAAACTTCCTTCTATCTGTTGTGAACCTCTCAAGAAGCCTGAAACAGGGACCAAAAAAGCCACAATTATATAAGAAACTCAGAAGGTAGCTCTAAAGCAGGCAGGCAAAATTCACTCACACTTCAGAGGCAAGCCTGTAAAAACCGATGCTAAGAAGAACATATANCAGCTAAACTGTGATTTTTTTTAGGAATGAAGACATATATTTGATCTTTTTTGCATGTCTTATTTCTCTGTTCTTCATGTTTATATTAAGTGGAAAAGAATCAAACACACTGTTGGTCCTTATGTCAACAAAGCACCTAGCAGTGTGATAGTAACACAGGAATCAATAAACAGACTTTCTGCCTTCTGCTGACTTAAATTTAATAAAAGAGCTGACCCTTCCTGGAAAAAAAAATCAAAACTTTTATTATTCACAAGGCAACAACAGGAAAGGTATTACTGTGTAATACTAGACTGAGTGTTCATTACTGAACTATTCAATTCAATAACTATCTCAGGAAAACAAGATGTGAGAGAGACAGTACTCACAGTCTTCTTTTTATTATTATTATTATTCTGACCAAGATACAACTGAAGCAGGAAGGATAGGCAATGTAATAGAAACTAAAAGGATCCTTTGCCTCAGTAAACTCATGCCACCAAGACTGACATTTCATTTCTATTTCTCATTATACTAACAGCTCTCAACATCCAATCTCCCCAAAATTACTTCATTCCCTTTTTCTTAGGGGAAGGAAAATACATCATCCATAGACATATCCCATTGCTTCACCTGTCCCTAATCAAGGACTTAATGTTGAAGTGAGGCGCTAAAATTTTGCCATCAAGTTAATTTTGCTTAAAATAGATACATATTTCTTTATTTTACTAAAAGGATATAATTATATTCTCTTACCCAAGAAAAGAAAATTATAAAACCCAGACATGAAAGAAAACCAAGTTAGAAGTGTGAGTGTTAAATCTATAGAGAACATTTACAACAATACGGGCTCTGGTGAACATCTTGGACAGTTTAGAGCTCTGACAAAAGCCGGTCAAGCCCCACTAGTGTGAGGGGAATTGTTTGCTTTGCTACCAGGCTGAATTTGACCCATTGTGCTATTAAGAAGAAAGTAAAATGCAGCATTAGGCAAGTTCATTGTCACAAAAACAGTTAACACTCACTTAATGTGGAGTCCTACCCCCAGGCTTTAGACAGATTTAAAGCTCTGTATTTAAAAATAAGCACTGCTTTGAACCAAGACAATAAAGAAGCCATTAGAAAAAAGTCTATTAAATACTTACCAGGAAACCTGCTGTGGAGGTTAGCATCACAGTTGTATCCATTGAACTGAGCAGCCACTGGAAGCACTTTAATCGTCAGCAGGAGCAGCAACCATACCTGTTCCATTGCAAAACCTAGCAAAACATTAAGTGGTTATTACACACATCTGTTCATTGCATTAAAGATGCTTACTGCAATCATTCTATTGCTCGGGAGGCGATGGTCTACAGCAAAGGAACTGGGGATAAAGCTCACAAGCTTGTGGAAAAGAGTTCACAGACAACAGGGCCCATTTCTCTGCTCCTGAGTAATGTGCAATTTCTATTAACTTGTACAACTTTTAATCATAACTTGTGGCAAAAAAAAGAAACTCAATGGTAATAGAAAAGGCAAATAAAACCACCCTAAAATCTATGTAGATAGATTAGAACTGCTTGAATATTTAAATTCCAACTGTTTTTTGACATTTCAGTGTAAAAATTCCTTGAGAAAGTCATCTTGGCTAAAGTAAAACTATTGCTCCAAGTCATGGAAAACCATAGAGATAAAGGTTTAGCTCAGCAACTCTCATGCTCAAGATACTAGAATAAAAATTGGTTCATATCTATGTACCAGACACATGTTCTTTGCAGCATAAATGCAACTAAATTAAACTTACACTAAGAGCTGGTACAGACACTTGCACCTACTTGAATTGTATCTGGCAATCAGAGCATATGAATTTCTAGTGTTCTCAGTAATGATTCCTTTTGCAAGGAAAGCTCCAAGGTGTAATACATGTGATATTTTCCACAACCAAAAAATCCCCAACTTCTTATACCTGTCTGTCAGAAGCATTCCAAGATATTGAGATTTTTGTCAGTGAATCCAAGTGGACTAAACTTTTTGTTTGGTTTATATATGTGAGATTTTGTCATTCTAGAGAATACAGCTGCTGATGTAGATCCCAAATGTAGCAGTGCTCTCCATTTGACTAGATGGGAGCTCAGCAGTTCTAAGATTTAGGAAATTGCTTCCTCTAAGACTACAGAGCATCCCTCTCCAAGTGGGTAAGGAACACATGCAAGCTCCAGAGACAAAGCACACCTAAATGCAGCCATTCCTGGCATGGCAAGGGACTGTCCTGCATTGCTGAGAAGACCTGGCCACAGCACATGGAGAGAACATTTGAGACAAACCCTCCCTTTTTACTGGGTCTTTCAAGGCTACACAGCAGTCTGAGCTACTTCTCCTCAGTAATGCAAAGGCTTTCACTAATTTTCAAGCCATGCTCATTTGATGTTCTGTGTTGAAAGAAAGACTCTTAAGAGGACACTCCCACATGCTTTGTCAATGAACATTATCAACTCCAATGAAAACAACGACTCAAATTCTTCTAAAAAATCAAAGGTATGTCCAGGTGTACAACCAATGATTCCTGTGTAATTCTGCTTCGAAGTACATGAAATAAAACACAGAATTGGAAACAGCAGCTTCCAGCGAAGCATGTACATTTGGGAAGTCAGGTGTAACTTTTGCTATTATCACATTCAAAAGCAGCTCTCCCACTGCTGTTCTTCACAACTTTCTCAATGTGTGTGTTACAGCAACAATGCAACATATCCTTTTTGCTTCAGGTGGATAGTAAATACTAAACAAAAGCACTCTTTGACCCTTTATGCTTTTTCCAGTAGATTCCTGTGGAGGTTGACAGCACTTGCAGCTAATGTTGATGAAAAATTGTGAAAACATAAGAAAGAAAATAAAATTTCCAACTGGGTTGCTATGAAACCTCTGTATTTTCATGATCTCTTCACCCTGTCCATCACTCAGATGGAGAAGCACAGCAGCGTTCTGCTCATTTGTTTACTATGAAAATTCATGTGTTATTTTCAAAGAAACATCTTTTCCTTCAGAAAATTGACACTTCTTCAATATCCTGGAGCCTTACCTCTGCTTGTACAGCAGTTACATCGATAAAGTGGGTATTACTGTTCTCTTGTCTATGGGCTGGTTTCTGATGTCCATTACAATGGGATATATCAAGGGCAATTTACCAAGATCTAAATCTGAGTTTAATTTTCTAACACCCACAGTGGTTTTCTGCTATCAAAAAATAAAACTGTTCGAAAAGAGTTTAATGAAGGATGCCACTGATAAAGTTGTAACTGTTATTTTAGATGAAAAGCAGAACTTCACAATAAATTCTAAAATTTTAATTATTAAACATAACTTATACTGCTGCATTTTGGAGGAAGGATAGATGATTGCAAAGGAATAAATCTGAATTAAGACATTAAGTATTTATAGCATTATTTCTCTAGCTGTGTTCAGAACAATTCAGATTTTAATGCAACCACTAATGTCCTACTTGCTTTTTGGCTATGGACTCATCTGCATATGGATCAACATGCAGATCCACATCATCAATTGAACTGACTCCTGCTGCTTTTGGTTAAATAAGCTAGGAACATGCATTATTTTTCATTTCTCAAGAGAACTGCAGGGCTAGAAAGCACCCTCAGAGGCCAGCATTACTGATCTGCCCACCCCAGACAACTGCTGCTTGCCTTAATTCTTCTTTTCCCAGCCAGGTCTTAAAGGCCTCTAGCAAGCTATTTGTCAACAGACATTTCTAAACTTCAGCCTCCCAAATGTATGAGACATCCTAACCAAAAGGTTTGTACCATACTGATATGGCTGACCATTAACACAATTATAGAAGCATAAAAATTTCATCAAACTAGTAACAGGAACATGATATTATTGCTGGTATATGAATATGAAAGTAAAAATCCACATACAAAACTAAGATTTGCAAGTGTCAGGAACAGGATGATTTCTAATCCAGGAGTGAAATTCATAAGGAAGATACTTGTTGCTTTGTTTAGTGTGCAATTCTTAGCATGCCTTTCTTGAGGAATGCAGCTCTTGGAGGTTTCAAAAAAAAAACCCCAAAAAACCAAAAAAGGCTTCTTTGATGTACAAGAAGCATATTTGGCCACTAAGAAGACTTCCAGGATTAAAAAGATGCCAACACATACTGCAACGGAAATCTGACCCTTTCTGTTCATTAAACCCTTAAACAGCAAACCCATATCATGTTTCAATGCTGTACCAAGACTCGGGCCCTACTGTTCTGTGCTGCACATCACTGAAGAGTACAGAGAAGTCAGAGTTACAACACGCAGTCCTCATGTTAATTGTTACCACTTTGAAGAGCCCTCATCCCTGCTTTGATGAATTTCACCATGGCAGAAAACCTACAGAGAGTTCCCAAGTAAAGATGCTTATGATTTAAACATGACAAGTTTTTGCAGTCAATTTAGGAATTTAATTTCACTGAGACACTGTAGTTTTTATTTAAATTCCCTCTTCTTTCCTCTGTCATGACCTGAAATTAATTTTTCTTTTTTTCCCCATCTTCTCTAAAAAGATCTTCAGAAATTTTCCATTGTTAACAGCATTCACTGATTCAGCCCTATGTTTTTATTGAAATGCATTTGTCAGTTGTGACTTCTGAGTGTATTATTAGTTCAAATATTCTTTGTGTATTTTATAAAAACTTCCTATTCTCTATTTTTAATTCACAGGGTGTGGCAGTTCAGCAGAATAATATGCTGATCTTTACACCTTCTGACTGGATACATCTTTCCAAAAGAACAGTTAATAGTAATAACAAAAATTTCTGAAAGAAAATTACAGCTGTTAAGAGTATATAATAAGCTGGTGGCACATTCATAAGTGTTTTCATAAATAACTAGTATACCCAGTAACTGCCTAAATGTTGTCTAGCAGTGTACATCAGATATCTACAAGAAATGGAATAGGAACATTACTTCTGCTAAAAAGTTCTGATAATTTTCAAATTACCATTACATGGTTCAACAAGTCCATCTCAGTCATCTTGTGACAAAATAGTTCCTTGTCCTTCTGGCTTGCATTCATCTTTCTGCCACACTTGCTTCTGCATGTACACCCAAGACGTGAGTAGTTGTGAAGTGCATTTCCTCTGCCACTATCAGGTCCTCCAGAGCCACTTTGCTTCTAAACACACAAGATCTTTTGCCATCACTTAAAAGTAACCCAGTGAACAAAAATAGAAGAATACCACTCTATGTCAAGTTCTTCAGTGGAACTTTCTCTTTTGTACGTCCTATTGAAATAAATTATCCATATTGTTTTAACTATCACCTTCCACTTTATATTCTGTGGTCTTATGATGCAGATAGAACAGGACTTGGATTTTTACAGCAAATGTTTTAAAGATAAGCCTATCAAAAGGTGATAATTACCTTTTATTAAAAAGTTTTTTTTATAGAAAAAAGGGTAATTGCGATGCAAAGAACTTAAAGGCACATTTCAACTACAAAATTTCTCTGTGTTTGTGGATAATCTTTGGTTCTGAGACTTTGAAACTACTATATCTTTTTTTAGAGTGTTCTGTGATTTCAGAGCCCATAGAACCACCACATTTCTGGCATCTAGCAAAACCTGCAAACTGGAAAAAATAAATATATACAGAGACAAACACACATATGTACATGACAAATGCAAGCACACAGAAGAACACAAATGTACCTTGAAGTTTAACAGTTTCCTACTAAACCTATGAATAGCCTGTATGTTCCCAAAATTACAGTATTTGAGGTACATAACACTTGTAATAATTTAACATATATGAGGAAATAATAAAACTAAGAACATCAGAAATCAGTGCACCTCAGAATGATTTCTCACATATGGAAAATGTGAAAATATTTTTGTTTCAAATTAGTAAACTAATCTCTCTCGTAGCTATTTAGAGCACAGCAGTCGTGGACTGAATGAGAAAGACCATGACTTAAAAACACACATAAGTTGAGCGGAGACTTCAGCATCAATTATGTGGCCCCAGAATGACTGGTATGTATTTTCTAGTCATATTTTTCCCCTCAGTTCTTCAGATTTATAAAAAAGAATCCTGAATTAGCTCCATAATTTATTTGATTTGTAATTAAATATTGGGTCAAAGCTTGCAACACCTCCTCAATCAAAATTCTACCAGAACCAAAGAGAAGCTTTCCCTGAACAATTCTAAATTACAGCTAAAGTCTCAAATGCCAAGATGTTTTGTGAATCAAGTAGAAGCCCACACTGTCCAAGGGAAAAAAAGACTGAAGAAGAAAATTTTTCAATTTTTGAAAAACAAAGCTTTGGTTCAAAAGTCAAAAAAATTCTAGTATCAGTTAAAAGAATTTTGAGTTATTTTCAAGTCTTTTTACAATAATCACAGAACAAAAAAGCTTAAGGGTCTGAGAAAGAGATGTTAAGTTTCCACAAAATGAAGCCACATCAAGATCATTAGATTTTAATATTAAAGGCCTCAAATTTTCACCAGCACCTTACATTGAGCAACTCATATTCAAGATCATAAAATATTTATATGGAAGCAATATATAGCATGGTTATGAATGGAAATTAAATAATAATTCTAAATGCTGGTGAACATCGAAAGGGTGAAAATCTACATCGGCTTCCGGAATTCACAGTTCAGTATTTTTTGTAAATTTTTTGGTTTTACTGTAATGAAAAATAAATGTGTATGTTGGGTAAATAACAGAAGCTTTACAGATACACAGAGATCTTGAGTCTATAAAACCAGGTTTAGAGAGAGGCACTAGCACAGGTCCATCTGGAGCTTCATCTCAGAGTCTCAGATAGGCAAAAATCCAGCTGAGACAGTTTTTCTGCCTGCCTAATGACTAGGGAACTTTAATTCCAGTACCATACTGCCAATAAGCTGTTAAAAAAACCCCTACCTTTTAATACTTCAAAACATTCCTAATAAACTTTTAAACATTATACCTTAGTATATGTGTATGTCTTTATTTTTACAACCAGTCCTTGGATGCACTGAGGGTTTTTTAATGTAGTCTGCAAAGAAACTAAGTTAACTGCATAATGTAAGAAGAGAACAAGTGATCAAGTGAATACTATGCATTTATGAAATATTTCCAGGAGATTTATACAAAGCAGCATAATATTTTCTTCCAAGGAGACAGACTACTAGGAAAATACAATTATAAAAGTATAAATAAATCTAAACAACTATTTATTGAACAAGCCAGAGATCTTGATTTACTAGGTCTATTTAAATTTATTCACTTCCAAGTGTTGAGGTCATGGAGCAGACTGTTTGCCTGCTAGTCTCTGCTAAATAACAGATTTATTCTAGTGTTTCCTACATCCACTAGTGAAGTAATATTCTGCAAATGTGATATCTTCCCCCTACGCTGTTCCATTTTATTTTCACCATAGCTCTGCTTAGTGATGGAACAATTGAATTTTAGTTTAAATATTGCAAGAATACTTACTTTGCAGTCCCACAAAAGCAGCCTCAACAGTATATTTTTATCTCTCTTTCAGATGTTTATCTTATTGACCTAAGAAAATGTTAGCATTTTTCAAATCATGCTAATCATATCATAAAATAAAAGTACATAATATGTATCTGAGCGATTAGCTAAAAAAAGTCTGTTTGAAATTACGTTTTCAAATCCATGGTTCACAGATACCTCAATAAAGTGTGAAGACACAAATCAACTTTATTTCCACATATAGAAAAGCACAAAATGACATCTCCTGAGCCTCACAGAAAAGAATTATTTCTATTCTATTCTTGCAACCTGCATGAACTAACCAGTGTTTCCCACAGGCCATTCGTGCAGATACAAAGCACAGAAAGTTGCCAGTGGAAGCAGATTTGCAAGGAAAACTGGTCTTAAGGCAGCGATTTATGATCAAGGCCATAGACTTGAATTAAACAATTTTGATCAGATTATCCTCTCATTTTCCCACTCCTCATACTGTCTACTGCATCAGAAGAACTTTGACATCAGCAAGATAGCTGAGAAAAAAAGAAAGGATATTCAATCTAAGATTTGGAAACTATTGCTGTAAGTAATCTGAGAAGATAATTTTATCTCAAATTTGGCCATTCTTGAAAAATCAAGACCTCTTTTTAATCATTAAAATACACATAATTTGGCTTGTTGTGCTCTGCTTTTCTCTAATTTTGTGGTTTAGAGTTAAACTCTTTAGTGCAACTTCAGCGGATTCAGCTGAAACACCAAGAACATAAACCAACTGAAATAAATAGATTCCCTATTGTGGTCACCGTATTTCTGACTCACATCATAAAACTAAAATAAAAATTAGATTTTCTTTATCTTACTTCAGCTACAAAATACTATAAACAAGCTGATTACAAAACAAGAGCCATCAGATAAACACCAGCTGTGCCACATTCACTTACAGACTGCCAAGCACATATAGAAGTATCTGTAATGAACACAACTACAGTGTTTAAGACATTGTCTAATTAATCCAATAGTGAGAAAAAAATGGGACAATTTAGCTCTATTCAGCTGGTCTACATCGTATTTCTCTTCCACTTTCAGTGGAGACACTGCAATTTGACAACCATTGAGACTAAAGCAAGTCCAGGATCATCTTGGACTGAAACACGAAAGTAAAAGCTATGTCACGTCCCCTGTACAGGTAGTGTACAAAGACTGCCCCTAAAACCTGGGCTAAGAGACTGTTCCCAAGCTTAAAAACGCATTCGCCATGCATGCACATTCAGTCTACAGATTTCCTTCTCAGATCACTGATCATTATGGGGGTTCCATCATCTAGCAAATTTACAGAGACTGTCAAATCATCTGATATAGGCCCCTGAAGCGTCATCACGTTCTACTGGCCTTCAGTTGCCTCTAACCATGGTCTGGATTAAACCACACTGATCTAGTGATGAGATGCCCTTAATCCTATTGCCTGACCCCAAAGCCCTGCAGATAAAGACTTGAATTAGTATCATTTAATTTAATTACTCTTTTGATGCTTTTGAAGAGAGCAATATAAATATAAATCTTCAGTGAAATAATGCCTGATGTCACTAGCAAGTACATTATACTGCAGCCATCTGTTTGCAGCTTGAAAAGTTACCAATAAAATAAGACTTCCCTGACAAAAAGCACCAAGAGTTTATGCCATCATGATTACTTCAATTTCCTCATTTTTAGAAACAATTAAGGAGTAGGGATGTAGAATAATGCTACAGTAGAGTACAACCTTATCTAATCCTTGGAAGTTTAAGAAATTTGCAGTAAATAATGCTGCTAATATCTTAGTCAAAGATAGCACATAATATCACAGATTTCATAAACTGGGAAATCAAAGAGATTCTGTTCCCAGATTTATATTTTAAAAGAAAAATTATTCCTATTATAAAATAGAAGAGATTCACTTATGGCTATTTCTTTCATCATGTTCTGAGTTCAAGTTGTAGCCGTTTGGGACTTAAAACAAGATTTGAAGTAATTTTTGACTCAACCTGTAAAACAAGCCCAAGGGGTACTGCTTAAGATCTAGCTGAAACAAAATATCATGCACTAGTAAAACCATTCTTTGGTCAAGAATATGCAAGTAGGGCCAACATTCCCATCTTCTGAAGCTCTTAAGGTTTTCCCCTACAGTACACAAGGCAATTATGGTAACTATGTCAATTTGGACAGTATCAGTTCATCAGCTTCAACGAAGACTTGATTTCAAATCCCCACAATCTTCATTGACGAATATATCGCTGTTACCGTTACTTTAAAAATAAACAAAGGTGGTGCAATTACCATGTCCAGCCAGCTTTGTGACTGGAAACAATGTAATTTCCAATCAACGAACTCCTGTCATTCAGTTTCAGGGGTGCCAGATAAGAAGTCCTGCTTATCAAAATTTTCCTCCATCAATGCAATGATTGTGGGAACAGACTGACTGACACGGCAAGTTGGATATCATTGTCTCCTTCAAGCAATTGGTTGTTTCCCTCCTGAAAGCAACACGAGTGGGTTTGACATACACTGATAGCCTTCACATTGCACAGGGCCTATAATCTTCCTCTCTTAGTATTAAAAGCACAAGTCTGGCCTGGGTACCCTTAGGTAAAAGCTAACTAGCAAAAGTCAATCATAGTTGGATGCTAATGCCTTCATGTTTGCATCAGCCGTTCCCTGCATACTTTTTCCCCAATAAGCTACTTCTGAGATTTCCTAGTGATGTTAAATTTGTCTGACAGGTGATAAAGTAGGAATTTTCTTTTAAAAGTAATTAATACTGTGATATTAACCAATATTTTAGTAAGTTCTAGTTGGCTTACGTGGTGGGCACTTACCCAAATCCCCTGTAGTTGTTGAGTCAGCTGTACTCCATCTATCCCGTGCTCCTGCATGTGATCAACTGTTCAACTCCTCTGCCCTGCAGAACTTTTTCAGAAAATACTCTAAGCCTGTGGATGGAGGAAAAGAGACTCTCATTATGAAAATTCTTTTTTAAATAGGTCTGGATTTCAGATGGGAAAATTTGACAGGTCTCAGAATACTTTACAAGCCTGTTCATCATCAGAATGAAACCTGAGTAGGTTCTTTATGGTGGCTTTTTCCAATCTGCCTTTTTTTTTTTTCTTGCAGGCTTTTGATCTGCTTCTCTTCACTTGTATGAAGAAATCCAGAGGACCATGTGGGGCAAACAATCAACCTGGAGAAATTATTCTTTCATCAGCTTGTTGAGGGAAAACCTTGTCTGCTTAAAAAGAGGGGTGGGGAGGAAGGAAAGAGATGGAAGCATTGAGATAGGATCAGTAACTAAACTGCAGGGTTATCAATGTACCGTTGTGTGTTGTGAGAAGTGTCTATTTTTTTTTTTTTTTCAGCTCTGGTCTAAACTCATAGTACTAAACAAAACAAAAGCAAAAAGAGCGACATTTCACGCTGTGATGAAAATGTGATATAGGGGTGTCATCATGAATACAGGTGTCAACAGAAGGATAATTACCAACAGGACATCAATGCACACAAAGCCAAGTGCACACAAAGGCAAAGATCAAGCTGCTAGAAACTAAGCCTGCTTCATAGTATCTACTTCTCTCTTTCTGGCATTTGGAGGGGGGGTGTTTAACTCCAGTTTCTGGCATTAGACTTTTTCCTTCTTCTTCCCCCTCCCTTCAGTTTATATTGTAACCATCTATGCCTGGAAGCTTTTGTTACACCTTTGGGTAGGGAAAACAGTAGTGTGTAGGCTTCTGCATGACAGAGACAGCTTTGAGATGCCTGGATTTGTTGGAATGTGGGGCAGTTTGTAGAAGAGAAAAACCCTGCCTCTGCCATGCCTTCACTTCGGCCAGCTCCTCTTAAACATCAAAGTGCTGCAGAGTACACTGCATACACTAATGGCAACCCAGGCAGGCTCCACAGAGCAGACATGGCAGAACCAGCACTGACATGATGCACTGACTTGCCTTCTCCTCATCAGCCTCCAGTGTCAGGGCATTGACAGAGGAAAGCAGATTTTCCTCTTAACACTGAAGCATCGCACAAATCTAAACTAAAGTTTCTCTAGGTAATATCAGTTTCACAAACAAGTGCATTTAAAGAACAATCTAACCTTGAGTAGGTTTCCAAAACGAGAATTTCTATTTATGTTGGTTTTCTATTTAAGACATCAAAAGCCATCCCTTGCCTTTTGGTCTTCAGATGAGATTACTGAAAACATCAAGTCATCAAATCACAGTGCAATTTCTGTTTCCACAGACAGCAATTACAGCTTCTGCAACATCTGGGTTTCCTCCCTCTGCAGGAGTATGTACACAATGAAATCCTGACAGGTGTCATCCTACTTTCCCTTGCTGCAGACTGTTTTTCAACAAATAAAGGAGAAAAAGCTCAAGACTGTGGGCCAGGTCCTTATTACGTGTGACTTACTCAAGGGGCAGGTCTCCAGCAGCTATGCACAGAGGAGCTGTGGCCGTGCTCTTCTGGGAGACACAGCTCTCCCCAAAAGCTCTAGAGCAGCTTGGCTGAGGTAAGCACACTTCCACCTGCCCATGTGTGTGAGCAGAATGGGTTAAAAGCCAGCTGGGCAGCACAGCCCACAGTGGCTGTACTGCCTTCACCCCAGCAGGCACCCCGACGGAAGTCATTGCTCACAAGCACCTCTCACCTTTTCCTTCTCAGAGAAACAGCCATCACCTAGATGTTCCCAACCCCAAGCAGCTTTTGCCACCTGGAAGGGCAGCAGTTTTTCCCTCAATTTATTAAAACCATAGGCAGGGTGAAAAACAGTTCAACGTGTTTCATAATTCATTAACTGCTCTTATTTATAGGAAGCTATCAATCAACAAATCCCTGCTCTTCGTAAAAACAAGCCCTTCACTGCTGTAACACTGTGACCTGAAGCACACTTTCAAAAATTTCAAGTTCCCTATAGAGAATTCAGTATTTCCCCTGCAATATAATGTGTAACTTCTCTATTCTTTACATTTAAAATAAAAATAAATTCCTGAAATTTTTGTCAGGAGAAAGAACCCAAAAAAAATATTTCACCATTAACCCTTCAGAGAATGTGCCCCTAAATATTTGATTCTCTAATCTAAGAATGTATTCATAAGAAAAACTATTTTCACCCTGTATAATATCAATGGTTTTGAAAGTTTTCAGTAAGATTTCAAACAGTTATTCTGGCCAGAACAAATATAAGACCGCAGTTCTATGAATAGATCACAATAAGCTTTCGAAATGTACCTCATTATGAGTAAGAGATATTTTGCTCATTTCCAAATTAAAAATCTGTCTCCATTCCATAAATCCCTCTGCCCATCTCATTCATATATTATGTATTATTTGAAATAGGACAAGCTGATTCTTCTAAACCATAATTTTCAAGACTATTTGGACACAGCTGGATTACTAATTTTATCAATTAACTTCTAAGGAACTTTCTCTTTTCATATAGAAAAATATAATACATAAGAAAAAACATTTCTTCTTCCCTCTTCTCCAGGACTCAGAAAGCTCCCACACCTTGCTACCTATATCTAAATACCTCTGAGGAGACAGAGAAACTGCAAGAGAATAGAAAAACTCAACAGAGGAGAACAAATTCCAAAAAAAAGGTTATGTCCAAAGATTTTTAACCAGTCCACATGCAAGTCAAATTCTACTGCTGCTTTGCCCACAGTGTAACTACACCTTTTGCCAGACTTGCAATTATCTTAATAAAAATAAGATAGATAATATCATCCTTTATTATTAATCAGGGGGAAAAAAAGTCCTGGGTTTTATCACTATTCTCCTCTTATAGATAGCTCTGGAATTACCTTAAACTTGCTTCTACCAAACACAGACCACATCAGAACTTCACTGTTAATATGAAATTCTACAAACCTCAGCTAGATTGAAATGAGTTCTACAGCCTAAACGACCTTCTAATGGAACAATTCAGCCAAAGCACATCTCCATTGTTTAGGAACAGAGGAAATTTTTTACACAATTAGATATGTAATTTTTTCTAGTCATATGCTTTTTGTAGAATATATGTTAACACCAAATGTTTAAAACATCTCTGAAAAAAAAAAAGAAATTAGTTAAAAGAACAACCTCAGTTGTCAAAACACAAACAAGCAAATCTTTCTGATAAAATAACCTGTCAAAGTTTGGCATATTTTTGGGACATATATCTGAGTATATAGGCTTATATTTGAGAGTACTCTCATGGATTTCCTCCCAAGACATCATCATCCACATTCTGTTCTTCTGACAGTGAAATTTTGGAAGCCTCCAAACAGCCCCCTACTCCAGTTGCTTTGTGTTTCTCATACCTGTATTCATCAGCATTTAAACCCACACACACCTGCTTTTCTAGGCATTTCTCAGTATTAAGTCCACATTAAGACCGTTGACATAAGCAATTCACATTACTAGCCAGGTTTCTTTTCTAAAAGGTCAGATTTAATTCAAACTCCAGCTAACTGGACTAACAACTTATATAATTCTTACTATACCTAATCAATATGTGCTGCGATCACAAGGAAAAAAAATATAAAAATCAATACTGCATGAGAGATTCATCCCTCGTTGTAATCAGATATACTCACACAAACACATGGCTTAAAAATTGTCATGGCTGTTTATAGTATCGGCAGCTAGAGATAGTGCACACCAGTTTTAACTGAATAGTATTCAACCTCAAAACCATTTAGTTCATTTTCTATCTTGCCAAAGCAACTGCAATTTAAATTTCACTAATGCAAACTGTTAGCAGAACAGGGAGCATGAGAGAGAAAAATTATCGTGAAATTATATTTATACTGAAACATCACAGAACCCAAATCCATTTTAGACGAAGTTGTACCAAAGGCAAAAACATGACCTGAACAGATTGTAAATAACCCTGGCATCAGTTTCATTTGGGTAGAGACCACAGAACTGGGATAGAAAAATCCCTGTTAGTTTACTAGCACACAACAATATACATCAAAAGACCAACATGTTTCTTTATTAGCAGAGGTAAATGTGAATTAGAAATGGATGTGGTTACAAATTGGGAATTGGAATAAAAAATACACACAGGAATCCTTCAGCTTCTCTGGATTTATGCAAACCTGCCTGCTCAGAGGGAACAAATACACACTCCCCATACTTTAGAACAGCATTAAAACCAGCTCATTTCTTGTTTGAAAAATCCTTTTTATTTCACAGCTCTGCTTTTTACTTTTAGATTTTTTAAGCTCCTCCTGGCAGCATCTACATCTGATCTACATCTACACCACAGATGACCTTAGCTCACCTGTGGCTGTTTTGAAAATCACTTTTCATGTTGATAATTACAGACTTGACAGCTCAGTGTGAAAATTAATCTGAAATTCAACTTCCTCTTGGATTATAGAGAAAATTTTTATTTTGTCCCAAATAAAAAAAAAATTAAAAAATTACCATGTTTCTGTTTACTATCTTATCTCAGTCAGAGTTACACTTTTCACACACAAGACGCAAGTCTGTTTTTCAGGCTACGATTTCCAAATATGCACACTCTTTGGTAGCACTAGATGAATCCTAAACACTACACACTTGTATGTAATAACTGAGGCACCCTCCTTTATGAACACATTTCAACCTTCCAGCCAAACCTACAGTCTTTATTCCTGTCCTAGATTATACTTAATTTTTCAGTAGTTAAAGCTTTTTTTTTCTTCTGCAGAGGCCCTCTCATCCCTGAGATGACAAGGTGGTTTTGACCTGAAAGGAACATTCACCGGGTCCTCTTGCTTTTACAGCATAGCCTTTTTCCTTGTCTCCCTCTGCCATTAGCTTCTTCAACTAAATGCAGATGTCACCAGCCTTTCTTTAGAAAAGGGAAATAAGTGTCCCATTAAGTACTTAGAGGAGTGGACAGATTCTCCCATTCAGCTGGTTCCCTACACACTTGCTGGTGCTGAACAGCAAATCTTCTATTTCTGAGAAAGGGCTATCACAGAGAGGTTATTTTCCTCTAAGTGGTTTCCTTATTTCATCTGTTCTCAAGTTTAGTGTTAAGTTGCTGAAAGATTACCTCATTCATATGATTTTGAGCCTGTTTGCCTCCAGAGTGTAGGGTGAATGAGGCAATAATTATTTGTTGGAAAAATACAGGTAGTTTAGCTTGCATTGCAAAGAAATATGCCTGAAGTTGTCGTTATTCCAAGGACAAATCCTGAGACCTTTATTTCCTTTTCAGAGAGTCAGGCCCTGCTCACAATGGTGAAAAATTACACGTGGATAGTCCCAGCTTCTGCTCCTGCACAGTGAGAGCCCAAAATGAACTGGGGCAAAGGAGCTGCCTGACCAAACACAGCTGCAGACCATGTGTGCACCCACAGCCTGGGGCTTCTCCAAGAAGGAAAGCAATCACCAAGTAAGGTAGGATGAGAGTTTAATGTACTTTAATACACCAGTGAACTTCTCCAAGCCAAATGGTTCCCCCCTACCTCCTTTGGCACAAGGGGATTTTTCAGCTTTGTAGCATGATTTACATTACATTAGAAACTTCTTTTGAGAGTATCTTATTTTTGGAGGCAGGGGGGATTTAGACTACTTATTTTCAAGAAAAAGAAAGCAAGTGTCGCGTTAGTGGAACAAATACAGAGTTTCCCATGTTTAATCAATTCATGGACAGATTTCTAAGACCATTTTTAATAAGATTTTTCCCAGCCAAATACAGTCACTGTTGAAGATGCCACAAAAATTTTCTATAATTTAATGCAAGATTAAAACTTCAAAACAATAAGACATTAAATGTCAGGAAACTCTAATAAGGGAGCAAGAAAAGGGTAACAGAGATCAGAAAGATTTTTGCCACAGAAGAGCCTTGACCCATTCCTCCTAGGCTGCACCTGTTCTCAGAATACAAAAGCAGCAAACTGCCCCTAGGAAGAAAAAAGCTTACTACACAACCCTTATGAACTGCCTTTAAGATGCATGTTCAATATTTTGCAGAAGGAATGTTCAGCAGGATCAATATGCCATCAAGATAAAAGAAGGGTATTAATTGTCCTGAGAGTTGGTCAGAATTTTCTTTACTGTCAGCCAGGGAATTAAAAACAGGGCAGAAGGCATATTAAAACTGTGCTTTTATAAGCCTAATCAGTAGGCTGGAAAATGAGTTTCACAAAGAGATAATGAGCTCCCAAATCATAATTTGCAAAGGGTGCATTGATTTTCACTCATCCTCAGATCATTTATGAGCACCCAGCACAAGAACACCTTTCTGCCACAGACTCCCACCAAGCAGGAGCATGTGCCAAAACAACTTGCCCTGTGCAAGGAAGAGTTACCAGCTCAGCAGTTGCATCAGCTAAAAAGCTCATGACTTGGGATCCACTCAAGATGGATCTTTCATGGTCACTATCAAAGCGGAGAATGAAAGCATTTTTGTGCCCTGTTGAACAAATATTTGCCATCTTCACAGATATGGCAAAGAGCTAATAATAATAAGCTGATGATAAAATCACTTGTGCTGCCGTCACTGTGGTTTTACCAAGACTGTGTTCTCATGCCACTCCAGCCCCAGAACTATTAGGACATTTACCCAGTACATAGGAGAAGAGACTGAATGACCCTCCTCCAGTTCCACCTTGTGCACCACTCCATGGGATCAAAGGATGGAACTTACACCTGGGTTAGTGGCAACAGGTTTTGTCCCCACCAGCTCATACTGAACTGGTTATACAAAGACCATAATGTCAATTACAGCAAATGAGAGTATTATCCAATTCAGCGTGTGTTCTACATCAGTGCTTAAAGCACTGTCCTGAGAAACAAAGTTGAAATAAAGCTCTCAGACTAGAGAGGCATTAAACCCAGATCTTCTACATCCTAGTCATGCAGCCAGCTGCCTCAATTAACAGAGAAGAACTTCTGCAGAAGCAGCTTTCTGGCATGGCCACCAAACTTTTCTACAAATAACATCACAAGAGGGATAACAGAAATATATAATAACATGGTCTTTTTGTTCAAGTTGACATTTGATTTCTTCTTTAAAGACAACACACAAAATCCATATACATATCTACATTCTTGCTACCATGAGTCAGACTTGTTTTCCTCTCCCACCCATACATCACCAATCCACAAGTGCCCTATACAAAAAGGACTCACTGGAATTTTTCAGGAAAAAGGTTGAAATCAGAGGGAACAGTCTTGTCATCTAACTTCTCTATGCATTATGTTCTTTTAATTCCTCTATAATTTGTGTTTAGAGTTAAATCTTATATGTATAAAATTCAGTGTTAAGTCCTTTCACTTGTTTCACCCTCTAGTGCTTTAATTTTACTTGAGCGCACCCTGCTCTTGTCAGCAATTTAGACTGACTGGGTATTAATTGTATATTACATCAACTCTTTAGTGTGTAGCAGGCACAATTTTCTCTTGTAAAGAGTTATCTTCATCCCAGGACCTGGTTGGATTCCAAGGAAGCTATTGGTTTGTCAGGGTAAAATTCAATTTAAAAAATGTTGTTTATCTTCAAAAGCTATTTATCTTCTGCTAGAGAGTAGAATAATTAAAAAATGGTATATTTTTGGGAAAGTGAATAGGCTGCTGAGGTTCTTTTTTTCTGTTTCATTTGATCTTGTACTCTAAAGTTCACTAGTACTTCAAAATCATTTCTGCTCTAGCAAAAAGCACAGAATTATAAGGGGGGGCTCCAATTTTTGGACATACCCTTTCTGCCGTCTGTCACATCTCTGAACAAGTTAGACATTCCCTAAGCTGTTCATTTCAGTGGAGAATGAGGATTACGTCCCTTACTTCAACAGTAAATCAAGTAAGATAAGATATTTCTATGGGGGGGTGGGGAGTGGGAGGGAAGGAACCTGTTACTCTTTGATTGTTTGAATGTGGATTTTTAATAGCACAGTTTATCCCCCAAAGCGAGAAACAATGTACCCCACATTCTTCATTGAGAGAACTCAAAGCTGATGCTTCCTTCCCTTGCTCACTAGCTGAACATGCCCATCACCAGACCTTAGCAGATCTGTCTGAATTGGTAAAACTAATCCCCACTTTGAACTGCCTTTCTCTGAAATACTCTGAACTCCTTTACTGTGCAGTGACTGAGCCTCGGAACAGGTTGCCCAGAGAGACTGTGGAGTCTCCCTCACTGGAGATATTCCAGATCTGTCTCTGTCCCTGGGACGACCCTACTTGAGCAGGGAGGTTGGAACATATTATCCACTGTGGCCCTTTCCAACCTACCCCAACCTGTGATTTTGTCCCTTCTTTGCTGTTACATTCCAAGGGTCTGCATGGTAAATTTCAGGACTGAAAAGTAAAACATACTAGTGGTTCAGCATTACACATCTTAATTTCCATCCTCCTCCATGCAAAGCCAGCACAAAGAGCTACAAAGTTTTAAGCTCTAAATTTCATACTCATTTTCTAGAGAAAACATAGAAGAAATGAATGTTTGCAAATCATTACTCTGTACATTATGGAAACATACTGCAGGCTAAATATTAGAATTGCCTATTAAATACCATAGCAAAAGATCAAAGTATATCCTAGTACACTCAACAAAAACACTGCAAAAAATCTAAAACACAAAAATTTTTGATTAAATATATGTTAAAATAATCCATAAAATCAAAAAGTCAGGAAAATATATCCTCTCAAGAATTACAGCTCTACTTGATCTAGTTGTTTCCTTACTATTAAGTCCACTGCATTATTTATTCATTCAAGTGCTTTAATCAAGATAACCACTCAGAAGTCATTTAATTTAAAAGTACTGTTACTGCTAAATGCAGCAGTAACAGATCACAGCAATTTGCTGCCCACGGTTATGCATGGCAGCACAAAAAGCTTGCTGTACTGAGGACACACTGCATGGCTACAGCCAAGAAAGACATTTGGGGGTGTAAAAGGAGATTTTTATCTTTCTTTGATAAAGAAATACCATTGTGAGAGACTGCTCTCCCTCTTTTGCTCAGCCCCAGGGCCCACACTAACCACAATAAACATGGTTCCAGAGTTTATCCTGCAAGATGAGACAGTGTTTAACTTCAGCACGTTTCAAGCATACGGCTCAACCCATGGGAGCCAGGCTACAGCAGCAGAGGACCCCAAGCATTTTTAAAAATCTATCCTCGAATCACGTAAATACCCAGCACATTTACATGGACAAAACATACTCCACTGTGCCCCCACAACTTGCACAAGTGTTGTCAGGCTTTTGAATGCCGAGCAGCGGTGGCTGAAACAATGCAAGAATAGTCACAGACCCTCACGTTTGTTACCAGCTACACAAGGACTACAATTCTTACCAAAACATGGCTTTTTAGGTAAAGCATTGTTCAACTGGTGTTTTATTTCTTTTTCTATGTATTCTCACACTGTGGCTGGAGAATCTCCTGTATTTTATTGTTTGTAAAAGTACTTATTGTTTTTGCTACACTTTTTTGAGCAGTGAAAAATTCAGATTAAAGGGAACAAAACATTAGTATGTTAGTTGTTGAAAATATTTCAAGTGAAATGTTAAATAAATCATTAAAACAGCATCAGAGTTTGAGTTTTTTAAGCTTGATACATCTGAAAGATTTTTTTTTCAGAAACTGACTTCCATAGAAGATTTGGAACTTCATTTCCATTTCAAATCGGGGTGCTGGAGAAATAAAAAGATGGTTTTTCTAAAATAAGTGTAGAGAAGTTCTCCTGTGAAATGGAGAAATCCATTTCTCAGCCAGCTGGCTCCATCAGATCTCTTTCTGAAATCAAGCCACTAAGAGATACAAAAACTTTTAAGTAACATAAAAAGGAATACATTGAACACTTCAGCTAAATTGGAACACAGATGGTTTTAAAATTAGAACAGAGAGAAGAACATATGAATAACAATGGGTCACAAAACAGAAAAGAAGCAAGAACTTTAGCAATACTATTCCTGAATAAAATACAAATCACAGCTTCAAGAGCATCCCTGTAGCAATGAAGAGCTGCAGACTTATGATTAACTTAAAAGAAACACTGGAGAAAACTAGAAAGCTCATATCACGTTGCAGAGCTGCAGAAAAAGATCACGTTTTAAAAATTTCCTCAATGTATACACACAAAATCTACCTATGTAATAAATCCTTTTACACACAGAAAAATTATTTTTCCCTCAACAGGACCCATGTACAACCCCAGAGACAATCACATAAGAAACAGAGAGCCACATTTATGATGGTCAAATAGCTCATGGCAACACTATCAATAGTAAAAAACTGAACCCGAGTAAAGTAGATGAAAACTCTTACTAAAATAATCTACAGCTGTAACTACTAATGAGTATAACAATCTTCGAACAGATGCATCAGGATGTGAACCTGTATCTGTTTTAAAGCAGTATATCCACAGACCAAAACTGTATTTGTAGCTTATACTTAAGCTATCGCATGGGAAGGGAGATCATAAACAAAGCCTACTCTTTTTACACTTTTTCTACACAGTCCACATCATTTTCAGCTTTACTTCCAAACAAAAGTAACTACTATTGCTTTTTATTATTCTATGCAAGAAGCTGCTCTCTTAAGATGAAAGCATAATACTTGCAAGACAAATACATTTGGGAAAACAACTGTGCTTTGGAGAGTTTACTGTCTAGTTTAATGCCAAACATTATAAGAGGGAATAAAAATAATATATGAAAAGAACATACAACATAATGCACTAGTTAAAAAAAAAGCCCACACTAAAATTCATTTTTCTTAAATAAATAACATTTTGCATTCTTTCAGCTTTGTATTTCTATTTTCTTTCAGCTAAAGCTCTGGTTAAAGAGCTCTAACTAGATAAAGCACTCTTTATAAAATCCATTGACGATTATATACTGTTTCTACTGTAATAATCCTACATTTGTGTCAGGACAGCATAAACACTAAGATGATAGCATCTGTCCCAAAAGCTTAGTAATTGTATTTGCAGTGCACAAGAGCATGTGGCTTACAGATAGAACAGCCAGTAAAGCCATGAGACCCCACACAGCAGCAGGAGGAGTTGTGGTCCTTGGGCCCTCCTCTTTGAGCAGCAGAGAAAACAAGCCAGATAAATCCTACCCCCAGCCACAAACCCAGCCCCTGCTCCCAGCTTTTCCATACCCTTTCCTATCACACTGAAGCCTCTTTTCTGGGAATGGAAGAGAAATGGTTTAGACCAAGAGCAGTCCAGCCAAGATGTATTCAGGCCTTAACAGGGAGGGGAACAGGTACATTTAGAGATATTTTCTAGAATTTCTTGCCTGACATGAGAGGATGCAAAATAATGAAGATAACATTTTAAGTCTTAAGCAGGACACATCACTGATTACAGGGAGAAGGCAACATTATCGGTACTGAATAAGGAAGGAGCTGTAACAGCTAAAGCCACAAAGGATCTTGCAAAGAGCATAGACAAAAGTCAGTGCCGAAGAAGGCAGCAACAAGTGAACAAAGAAATGGGCAACACAGACACAGCCAGCTAAAACTGTACACATCCTAGAGGAGTACAAGCAGAGCATGAATACACTCAGCAAGCCAACAGACAATGAGGCAGAGTCCCCATCTCTGGAACAAGACACAGAGTGCAGTGACAAGGGCGGCCTCATCTGCTTGCACAATGAGGAAAAACTTAGAGATTTCATGGACAGGAGCTGCAGTACTTAGACACTGCCTAGAGATAATCACATTAACACAGATCAATACACTAGGTGTTCATATCAATGCTCAAAAGTAATTACTTCCAGAATTAACTTACTTCTACTTATACTCACATTGTTTCTATGTACACAGTAAGCTGTAGTATTTCATTACTTTATTTCAAAAATCTACATTAATAGTATCAGACAAGGGCTCTCAACTTGTAAATAACAGAAATGCATATTGGGCTAAAATAAGGTTCCATAATGACATTATTTTAAAAAAATACTATGAATTATGGGCAAGAGAAGACCAAAAATTATTATCAGCATAAATACTTGGGCCAGATTTATAATCCATAACTTTGCAAGGACAGATGACCTCGCGGGCAGGTTCTGTTACAGCAGTGATGTTTTTTCTAGGGATATAAAACATCATGCAATTTATGATGTGGACAGAATAAGATTTTAATAAGATTCATCTGAGTTCATTTATTGACTTAAGTTAGCATGGTAAATTTATGAAGAAGTATGGGAGCTAAATGCACCTATAGGGGTAACAATTAGGTCACAAAATTTTCCCATGTCATTAAGAGAAAGGTTATCAGAAAACATAAGACTTCAGGCCACTGAAGTCCTCTATCTAAATATTTATATTAGGAAAAATATGGGTAGAGTCTTAGCTGAGACTTCAGTCTATTTTTATGCATGTATATTCTTAACATCCTAGTAAATAGTTGATGAAGTTAGATTTAGTGGCTCGACTAAATTAGGGTATCTTATATTTACATGATTATTTCATTACCTGTACCTTTAAGTTATTTATCTGGGAGAAAAATTACCTCAGCTTAAATCCAGACGAATGCCTTTTAAACATTAAGTAGGAACACAGTAAGACGGAAGTGTCTATATGTCTTGTGTGAATCAGGACAGAAGGATAAGTGTTTGGAAGCAAGCACAGCAGGCAAAATAAAAGGTGTATAATCTACAAGCAGCACTGCTACAGAGAAGCTAGCAAGACAATCCAGTACTCTGAAAAGAGGGAAGCAGGAAGGTAGTGTGGTATAGGCAGTAAACAAGATTGTGACTATTTTCCTCAAAACTCCCCTTTTCCAAGACTTTACATACTTAGCACATTAGCTTTGGTCACTGCCACAAGCATCTCCCTCTTTCCATGTGAGAACAAAAAACAAAGGGATTCACAAACTCCAAAGAACGCTGCAATGGAAATCAAGTTGAAATGTTTGCAGAACTTGTGTGATTTGTATGCTTCCCTGATGCACAAAAGCTTGTACCACTTACTTCCATCAATTTAATTTCCTATATTACTGCAACACATTAATGTAGCCATTCTTCTCCACTCAGGAGATGCATACAGGAGACTTCACTAAAGCATGATATGTTGTGTTAATGTGGGTAACATGAATAAAATTTGTACAATTCCTCCCTAATTTTAAAATTATCATACAAAAAGGAAGAATAAAAAGAAGTTTCCACCAGCTGAACCATTTTTCAAGATCATAATTTCTCTGCACTTTCATAAAGCTGAACAATTCCAAACCATTCACAGCCTTGTCCTCACACCTCTGAAACAGTCCTGCAGCACAATGACCCCAAGACAAACCACTGTTTCCATTGCTTCTACAGCCAAGCTCTTGCTTCGTGGCTGTTACCTTCTCCCCTCCCATCACAAAGGAAAGCATTGCATATGTTTCATGTTTTTTTACATGCAGAACTGTTGCAAATACCTTTCTGCTGGCCTGGCTGGTACCCGCCTTCCCTATATTTCATTAGCATCTCATTAAAAGTCTTTCATACCACCAGCACATTTCAGGTTTGTAAAGAAGCATTCAGCAGTTGAAAACCCTTTTTTTCAAGTGATGCATGTCTGTCAAAACAAATTGCATATGTACCCTGTTTTAGACCCCACTGTGCAGAAAACCACAGTTGTTATACTACTGAAGTCTCGGGCCATCATGGCATTATTTCATTATGCTCTACAAGCAAGATATCAAAGATATCTTTTCTGTCACAAGCTACCAGAAATACTAACATTATTTCCCCTGTAGAGCCTTAGATAAGCAAACAAGCAAATCAAACACTCTGGTTTCCAGGAGCTGATTCCTCAAGAAAGCACTGACAAAGACACGTGTTATCTTTGGGCACCAGAGCCATCCAGTGTCAGGCAACAGCAAAGGCCCAACTAGCAAGGCAAGCCAGCAGCCCTGGTGGCCCTCAGCAGCAAGTCCCAGGGTCTGGAGACAAGAGGCAGACCTGGGTCATGGGATTCATCAGTGGCCCTGAACCAAACAAAAAAGGAACCAGATCTAAGGCCCGTCTGGGAGCCACAGGCAGGATCACAACAGGGCTCTCTCTCAGACTCTGTTGCGAGCCAGGCAGTGATGCCACCATGCTCACCCAGCCAAACAGAGGCGGGGCTGGACTGTCACAGGTAGGACAGGGTGATTTTCCACCCATCAGCCACAGATCTGGACCTTCCTTTTCAGTAACATCCAAGGAAATGAGCCTGGCCTCCTGCTACCTCTCACTGCAGCTGGCAGGCCTCAATGGCCATGATGCATGGCTGGCTGCTCATGCATGGGAGATGCAGCAGCCTGAGCATAGCACAGCTGATAGCCTGCTCCCAAGTTTAAGGTGCTTATTTCTCTCATCAAGCAAATACATGAAGATGCACCTCTGAGACTGTGAATAATGTTTGGTTTTATCAATCATCCAAAAGTCCATCTTGGGAATTAGCTACTCTTAATTTATTTTGATTCCTTAAGCCAGATTACTGAATAATCAGAAATCTTCTTACTTGTTTTATATATACCAAAATGATATAAACACATCAATGTCATGGATACCTTGTCATGCTGACTAAGTACCCTAGTTACTGGCCTCCAGATGAATACTCTACTCCATCATCTATTTATTTTCAACTGCAAAATACCTATGGCCAGGGCCCTGGAAATGCACTCATAGGAACCAGTTAAACAGGCACATTGTACCATGTCTGCGTTAAGTGTTCTTGCTGAGAAGTCTCTTTGCTGGAGTTGTCACTAAACACCTCTAGGAAAAATAAACACCGATGAAGCAAAGGCACAGTAGAGGGAAAACATGACCAGCAAAAATATCTCATATGAATACTAGTATTGTTCCAAACCCTGCAAAGTACCAAAGTGTAGAACCACAAAGACAGTGGCAGGCAGAAAAATGACCAGTATAATATTTTCTAAATGCCAAAACCAAAGTTCTGTGTTCTCTGTATCATGCTCCATAGCATGAATTCAGTTGCTGGTATCTCCAACACAATCAGAAATATTTGTATGCTTCCCCTCTAGGTTGCAATTCTATCTCAGAGCAGCAAAAATCTGACTTCTAACTTCAAATCTGTACTGAAGACGAGAGGAACCCCTGTATTGTTCTAGCCTGAGCTTCTGCACAACAGAATGCCTCTTTCTATTTCAGGTTCTAACTCCTGCTTGAACAGTTGTTAGGTTTCTTTATTTTGTTTTGTAATCTTAGTGCTGGCAGAAAAAAATTGAATGGTAATCCATTTTGGATCAATGGCCAAAAGTGGATTTGGTCTATGCATTCCCTTTAGCATTCAGGAATTTATTCACTTGATATAAATGGCACAAATACTTAAACAAATGTCTTTGCTTTCATACAATCTTCCACACTCAGCTTTGAGAGCAACAGTCTCCTTAAATTGCTACTCCAAACAGTACAATATTCATCAAATACTCCAATGATCAATACCAAACTTGTAATTAGATGAACACTAACAAACACGCAATGCTTAGTCATACATTATTAGTGGGGTAAGGCATGCAACACTTAGTCATACCTCATTAGTGCTGAATTATGTCTCTGGTTTAAGTTCCAAACCAACAGAGAAGCTGAGTGTGGCCAAAGATAAAAATGGTAGCACACAGCATATTTGATCAGAGGAAATCTCTCTATTTTGAAGGGACTGATCATGACACTGGCCTCCCAAAAAAACCAAAATAAATAAAATCAGTTGGCATTAATTAACATGGAGACAGGAGTATGCTATGTAAAGGAAATTTATTTTTTTTTATTTCAGGCAAAAGTTAGTCTAATAAAGTTCAGACTTTAGAAATAAGTATGACTTCTGTAAGGAACAGCTTTTCTTTGTGAAAGGGAGAGGCTTAAGCAGGAATGTCTCCCTACAGTTTTTGCTTCTGTCCCTAAAATCTCAGATTCTAATTCAGACGCATAATAGGAGAATTTAACATATAGCCCTATTTAAATTTACTCTGCAAACCACAGCATCACATTTTCAACAGCTGACAAAGTGATCATAAAACTGATTGGTCTTTAGAGCAACAGAACATTGTCTTCTGGATCTAGCAGCGCTCACTTATTACAAATCTTTTTCAGGCACCAGCTATTAAGTACTTCAGCTCTATGGAAGAGATAAGAGTTCAGACACACACACAAAAAAGGAAATAATTACAAAAGGAAAGCAAAACTCATGTTCTTAGAGATGAAAAAGACAAGATGAAAAAATCTCATTAAAAAACTGTAACTCATTATGAAATACCAAGATATTTGAAGCTTGGATAACTTAAATATATTACAAACAAGTATCCTAAATTTTGATACATTTTATCTAGAAGTAGAATTGGGAAAATTAACTAGAAAAAAATCTTACTGCATTTGTTCTTGTTTAAATTCCATTAACTTCTAGGAACTACTGTGCTCTCAAGCAGGCAGAATACATGAAAAGGATAAGCATTCAAAATGCAAAGAAAAGCCCTGCCAGCCTCCAAATTAATTCTGCAAACCCAAAAGCAATTGTCAAAACATGCCTAATTTACAATGCTATACTATTTTTTCATTTGTAAAACTGTATTTGAAAGACTTCCATATGATAAAAATACAGCAATTTGCACTAGTAGCATCACAAGAGAAGGCACATACTTAATTCAATTTTCTTGAAACAGGATCTTCCAAACACCACTGAAGTTGTATACACAATACCACACATGTGATGAACAGCAACAACTCCAGACAGAATTCTGACATCTGCATTAACTAGAAAGGTTCTTTAAGGGTTACTTTAGATTTAAATTTCTTGGATAAAAATTACCACATTTTGAAGCGGCTATTTTGAAGGCCAAGTTCTTAATATTCAGGTTCCATTGACAATATAATCTATTGAAAACACCTAAATTGTACTACATGTATTTCTTTACATACAAATATAGGGTTGAAAATAGCCAATTACATAAATTGATTAGCTGTATAAAGTAAATACATATAAAGTACAAGCTCATATGGATAAATGTATATCTGTTTCTTATGCATGGCAGCCACTGCTCACACAGCCTTGCCATGTCATAAGGGTATTTGCTTTCTGTTATTTCAAAGAATAAGAAAGCATAGAATATGCAGAGAAGCACCAGCCCAGCAGTTTCAGCTGACAAAGGACTTTAAATACCAGGGAAAATCCATTCAAGTAATGAGATAAGCAGAGAAACATACCCCAAAGTATTAAATTTCTGCTGAGTAGCAGATGAGTGCAGTTCAGTAGCCTGATATTCCTTTAAGCCCCACATCACTGGGGTGGAGAATCACTCCTCATGTCTACTCTCCACACTTATTTCACAGCCTCAACACTCTCTGAATGTAGTTGTTTGTTGGTGCTGTGAAAACAAGCATGTGTGCATTCAGTTGCACTGAGGAGAAGATTCATACCCTAGGTGAGAGACAACTTGAAATTCCATTCCCACTTCATAATTACAGCACACATAAACAGAACAAAACATGAAGCAACTGCCCACCCCACACAAGACGGCAATCCTGTATCATCAAAATGTACTCAAGGAAGCAGAGCACTAAATGAACTGAAGTACATTTCCATTTGTCAATATGTTTACAATGCATTCTCAATGGGAGGGCCCATCAGGCTCTTCTAGCAGCCATTTTATTTTGATTGCTATTATTATTGTCATTATTACAATATGTTTTTCCCAGCCTGGACAAGCAGCACAATCACTGATTGATGAGACAGCCCTGCCCAAGCAGAGAAATGAGAGCTGTGCCACATGCCAGCAAGAAATGACACAGCCTTTTTGTAACCAGAAGTGTTTATAGCCTTAACTATTTGCCATAAGGTGTGGAGGATGTACTGTAGTATTGGCACCTCTACAGGTCTTTTCCCCCATTTTTCCTTAGGAGTTAAACAAAAATTCACAATGTTGTTTGCCTGCAAGATAGGCAAAGAAAGGTGTTTATGTCACACCTCACGTAAATGCCCAGTGTTTCATTATTTATAAGCTGCATTTCCCTTCCAACAGTCAGAGCAAAGGACACCTTCCTTCCCCTCCTTTTTCCTGCTCCTAAACATAGAAGACAAAGCCAAGATGTTTCCCAAGGCTTTTCAAGATGCTTGCAAAGAGGGGGTAATATTTCCTTCCACAAGGAAAGGAGGAAGGAAATATTACCTCCTCTGTAAGTATGTTTTCACAGCTCTCCCACTCTGGTCTCATGCAATTCAGTGCAAGTTGAGTGCAAGTCGAAGCAGATGATTGCTTCAATTGGAAGATCCTAGCCCCAGAGATCCAGAACTGGGAAGATAACCACTGAGTTCAAACAGGCACTCAGAACCTGAATTACCAGGGCTGAGACCCGCAGGCAGCATGTCTTTTTTTCCCATTAGCTAGTGGGAATTGGGCCAGATGCATGTCTTCAATCCACAGAGGGACCAGGCAAAAGCCATGTCAAGAAGTTGGCAAGATGGGCCCCTCTGCAAGACCTCACATGGAAAACAAAAAGCAAATAAGTGAGAAACTATCTCTAATGCAGCAGGGACCCTGCAGGCTAACAACCCTCAATCCTGTTTTCTCCCCACTGTTGATTTTCAAGCCATATTCGTGCTTCACACTTGGCTCGGGACATGATGGTCAAGTTTTGGCCTGAAGCACATTCCTCAAGTCCATTGATTTCATCAGACATTTGGCAAATAAATATCTGCGTTCATGCCTATCAACAGGGGCTTATACAAAAAACATTTCAAGTCAAAATAAGGCAAATTCAAGATACAGAATATTTGCTATATATTTATTCCCTATTAAAATTATTGCTCTATAAAACCTAGTAACAAGGTGAAACAAGTATGCCATTAAATGTAATCATCAACTGCTTAGAATTTTAAAAAATCCAGAACATTTGTCCCATTCATTCCCTGAAACAGTGGTGATGATTGTACACTATTTTTTGTTTATTTATTTCAACATCTCCCATGTTTAACTTCTGTATGTTCAGGCAGTCCCAATCTCTGCACACAAGAAAAGTTCATTAATCACTGATTACGTTCTGCCTACAGACAACACCAGTCTCCTTTAGCAAGCTAAATATTGATGCCCATCATTTGGCTGCTTTTGCCTACTGCAAGCAGTGCTTTAATGTCAAGATGCTTCATTTGTTTTGACTTTTTTTTTTTTTTTTGCTTGAGTGAAGAGCTGAAAATCTGCAAGATGCTTCTTTCAAAATGCTGACCATGGGGCCTTCATTTATTTCTTCATGTTGGAATCTAGGATTCACATGTCATGCATGGCTCTAATTCCTATGAAAGCAAACAACATGTGAAGAAGAGAATTCCCTTCACAAATGAGTGCTACTCAAGCCAACATATGACACTAAAGGAGTATGGCTAGTTTTCACTGACTTCATTTAAGTGGTTCCTGATTAATTGCTTAGAGAGCACCAGATAAGAGCCAAGATATGAAATAGGTGACAGCATGTTTGGGCATAAGTGGTCTACTGGGAATCAGAATGAACCCCAGATATTTCCATTTTAGCCATGTCACTGTATAGCAAGAAAGTCAAAACCAGGATCTTGCAAATAGCTGATATTCAGCTTCAATGTGTCTAAAACTCCAGTTTTAGTAACTCCAGTAGAGTTGAAAGTAATTTAGAAATAGCATCATCTTAATTCTAAAGTAATATGAGAAAAGACAGCCTTGAGAGCAAGACATTGAGTTACTTTGATATTCCTAATCTTTTTAACTTCTTTTTTTAAATATAACAGATGACACCAACAGCTCCTTAGTTACAAACATCATTCTATTTGGAAAGCAAAAAAGAAGAATAAGAATAGTTTTAAAGATCCTTCTGATTTGAATTATCACATAGAGCAACTCTTACAGTAATCTTGGACTAATGCAGTGAAATATTTAGACAGCAAGCTGTCATTCTCCTGTGACCAGTGAGGGAAACTGCTCCTGTGTCAAACTGCTGTCATGTAACTTGTGCAACCACAAACAGCAGTCATGGCACAGTGCTGCAGTCCAGCTTCTTCCACAGTTGCCAGGGCACCTAAAGACAATGGGATTTTGGTACTTCAGGAACTGGCAAGACAGCTAAATGCAGGGCTTTTCTCCTAAGCTCCTCCTACTCCTACAACCTTCTGTCACTACTACACTTGCATCACACACACTCCAGTCCTTTATATTGCCCATACTCATTTAGGCACCTCTGCATCAGCTGGAACCCACAGGAGCACTGCTGAAGTATCCATCTTGGTCAGTGTTTCAACAAAAATAACACTGGACAACATAACACAACTGCACCCTGCTGTTAGATTGACAATTGGCGTTGCAAGTATTCTTGTTCCCATGCTTTTATGGGATTGCTGGAGAAAATATGAAGGTACAGAGCAGCATTTTCATTGGAGGAACTAGATAAGATCAATAATATTTGCATCTCCTCTGCAGTACATGAGCTGCTACCTATGGCAGTCCATCTACTTGGCACAAAGAAAAGGTAACTAAAATAAATAAGTATACCTAGAAACTCTGTTATTGATTAGGAACATTCACTGAACAACTGTTTCTTTGAGATTGTCAAAACTGATGACCTAAAGTAAAGTGCTCACTTCTGAGGCAGTATGTATTGATAAAAGCATAAACCAATAACGCTATTTATATTTCTGTTTTCACTACAGTGCTATTTAATGACCCATGGTAATACTTAAAAAGGTTATTTTAATTACTCAGATCTTCTTCATTTAAGAAGAAATGTTCTTTGTTGGCAAGTCTTCTAGCTTGGAAATGTGGAGAAGGAAGATAAGCAGGGAAAAAAGAAATAGATCCAGCCCATTTGTGGAAGTCCATGGGAAAAACCTATGTCAGTAGATTGATATGATTAAGTATACCATTATGTTGCCTATAAGGAGAGTAATTTTGGATACAGAATATTCCAGGCAGTCAGGACAGTTCTTAAACAACTTTAAGCAAACAATGATCAGAACTAGAAAAGAGCAAAAAACTAGAAAACTAGAAAAGCTGTACCTATACGATACATGGAAAAGTTCTTTGGGCAACTTGTGCCAGTGCCTTATGACCATCAGATTAAAGAACTCCTTCCTAACATCTAGTCTTAATTTCCCCTCTTTTAGTTTAAAACCATTTCCCCTTGTCCTCTCACTATATGCACATGTAAAAAGTTGTTCTCCCTCTTTTTTATAAAGCCCCCTCTAGGCACTGGAAGGCCACAACAAGGCGACCTCTTCTCCAGGCTGAACAATTTCAAACTCTGTCTCTCTTCACAGAAGTGCTCTACCCCTCTGATCATCCAGCCCGCCTCTGGAGTCACTCCAATCTTTCTTGTTCTGAGGACCCCAGAGCTGGATGAGGTTTTCCAGGTGAGGTTCTCACAATGGCAGAAGGGGAGCATCATCTTCCTACAGCTGATGGCCACGCTGCCTTTGATACTGCCCAGGATGTGGCTCACTTTCTAGGCTGTGAGCACACATTATGGGCTCATGTCCAGCATGTTATCCATGAAAACACCCTAGTCCTCCTCCACAAGGCTGCTCTTAGCTCCCCTACCAGTCTATCCTCGTGTCTGAGATTGCCCCAGCCCAGATGCAGCACCTGGCTCTTGGTCTTGTTGAGCCCACTTCTCAGGTTTGTCCAGGTCTGTCTGGAAGGAATCCCTATCACCTCTGAAGCAACAAGAGGCAATAAGGGGCATAGAAAATAAAACTGAATGGGTATTCTAAGTATAATAAACAGTCTGTTTAACTTATTTGCGTTATATGCCTGGTATTTTTGATTTCTAAAGAAACCAAATAGCAAGACATATCCCAATCACCACATTTATTCCAAACAAATACGCTTTGTTGCCTCAGTCAGTGGCTAATTGCCAATTTGTTTCACGAACGAAACCTGACATAGAAAACAGAACCCAGCTATTAAGTATAGAGGGCTACAAAAGAATGCAGGTAGCTTTAAGCTTAAGACAGAACTGCTCTGCCAGCAAGCATCAATGTGCAAAGCAAAATCCCACCTTCTCTATCTCCTTTTCTGAATCTAGCTTTTTTGCAGTAGGTTATCTCCCTCAAGGGCAAATCTATTGCAAACATTTAAGGGCTCTTACAAAAGGCCAGCACTGATCCCTGTGCTTGAATAATATCCCAAATGGACCCTCATTGGTAACACGATAACAAAATCAGTGTTTCAGTCAAAAGAGAAGAGTCTTTCTGCTTCTCTGTTCTTCTCTTTTTGTGCATTGATATAAAGATCAGAGTCACCAGCATGAATAAGATTTAGAATTCTGATGAAAACAATAAGAAATACTAAGCACTTTCTGGCCCTCCCAAATTTGTATTCAACCTCTCCCTTTGTTAAAGCTGTAATCACACTCCCATTGGTATTCAAGGGATTTATGCAAACAAGGTCTCTTCTGTCAAAAATCATAGCAATTTAATGCAGTCACAGCCTGTTGGGTTGTGTAGATTACTGGCACCAAAGACACAACTTAGTATTCTGATGTGTCAGCTCTCTATAATACAGATCAGATGGTCTTAGCAGACTCCTCTCAGCCATTCCAGCATAAGATATTGTATCTACATGCAACAGAACCAAGGGAAAGTAACAGGTGACTTGAAGCCACAGTCATGAGGAAATTTAACAATTAAGCTAAAACTCAGCCTGTTGCTTAATTGCAAAGACAGCATTTGTTGAATATCCTAATTTTGCTCTCCATGCTTATGGATGCTTTCATCCATTGCTTAAGTATGGACCTAAATAAATAAAAGCTTCCTGCCTTTATTTGGATGCGAGCACTGTTTGTACCTATTACACATCCACCTTATACACCCAGCACCCAAAGGAGGAAAAGGAGTCCATTACACGGGACTTAACTCATTAAATCCAGATGGGAAAAAAACAACACTGAAAGCTCCAGTGACTTTCTGCCTGACATTCTCACATGTAATACCAGCTCCTCCATCGCTCAGGGCCATATTTCTGCCTCCTCTGTGCAAGCTGTGCACTTCGTTTCAGTGGGCACAATTTAATACCTTGAAGTGACATGGGCACAGCTTAGCCATGACCTACCCCCATCGTATTATTAACTACAGGCAAATCTGGCCATGTTAGAGAAATTCTACCTGCACTTGTACATGGGATCATGTCTGTGCTCACTGTCGACTTTTCAAGAACAAAGAATGGATTTCTCTTCCTGGCTTAACACTTTTTTTCTAAAACCAGTTTGATGTTCTGCGAGAAAAGCGGGGAAGTGAGAGCTGATTAAAAGCCGTGATGAAATGCAGGCAATAGAGTGGAGTACCTGCCGTGCTCTATCACCCCCACCCCCTTTCTCCCCAGGCAACCAATGGCCATTACATCATCAGGGCAATCTGTAATTGGCTGCATTCTAGATACAATTTCTGATCAAAAATACACAGGTTAGCTAAAAACATATGCCATTCCCAAGGTATGTTTTAATTTAGGCAGCATATCACCAAACACCTTGCAGACATGTGATAACTTCAGCAGCTCTCTGGGTAAAAGAACAATGAGTTAAGATCTGAGTGAATACTACATACAAAATTTTAATACATATATATTGAAGTCTCAAAATACACAGAAGACTTCCTTTGACCACATGGACCTCTTCTGCATTCACCTTCCAACATGTTTATGCCACTGAGTCATGTTGGCAGGCATGGTTGAAAAAAAAAAAGAATTTAAGGTGCTTCTTTGCAAAACGCAAGTGTTACACTTGAACAGATCTTGATTCCAAGATGACTGTACTGCTCCTCAATTTTCCAAAGGAGAAAAACCAAGATTCTATTTGCAGGATAAATCACTGATTTTGTGTTATTTACTCAACTGTAGTGCGTTAATAGCTGGTTGCAAATAAGGCTATATATATCACAGAGCCTTAGTACAGAGAGCTCATTCTGCCAAGTGAATTGAGGCCAAATACTTGACTTAAGTATTATTCAAATCTAAAGGGACCAGAAGCCTATCAGGTTCTATTCCTTACTTCATTCCAGTCCTTATCTCCTCTCGCCAAACACATGACATTCATAATCCAAACATGGCATTCTGCAAAAATGAGCCTCATTACATATAAAAAACAGCCACATTACAGAAATACACAGAAGCGGATAAAAAAAGGTGATGCTCACCCTTTTTTTCGTGTTGACTTACAGCTCCTTAGAGCAAAATTTTCATCTGAATTCTGTATCCACAGGCTGCATATTTCTGGTCCCCTCACCGGCTACTCAAAGCACTGATGTGATCTAAATAAATCACCTAGTAAAACACACAGTATAACAACTGGTGTCTGTCAAGAGATGTTATTGGACCTAACACTATAGAAACACCTTCTTCAAAGAGAAATAAAAACTTTAGCTGCTTTTCCCTATTAAGTGCCTTGTCTAGAATTATAAAACATGAATCAAATCCTGAGAATTTGCATTCTCTTCAGAAGTGTTGAAAGAAGGCAGGAGCTCTGCCTTAAAATCACACTGTATTCATACTGCTTTCATAGGACCCTGAAACCTCAATATTCATTTACTTGGCCTCAGTTAACTGTAGAAGTTCCTGCTGCTTTTTAACATGCAGTCTAATTAGGGAGACAAAAGAAGTTTCCTTAGATGTGTAAGTTAGCTTCAGTGGTGAGTAAGATGTTAAAGAGTAGGTGATGGACTCTGTAAACCAGCTTCTCTGATCTCCCAGTACTCCTTTCAAGATCTTAGCTGGTCTGCCCCACTATTAACCTCCCTCCACACTGAGAATTAGCTATTTATTCTCAGCCTTTGTTCCTACTCTCAATGGGCCCCCTCCTCTCACACTTTACCCAAGAATTCTCAGCCATCTTCTATGAATGTGTATAACAAAAGCCTTTTGAAAGTCAAAATAAATTATATCCACTGGTTGGGATACAGAGAAGCCCCTATTTTGACCATTTACAGCATACTTTGAAAAACTTGATCCTGATGCAATCGCTGTTTTTACTGCAGTCTTATGACTTGACACTGGTGTTAGGAGCATGTCCAAATGACCTCTCCAGCCTCAAATCTCTCTCTCTAGCAAAGAGCAAGTTCTTTTTCCTTGTGGTGTCCTAACAAAGTAGTATTATATATCTTCCATCTTTAGCATAGAGCATTCCAGCAATTTATCTTTTAATTGAGAAATAGATCCTCCTGTCCCAGGATCTGTCCAAGAGGTATGACAAGGAAAAACAAAATAAAAAACATAATTAGAAACCCATTTGACTTTATAACTCCTTAAAATATGGGTAAATGTAGGAATAAAAAAAAAAAAAAAACTTTTACCAAAACAATCTAAAAGTTGAAACCAGCAAATTGTGAACAAACCCAACAAAGTAACCATGTGCAACACAATCTCTGTTAAAATTGGCAATCTGCACAAAGAATCTAGCAAACTAGCTGAAGTGCAACCCCTTCCACAACCATAGGGTGGTTCAGCAAACGTGGACTGAACTTTACTGACTGCAAAACAAATGTAACTGTTAACTAATTCAGTGCCTAAGGACAAAAATCTCATTCCCAACTCCCACACATCACAAAATGTCACAACATTTGGCTGCCTCCTATCAAGCAAAAGCAAAATACCATGACTTCTCTCAGGGCAGGATTAAAGGACAGTGTCAGTGCTTCATTAGAAAGCTGGCAAATGTCTTCTTGCTTTGCTCAAAGTCACCCTGCCAAGACAGCACAGTGGTAAGAGGCAGAATGGAAAAAACGGGCACAAGAGAAGGAAGGAGCATATTCCAGCTGCCTGTCGGTGTCTGAGAAATAATTATTGAACAACTGTGACTTTCTAACAGAAAGATGCATAGTATTTAATACAGCAAAGTACTTTGTCATCTTTCTACTCCATTAGAAATTATTTCACTGATCATTAAAATGAAGCCAAGGGACAATGCAAGGATACCTGAAAAAAAACCTTAATTAAAAAAAAAAAAAAATAAAAGAAAATAAGTGAAACCACAGAACCTATTTTAATGGCTCAATATTTGGTGCAAATCTGAGCAGTACATCACACCTGAAAATGGAAACTGCATCATATCTTAACTTCCTTAGCACTATCTGAGACTTTTTTTCAGTTTGGACTAGGCGGGGATGATGGATTTGAGGCACCAGGACTTCTCCCCACCACACGTAAATCTTCTCCAGAGGTTCCACCCAAGCATTGCTGGGGAATCATCTGTCAGATTTGATGAGATGGGAGGCCACAGAATGAGAACTGCTCAAGCAGATCGGAGGGCAATCAGACTTCCTGCAGCATGACATGGCGTTACAGTGAAGCAGAGCCATGGAACATTGCATTCAGGCTTGGTAATCAAATAAAACTGTCATTCAAGGCTTACTATACTCCTGTGCATAGTTATCCATTATCTGCAACAAAACCTGAACTTACTAAATTACTTCATCTCTTCAGTATTATGTTGTTGTTTATTACAGAGCAATATGAAGGAATGCAGAAAGAGTAATTTTCTACTAATACTGAACAAGGAATATTATTAGATTAAGGACAGAACATTACCCTTGCAGCTTTTCTCTCAGCTTTGTGTCATGGCAGAACATGCAGTTATATACTTCTCCCTGATGCCTCCTGCCACAGATTTAAAGAACCAAGGCAAATAATTCCCATCACTCTTCTAGCACTGCAGAAGAGGCAGAGAAGGAAATATGTTAATTTTGGTAACATACCAGAAAAGTACATTGGTGTCATATTCCTTCCATCTGCAGAAAACAAAAGGCTAGTCAGTTCCCACCACAAACCTATAAGATGAGACAGGCAGAAATGCCCAATGATAAAAGGGGGTTTACAAAAAAGAAAGAAAGATGAAAATTGATACACTTATAATAGCAGTACCTAGGTAATGGACAGAAGGGAAATCATGTTTCAGACAAGGCCCTAGAAATCCCTTTTCAGTGTTTCAGAGACAATGTATAAGTAGGGGAGTGGGGGACACACAAGAGCCTGGAGTCTCTGCTATTATTCCTCCAGTTCCAGTCTTGTATGAGCAGAAGCGCCAGGGCAGGAATTTAGTCACCAGCCTTCGCCCACAAGTTACTCTTCTGGTCGTTCATGAGTCTGTCACAACTATTTAGTGCTTGCAAAAGCCAAGCGCAGAGGCACACACAGAACAAACAGCAGTGCACAGGCATTGCAGAAGGAGCTTTGCAGGGCATCTTACCTCCTTTACCTCCTACAGTCACAGCAGAAGAGCAAAAAACCATGATACACTGATTTTCTGGTCTCGTCAGCTTAACCCTTTGAGGCAAGTGGGAACAAAGTAGGAGAGGGGCAGAGAAGCCCAACCAGATCCACTTTCCCAAGTGGAAAGCAGCAAGGTCGTCTCAAGCCCTGACAAACTCTATTCTACTCTCCACTGGGAACTCTGTCCATATGTTTATGATGAGGAAATAGCTCTGCATGCAGCTGCCAGTTATTTTCATCCAGCCCCATCACTTGGCAATGCCCACATGCGAGACTGTGCAAACAACCTTTTTACTGAGTCTCCATGTGTTTACAGGGTCATTATTCAGAAGCTTTCTGATCAGACAGCATTAGAAGTTACATCATTTGCCAACAGTATTTGGAGTGCTCAATATCTGTGAAGAACAGATACGAGGTGTAATAAAGCCTCCATAGAAACAAGGATTACTTTTCAACCTTAACTAAGCATTTTTTGACTTTTGGCAACTTTGTTTGATTGAATAATGAGAGAGTTCTGCAGTGAAAAACCTTCTCCAACCTCCAAGTCCTAATGAAGACTCTTTATTCCAAGACCTTGGATCAGGAGAAGAGAGGCATACCCAAGTGAATTTTGCCTCAGGATGAGCACAAATTCACACTGCTTTTCTCACTGTGAAGAGCACAGGAGGAAGCCATAAAGACAAGCTAGCAAGGGCAAAAGTCTGATCAGCCTCTGATGTGGATAACCTAAAAAAAAAATAAAGACTAGAAAAACATTTTAGCCTGAAGGCAGAACAGAAGGTTTATATGGCTAAGAGACCCAGAATTAGATTTAGCACACTATAAACACAGCCTGCAATGTGGGCAACACATCTTACTCACTTTGGTACTGACTGCAGCCACCAAAGCACAACAAAGCTGAATTTAGACAACAGGGCTCTTACAAGACTTACAGTATCCTTTGCCTGCCCTCAGTCCCTTAAGGAAACTCAGAAGTGAGGGAAGTCCATCCTTCCAAGAGACCTTAACAGAATAAAATTATTTCTGGCTTTCAGACAGGGGAGAAAAAAAAAAATCTTACACTGTTTCAAAAGTTAAAACAAGGGACAAGCAGGAAGATATCTACAGCTTCTGAATTTGTATCACGAAGAACACAAGTAGCTGAAAACTGAAAAGAACAAAGTTTCTGGCAAATCGAAGTAATGTGAAACTGTTACAAACTTCTAACTGTACTTTGCAAGAAAAGAGATGGGGCATTCTAAAGCAACAGACAGAAAACTTGAGAGAGTTGCTCTATGTGCTATCAGTATGCTGCAAACCCTAATAAAATATGGGCAATGTGTACTGTCCTCTGGACTTTTCTGACTGTGCCATATGTTGGAAGTGCACATCTGCTCTTTAAATAAAACGGATGGTACGCACTTTAAAAGTAAATGTGAGGAATCCACAGGGTGGAAGCTGATTAACGTGGAGCTCGACATATGAATTTGTTAGTCTAGTGCCACGTGTCTGACTCACTCAGTTATTCTGGTGCTCCATTGCTGTGAGCCTGGAAATCGAACATCCATCCAGTGCTAACAGCAACAACATCTCCAGCAAGTACCTCCTGAGACAAATGAACACTTTGCACTGAAATACTGGGCTTTAAGAAAATGCATTTCTTCCCTTTTACCACGTTATACATATCTCAGTCTCATTTGTATAAAAGAAAAAAAGAAACTTGGATTGTGCAGGAATCTTTCAAGCAAAACTGTGTTACCATTCTGCAACAAAAAAATGGATGCATCAATCTGTGATGGGCCGCTGATCAATTTTTGACAAATTTATATTCTCATGACAGGTTAAGAGGACATACATTTCACAATTTATAACACTCACAATATGCACACATAGCAGTGAGCACTTGTGGTACATTTCCTGCCTAGGAAGCTTTTTGTATAAGGCTTTTTAAATATTTTCTATCAAATTCTTTTAAAAATTCCTATTTTAATATTTTCTTGTCAGTAATATATCTACCCACTAATGCTCAAATTCTCTAAAATTGGGTGTTTCAGCAGATCATTATTATGCTCAAGTTTTCCTTGCCTAAAATACAAATAAATCTACCTCAAGAAAGAGTAATTGCCCAATTTCTGTAGAAATTGTACCATAGGTTATCATTATTACTATTAGAGATGTCAGAAAATAGAAACCCCAATATGATAGTAGACACAGTGTGTTGGGTTTTTTTTTTCATTATTGCATATAATCCCATGACTACAGAGTGTCAGGAAACTACTTCAAAAAGCTACATAAAAACAAGCCATCCTCTCTCTTTGATAAAACAAAAACACAGACAAAAAAAAAAACCCTCTCAATATTTTGCAGAAGTATCATTCCTTCTCTTGCACTTTTCTAAAACTGTTGGAAACCCAAGGTTTAATAAAGTTAGTCACAATTATGTAGCTCCTGTTTTTCATCTCTGTTCATTCTGGAGAGAAAATTTTCAATTATTTCATGTTTTTTTATATAGCTACAGTTGTTTCTAACATACATCAAAATAGCAGCACCCTCTTTCTTTTCTCAATATTGGATGCAGCATTTCATTTTAGGAAAAATCTCTGGGTTGGAACAACACTGAAGATACAAAAGTCTGGCTTTCTTTCTGAGCTCTACCCAATTTCTGATAAAAAGGCTGGATTGAAAATAATCACCCAAACAGGAAAACTACCTTGAAGTCCAGAGATGAACATTCAGAGAAGGGACAATCAGGGAAAACTGCCTCTCAGTAGTCCAGCTCACATTTTGTGGAATTTGCAGGGTACTGCACAAAGAGGACAATATTTAGTACTTGTCAGAGTTATGCCCACCAGGTAGAAAAAACACTTGGGCAGTGTCATCTACTTGTCACCCTGTCTCAGAGCCTTCCTTTGCTTTTGATCCAAATTGTCTGCACCACAAGAAAAAGTTACGTATAGGATATTATTAGCATAGTAATCAACTTTCATGACCTGAATGCTACACAACGGTACATTGAAATAGCTACATAACATTTTTGGATTATCCTTGCTCTTTTGTTTTGTGTATGCATATAAAAGAATTTTTTACACTGGAGTAATGTAATACCACCAATACTGACTTCCTTTTCTGTCTACAGAGAAAATCCTGGAGGATTGTATTGACCCTGGCTTTGCTCTCACCACTACTTACCTCTCCAGTCAATGAATCTTGATGCTGATTATAACAAAGTCAATACCTGCTTATTACAGTTAGAATTAGAATCACTGAGAAGGCTTATGAACACTAGTTTGGTGTCTGCCAAAACTACCCTAGTTAAGGAGTCTGTCATTGTTTCATTGTGTCTGTCTTCTCTTCTAGTAAAACTTGTCTCAAGTAACAATGAAAAAAATGCCACTTGAAGACTCTATAATCCAGTCTGTTCTTATAAAAGGAACCTTGACAAGTGTATTACAATATTACAATATTTAAGACATATGCAAGTAGTCATTAGTATACAAATTCAAACTCATAAGACAAGACTTTACACTCGATAATTATTATTTTGAGGTTGTGTGTAGTTGTTGTGGGTTTTTCAACAGTTACTGTAACTTTTAGAATTTAATTCAAGTCTTCTTTGTATCTAATGTCAAGTGCTGGTCTCCAGGGTAGGTAGTACATTTAGCTCTCTCTTCCCATTTAATTTTATCTTTATGATAGATTTAAAATGAACTGCAGAGCTCAGTTTTTGTTCACAACTTTCCAAATAGAGAGCTCAGAAAACTATCCAAGTAACATCTTTACAATCCTAACACCAGAGTCCACAAAAATACATGCATACATAGAAATCCTGAGGCAGAAGGAAACAAAATGATGAGTTTATTTTGCAGGGAAAGTATCAGGGAAGAAGTGTAGCTCAGTGAACCTTGAGAAGAAAGGTGTTACGACAACAGCTTTGACCAAATTTGTGGCAAACGTGCAGACATTCTCAGTTATGCAAACCTGGGGTGTCAACCCTTCCTGCTCCTGCTAGCAAGATCTGTCCTTATTGTGCAGTTAAATTTACTGACAAATTTATACTTGGTCATGTTTTGTTTCATTAAGGCATCATAAGTGTCTCAAAGCCATAGACAACAGCTAGACCTACATTAGACACCATACTTCCATGCCTTCTTTGAATGCAAACTCAGACAAGCACTATCAAAATACTGAAGACCTTCCCCCTTTACTCATGTCGTAGGCATGTTCATCTCCATTGCATTCAGCAACCCTTGTCTCTGCCCACTCAGCCAAACAATTGGGAAATCCTTGGTTTTGCAGCTGCACTTTCATGAGCCTTAAGATGTATAAGATATTGAAGCTTAAAGCAAAGGTCACCAGCACAGCTTTAAGAGAAACGTTTCAAATATTTTCTAATTGCCCACTTTCTAACTGCCTTAAAAATCTGAGAATCTACAGGGAAAGTGAGGTCTATGCTTAATCTTAAGGTCCTCAGGTAGGCAAGGACATTGAGTGTGGCTGGGCTGCATTTCTCACAAGGTCCAGCACCTTTCCAGAGGCTGCAGTGTTTCTGCAATGCCTCATGTTTGCCTTTTGTTTAATCACCTGCCCGCTCTTCAGTCTTTTTCCTAGAGGAAGAAAACAATGTTCCTAAACTGTTTGTTATAGTTAAACACAAAAATTCAAGATAGATTTTTCTAGTCAGTTAACCATATTCTTGAGGGAAAACATAAGGTAGTATGATTATTAAAGAGCACTCTCAGTAATAGTCACATCTTTATTTTGTCAACCCTTTGCCAAAAAAAAATAAGATTTATAGTAAAAGCCACTTACATTTCTTCTTTGCAGAACCAAGCCATCTGCCTCCAATATACCATCAGCCCCTGCTAGATGAATTCACACATATTTTAAAGCCCCAGAGTAACCATTAGAATGGAAATTGGACACTACTTGTCATTTGCAAAGCTTTCTTAACTGGAGAGGCTTCCCATTTGTTCAATTAAATGTTTGCATGTGCAATACACTTTATGAAATTTATCCCAAAACAGTGAGGACTGAAATAATATTGGAGGCAGATGGCACAGCTGTTCCATTTAGAGCTATCCTTGGCAATACACGAAGTGATGGACAGGACAGGGAAGTGGGAGTGAAAACTTGGTAGTATGAAGAATATTATCCATGGGTTTTAGCAATAAACAAACCATTTCAGCGCCAATCTTCCCTCCCCTATCGTATGTAGCTATGTGACTCACTTGAGTTTATCCAATTAGAAAATACTCATTTAATTCAAGAAGTCAGCCACTGAAGCCGTGTAAGGTTTTCCCCTAAGAGAATCCATCCTTCTGCCCTGAAAGCTAAGGGAGTCTGAAAATGTGTGTCTCACACTGGCACAAGGAGGCAGATATTTGTACGGGGTGACAAGGCAGCCTGCATGCAGAAGCGACACAGATACCAGTAGGAACAGGGAGCAAGTTTAAGCTGCTGCTTATTTGCATGCTTCTCACAGAGCAGAAATCATTGCACCGTGCTCCAGATGCTGCATATCACAAGATGCACATCCAGGGCTCATAATTAAAATTGGCAAACATTTTCACTGAGAAGAGGGAGGAAAAATCCGAGAGCTATCCCAGCTACTCTACATCTGAGATTTCTGGGGAATCTGTTCTACCACCTCAGTATTAGGAAATTCCAAGGAAAAGGGCATGAAAAAACACTCCTTCACAGATAGAAGACCTGAAAGAACCTCATGAGAGCATACCTCATTCTGTACAGCACCAAGACTTGGGCCAGTGGTTCAGTGAACTCAATGAGCAAAGTAATCAAAAATTTGTTCAAAAAGATTTTTCAACCCCCATGAAAGAAAATAGGATAATATGTAGAAACAGATTTAAACCAAAATAGGTTGGCAGGAAAGGTTTTCATCTCAGAAAGCAGTGCTTTACTAGAAAACAAAGAATGAAGTTCACATTGTCCATTGCAAGCCTGCACATATCCCAAAGATTTTCTTTGGCTGCAGAACAAAAACCACTTGGGGTGAGAAGACAGATCCCAATCCTTATAGGAAACTACAGTAGCTCTGTGGGACCTTAGTCACCTTTTCTCCTGATTTAATAAAGCATCAACAGTCAAAAAAGTTACAAGACTAAATCCAGTGAAGAAAGAATCACAAACCAAAGAACAGGTCTCACCACCTCCTTTCCTCCCCACAGCATACTCTTTTCCTTCTTTACTCTTCAATCCTACAGCCTATTGGAGACTTTCACAGCTGGAGTGCTGCTGAAAAAAGAAAATCTGTTTTGTATGGACTGTCAGTGAGATGAAGAAAGTTCTCTGTTGGTGCCATATGACATTAAGCGGCCAGGGAGAGAATGCTGAAAAGCCAAAAAGTACATCCCAGCTCACCAAAACACCCATGTTTGAATAGGTTCAGCTGCAGACTCTTATGCCTAATGCCTTAAGAAGAATTAGAGGAAAAAAAATATTGCCAGTGCACAAGTAAGGGAGGTAAGAGGGCACTTAGGAAATGAATGGCACTCTGCCTAGCAAAGGATTTCTTTGTGACAGTGAGGGGGCACTAGATTGTACATTCAGTGGCATATTACTTAGGAAAGTATTTCTTGACCTTGCTGTTTCAGTATGAATGCTTTCCTCCCAACTACCTCTTTCCAGTGGTAATACGATAAAAGATGTGCCCCAAGGGACAAGTTTCTAATAATGTTCTAATCTTGCTTTCCAAGCACTTACAACAACCTGAGGAGCAATTTTAAAATAAAAGAAGTAAATTCATAAGACTCAACCTCTTCTTATTTGCAGGAAACTTTGGCTGTGCTGAAATTATTGCAAAGTGTACCATCACAGAAAAATATATTTCGTTTCTAACTCTTATTTTCTCACACTGCAGTAAACAGCACAATGCATGGAAACTCCAGACAAGTGATGAAAAGTAAGTGTCCTAATTCACTGGGTTTGTACCCTGGCTTCATTTCAGCTACATCTTAAAAGGCCAATATCCACATATGATTCTAGCACTTCTAAAATAGCTATTCATAATTAGTTGTTTTCTACAAAAGCTGTAAATACAGAAGTCACAAGGGCATAAAGGCACAGCTAATCCAGAAGTAATACATCATCTACAGAATACCTCTACTTGCATCACCGGGAAGCAGAGGGAAATGGTGTACATTCTAAAAAGCTTGTCCTCTTTGAATCACCATTTCCATAAGAGCAGTTCTTCCACTCTTTTCCTGCCACCCCTGCAGCCTTCTCATCCTCAGGGGGGCAAGACATGGAACAAGTTACCCTCAAACACAGTGCCGTGATAATGGCAACTGCCCACCTCCAACTGCTTGTCTTGCTCTACCCTGACCAGGTGCCCCTCTCAAGGGCCTCTGACAAGCTTCAGGTCCCTCAGTATATGCAAACTACTACTCATCAGCTTCTGCTCCTGATTTTTGTAGGAGTGCAGTTCAGCTCACATCCACACAACTGCCAGCCAATATCACTCCACGGTTCCCTCCTTTTGAGTAGCCAAGTAATGAGGGGGGCAGAAATTTGGTGGCTACAGCAGACACTACACTGATGGACTGGGAACTGAAGGGCAACAGGGAAAATTCCCACCTAGAATCTTGAAGTATTGCAGGAGGTAGGAACCAGGTCACTGATACCTCTAGGAAACATGCAGCGGGGCCCCTATACCTTGCGGGGAAACTTTTCACTTTCTCCTGCCAGAAAATGAATGAGTTGCAAGTAGCAAGAAACTCTGCCACTGATGGGATTTTCCCCTTTCTCCAGTCCAATGATCTTCAACATGTAAGTTACCACAGTGGCAAAATATATTTCTTTCTTCAGGTTTTTTGCTGTTGGGGAGACTGGGGGGCAATAGGGGGATGCAACAGCTTGGTTAGGTTTTTTTTAGTTGGTTCATTGGTTGTGGTTTAAGTGACAACAAAAGCAAAGGTTTGGCTCTTCAAACAGAACAGAAATGAGCTTTTTACTGTAAAAATTGTGGGTATCAGAAACAAAGAAGGATGGCAGTTACATTTTTTTCACTCCTGTAGGGATTCATTAACCCTTTGTTGGAACCTTATGTGCCCTGTCCTCCCTTCAAGCTATAGGATGAAGCATCAGTATCTCAGAAGATGGATTTCTATTTCTAAATCTAATTACAGAAACCTAAGCAAACATCCAAATTCCAGCTGTACACCTGAGGTCTTCAGAGCAACAAGATCATGCTTGTACAACAATGCCCCTTTCAGCACTTCTGGGATACCTAACACAAAGGTAAATGCTAAAAATGAAAATTGAAGATGGCTTTTTAATTCACTGATCTCCTGTTACCAGAAGAGTCACTGGTGGCATGTGGATGCTGTAATTACAGAGAATTCAAAGAACATCAAGTTGGTGTAGAGTCAAGGTCCCAAAGCCATTTACCAAAGCTGAAGCCTGTGTTAGTCCATAGGACTCCCCAAGGAATGAAAGTATTCCTCACTTCTACCCAGAGAACACAACCAAGTTGCTCATCATCAGACCCCTCCATCTATTTTACCTTCTGAGGAATTTCGTAGCCTCGCTTTACATTTATCATTACTGCCTCTGTTAAAAGGCTACTTCCAGGTTATGCTATTGTTGCTCCAGAGGCTGAGTGATCCATTAGGCTTGATTTCAGCAATGCTTAGAAGCTGTGTTACTCAAAGCATAAGGTACAGTTTTTCCAGGCTCTAATATCTCCTCCAACCCCCCTAGATTAAACTACAGGAGAGTCTCCTACACCAGACTTCCCTTCTGCATGGTACTAAACAATTCCCATTGAAACACTTTAAAGTTGTATAGTTTTTGATGTAACAAAAAGAAACTCCATGAGAAGGATTAGGTCTATTAAAAATTTTGAAACTTATAGGTTGACAGTAGTATTCTAATGGTGCATTAAAAAGGGATCGACGTGCATGAGTGGTGCTCCATCAGCAGTGAGAAATAAAGCTCTTTATTGCTCAAATCAGAAGTGTGCAAACTTACATTTTCCAGCATTTACCCTTAACTATATCACAAAAAGGTCTCAAGCTGGGGACCACTGCAATCTGCCAGAGGTTGAAACAACTTCTAAATCCTGCACTTCTCATAAATTATTATCTCATTCCTTGAACAATTAAGCTGCATGAATTTTGCATGTTACCTCAAGCACTTTACTTTATTCCAAGAATAACAGTTCCATTTCAAAGCAAGTAAAGCTTGAATCTGCATTTTATCACCCATACAAAATGGCTGCCAAAAGATAAGATAGGCAATGAGCACAAGAAACAGACATGAATATTTAAAGCACTATCCATAAGGAAATCCCAAATTAATTTCAAATAATCTATCCCCCTATTAAAATATATATATATAATTTTTTCCTAAACTAAATTGAACTTCTTGCACCTATTTGATGTTTCTGTGGAGCATTTCCATAAAGGTGGAAGGACACTCAGTATGTATTTAAACCTTTTAGTCTGCAACTTTAAGTTAAGTGAGAGAATTTATCACTGTTGCAAAGGCCTTGCTTAGAAATTAGTAGCTCAGTTCACTAAACTATTAGAAACTTGTTCTAACTAGCAGAATCAAAAACTTTTTTTTGAACAGCACAAAAATGCAAGAGCAAAACTGACAGTGCCTGACCCATGATGGTTTGCATCTGACCCCCATTTTTCACCTCTTCTCTCACTAATCCTGATTTTAATTATCTACAAATTTGTTCTTACTCAAGGCTAGCACCTAATTTATCTATGGAAATTTAAATCATCCCATGTTAAAATAAAGTTTCTAAAATAGACAGGTTTTTCAGCTTTTAATGAAATTGTTATTATTCATATTAAGTATAGTTGAAAGTGAATTAGCAGCAAAATGCTTCCTTTCATTTGCAGGGAGCAAGAGGGATGACACAGTTTGCAAATAGCTTTGTAGTTTGGGACCAGTTTGCAGTCAATCCAAAAGATCTTTCAACCATGTAGAACCCTGCTCTCAGAGATGTGGAGTACATCCCAAACATTCTTCCCAAGACAAAACCACCTAACAAAGCAAGACAACATAAAACTTGAGGATTTGCTCCCAGACCCTAAGAAGGTGATGGGACCTGAAGGGGGTCATACAAAATTGCTTCTCATGTTTAGCAATAAGAGTTAAGTGTCACATTGCATTTGGGATTGTCACATGCTAAACTACTCAAGTGCTCAGTATTAAGAATTGAGAGCAGAGGTGGCCAGTAAACAGGGCAGGTTTACTCTGTCAATGACTAAGTTCTCAAATTCACCTAAGAGATGCGTCAAATTTACGTATAAAGAGGACAGAAAAAGTCTAAAACATCAAGATGTGAAAAGAAAAGGTGCTCAAGTACCTAGTGACAGCTCTGGCCTGGACAGCTAATTGGAAAAATGGGACTCGCATTCATAAAGAACTTTGGATCTTCAATTAAAAGAAGAAAAAAATACAGGGCTGAGAAAGACAACCAGGAGATCATGCTCCTGCTTTTCAAGGCTTGAAAAGTGAATAGTAAGTGATAGAAATCAGCAAACCTTCTCTTACTGATTGAAAGCTCCTGTCAACACAGAACCCACCACACTCCTGCCTCGGGAAATTTCTTCCAGCGGTTCCGTGGCGGGCACCACCCACGACCCTCACGCCAGCCCCCGGTGCCTCTTCTCGCCTGGCCCCGCCCCGGGGTTTGCGGCGGCACCGCCGCTCCCGCTCCGGCAGCGGCCCCTGGCGCCGGACTCGCTGTCGGAGCGCTCCCGGCCCGACCCCGGACCCCGCACCCCGCCAGCGGCTCCGGAGGGCGGCAGAGGGGCAGGGAGCGCAGTCAAGCCCCCCGGGTGATGCCTTAACTTTTAGCTTTTATATTTTTAAAATTCTGAGCTGTTTTGGTGTGTAGTTCTGGGCTTCATATTAAGGGTTGGTGAGCTCTCTTCACAGAGTAGGTAGACAAAACAGTTCCCTTCTAGCTTGGGACCAAAGACCAGTTTTAGGCCCAAGAGTGTAAACAACAGTGAAGAGAGGGAACAAGGAGGATGGAGCGTCATGACTTGAAGCTATAACTGGACAATTGACTCCAATATGCTAATGACCAAAAGGTGTGAGACCTTGTGACTGAGCATCCATTTTTGTGACCATTTATACATTTAACTTGGGTGTAGCCCCAGCACCCAGCAGGGTTCCTGCACTGCCCAAACTATTTCCTTTCTATAAATACCCTTTTATGCTTTTATTCTATCTAGTCTCTGTTTTCAGGTCAGCCTACCCAGGCATCATGGGTCCGACAGCAAGCAAGGAGTCTCCCAACAGCGGCACTCGCAAGCTCGGCAGCTGAGAAAGAGCAGCAAGCAGCAAAAGACAACTGCATGGGAAAGGGATGGATTGCACAGTGTGGAGGTGTATTTCCAAATGATGGAGGGGGAATATCCAACTAGTTTTAAAAATAATGAAAGATGGAGACAGCACTCAAAAAATTATAGAGGCAACCCAAAAAACAGGGAGATCATGGGTTTCTGGTATCACTCTTGACAAGTGCTTCTTCTTGAAGACCTCCAATTGCTAAGCATGTTCTCTCAGTCCCTCTTCCCATCCTTTCTATCTTAATCACCACCGATTTTCCTTAACATTTTGCCTAAACCAAGGGCAGCAATTCAGGTCCATCAGGTCTCATTGTACCCACCCCAGAGACAGATCACTGCCCTCCTCTACAACACTGTACAGAGGAATACCATTTTCTGAGCCAAACACCATCAGTTCGCTCCAACCTGTCACAGGTTGTGTTTGCCTGATGGCTGATCTCTCTGCTGGTGCTCTCTGCTGGGGCCTCCCCAGGAGACCACATCTTTACTGAACACTCCAAACAGAACAGCTCATGGAACTCCAGCAGAGCCAGGACAGCAATGTGAAGCAGTATGCCTGCTCAGCACATCTGATTGACTGTAATCCTGTCTACTATACACTTTAGTAACATATTTGCCTCTTTCCTTAGTGTCACAACACTACTGATGCATATGCTACTTGTGATAAATTACCATTCCCTACCTCTTCTATTGTAGGAGAGACTAGATTTCCTCCCCTCCCTGAGTTATACCCACTGAGTAACTCCCCCATCCTGCTTCTAAGCAATTCATTGTTCCTGCTTAAGAGAACTATCTCATACTTGTTCTGCTGAGTTATACTTTTCTTCTTTCCATCTATTCTATGTTATTTCTCTCTATTACACATGATTTTCCTGGTTTCTCAAGCTATTTGTCATTTCCAAGCTAGCTGCACAGTTCTTTTGTGCCCAGGAGATTTAACATCCAGCACCAGTACACTCAGTAACCATGTTTTGTAACTTCTCAGCAGTATAGGCTCCAGAAAAATTTCCAGGTTTGCTTAGTTCTCCCATTTTGGTGGAAAACCACTGAAAATAGTGTGAATTCCATTTTCATTCATCTCTGCATCTGTTGTATTGCTGTCTAAAACAGACTTCTCTGGCTCAGAGGGTTCATTCTGTCTTCACAAGATGGCGCACGTGATTTCAAGGTCCTTCTCCACCTTTTGTGACTTCCTCTCCTACAATGGTGCTGTACAAAGATGCTGGGCAGGGAGAGGTAGAACGAAGCTGTCACCCTAAGGTCTTCCAGAAACACTTAATATTCAGGGAAATCCCATTGTCTTAAAAACTTTGTTGACAGTAACTCTAATGCTCCTTGCCTCAGTGCCAACCTCTGCTACCAACCTGTACTTTGCTAGAAATTGCCAGTATTGTTTTTTCCGGTCAACAGTGCCTGAATTTACAGACAAACCTCACAAATAAAGTCCCACCTAAGACACAGTTCTTGCATTGGATGCCAGGCTACAGGGACAGATATCATCATTATTATATACTGTGACACACTGACATCTCTGTAAGGTGCCATATCAGCTTGCTGTCTCAAGCCAAGCTAACATGAAAAATGGATTTTGGATGAGGCGTAGTTCAGGTTGAGGTACTGCAACACATGAGCAATACAGGCACACAGCTCTCACTGCTACAATGATTACATTCTCACAATAATGAATAATCATAACAGACCACATAGGCAGAGCCCAGTTTCCAGGAGCTTCATTTCAACATGAAAACTAGCTAACCTTCTGGGAGCATTCAAGGAATGTATTTCAAGGCCATGGTCTAAAATGAGGGGAACAAAGATGGAAATATTACTTCAGAAACATTTCCAAAAACAGTCTTGCAAAGGTCACTCACTTAATGCTCCATTCAATCCACAGCAAGTCAGCCACTGCCCCCTCCTCCCCAGCTGATGGCCACTTTTAACAGAGGCAAAAAGCTGAGCTCAAAGAACTAAAATCTTGGAGGGTTGTTTTGTTTTTTTTTTGTGACAAAGCAGTGGTTTCAGTGTGATTTTACTTGCTTAGCCTAGGATGGGCCAGTGCTTGGAAAACTTATTGAATGCAAAACACAGCCAAGCATCTCTGGATGTATGGATCCTCATGACTAGATCAACTTCCAAGAGAAATGCCTAACTGCCAGATAGTATATAGTGGGACCTGCCTTCTCTCCTTTCTGCTGACCTGCATCCCTAAGCACAAATTTTTTGAACCCTTTTTCAGAACTAAAACTTGAATCAAGATATTTCTTGTGCCAAGAAGTGCTGTCATCACTGCAGATGTCATTCTCCCCAAATCGTAATTATTTTAAACAAACCAGATCAAGATCATCCATAAAAGACTGCAAGTGACATCTTTTAAACAACAGTTCTTTTTTCCACTGTCTATCCAAGCTAAATCCACATGTTTAAACTCTACATTTCTCATACCACAAGTGAACTTTTGTATTGGGATCCACTCTGCTCCTATACACTGGTACTGTGACAGCCTTATGTATCAAAGCAATTTGGATCAGGAAACCAGTAACATGATGGCACTGCTGAGACTCACCATATTTCATTCGGCCAGAAGTACTTGACTATTTTGACTTGACAGTGCTGCAAAATATCAGGAGTCAGATGAAGCTTTTTGTTATTTAAAGCAAGTGTATGGGGGAATCTACCCTCCCAGCTGCCTGATTGGTGCTCTAGAGGTCAACAGGCCAGGTGGTAACATGAAATAAAGGACCTATCCTGCTGACCTTTTACGCTAAAAGCAAACTCCATTCTGAGCTCATTTTGAAGCCAGCAAATACTATATCTACAACTTAGAGTTATTTGGCTACAAAAGTTTACTGAACTATGTATTACTGCTCAATATGCCTAATAAACCCCATTCTACAGAACACTGCAGTTTTTTTCAATAGTTATGGTTCTTGTGAAAAACCACTGCCAGAAACATGGCTGCAGACAAAATCAGTGTATTGGCATGATTTCTGAGAAGAGTACAAGTGCACTGTTTAATTGCACATTTTCCAGAGGTTATGTACTATCACCTGCATGTGTATAAAAATACATAATAAAAATGCTGCTGAAGAAGAGTTGTGTTGCATGGCCAATAGCCTTTTCTTATAGCAGTCTTATTTTGATTGATATCAGAACACTAGATCCATTGCTGGGAGGGCTTTTAATAACAGTAAAACATACCAACAAATAAAATCAGCCATTATTATGTACAGTAAATGGCCACTTCAGCCTGCTACAATGGTTACATTCACCCACAATAATAAATAATCATAACAGACATGCAGAGCTAGATCCTGGCACATAAGCTAACCATGCAAAACAGACTCATAACTAGCTTCAGCAGCTGGATGAAGATTTTCCCAGAATAAGCTGCACCCTGGAAATTGTGGGAATTCAGAGCTGAAGCCTGCCTCCCACCATGACAAAAAGGTATGTTGAGAGTCCTACGGCTTTTGCAATTCACCCTTTATCTGCAGCAGCAACAGCCCCTGCTGCTCAACAGTCAAAGAACCATTCATGATGTTACTGCACCTCTTTTTCTCTCTGAGGGCTTCTGATCTCATGTAGCAAGGGAGAAATTAAGTTAGAGCTACTCTGGAAGTAGATTGCTTCCAGTTTGTATTGGTACCCTGTTTCTCTTTGCCTGAGCTCCGTCTGGGAACAAGAGCATCCATCATAACCACAGGTAAGAACCCCATCATGGGAAGCAACACCTTCTTTTCAGTTCCTTTGTCAGTATTTACTCAGGACAATAACAGGACACACTGAGAGGACATCACCTTATAATGCATTACTACCATGCACTTTGTGTTTAAGGATTTCTGTCTCTTTACAGTTCACTTTCTTCTAAAGAGTTATTTTTTTGTCAGCAAAGCATCAAACTCCAACACCTTTGCACACAGTTTGAATACCTGAATTCACTGCCCTCAGTCTTCAGCCTCGCAGAAGGATTCGGTGGGAATGCCTGAAGTTTTCCATCTGAGGCAGAGCTGTGGATGCTGCTGCGCCAGCGGACAGGGCTCTGCCTTCGGTGCTCTTCTGCTGCCATCTGCAGGGCCTGGCTCGGCTGCAGCTCTGATCTCGCTCATTCCCCCTGGCACTCAGCAGAGACAGTCCAGGGTACAGACTAGCCTGGATCGAGGCACCTTCCAACTACTCTGACAGTCACACCATGTGTTTCTGATCTGCCGTGATAAAAGGGATGCTTCGGACCAGACACGCAAGGGATTTTGTNAACCAACCACTGTCTTTGAAAGCATTCTGTTTTACACACACTGGGTCAGAATACAAAGACCTTCTGTGGGTCACTTAGCCCACCTGTGAAAGCAAGTTGTGGGGGGGAAAAAAACAATTGCCAGCTTGGATAATGCACGGAACCAATCTGCAGGACTCTGCCTCTGAAAATTAAAGATTACTACATTACCTAGGAAAGGCTGAATCATTTTATTTACATTAATAATGTTTCCAGCTCCACAACCTACAATACAGTTTGGAATAAGATGATAACCAAATTTCATGCTTCACTGCATAGGCAGATCACCCTTGCAGACAAGGAAGCATTTCTCACACGTAGCTCTCCACATTTTATGCACTTGTAGTACATGTTAAGGTGTTCATTTTATTTCTTTGCTTTTCCCTGAAGCATCCACTCATATAGAAATTAGAATACCAGATGAGAACAAACAAGATCTGAGCTAGCAGAGAAAAGGTAAATGTAACAAAACTTTCTCCAGTTAGAGAACTTCAAAGGTACTATAGCTTCTTGCTATAAAATAAATTGTATATCAAGTTTAGGCCTGTGAGGAACAGATAACCTAGAAAACACTGCTCAAACAAAGGTCCACTTTCCTGTCTCATACCCTATTTCCCTATCCTTTCCCTTGCATATATCCTTTTCCCAGCCCCAAACTGATTGGTGTTATCCTGCACAAGCAGGATAAATCTGACTCCATCCTGCCTCTCCTGAGTGTGCATTTGCTCACAGAAGGTGGTGAAAGCACAGTCTATTCCAGGAAAAGCAGCTCCATCAGGAAAGCTAGACAAGGAGGCAGTTTTTCCAGTTTGCCTGTTACTGACTCCTTTTAGTCAGCCATTTGTATACTTTTTTTATTCCATACATTGTTGCTTTTTCCAGATATGAAGAGAAAACATGATTCATTACGGTCAAGCTCCTGAGCTCTGTAGGAATCAGTTAGGGAAGATTTTTGTGGCTAAAATACAGTTTAGCAATTTCACCCAAGCCAGCTTTTGCCAGCCATATCTTTTCAGGGTTATCTGATACATCACCATTTCCCAGTCTCATTACAAAGAAAAATAAGTCTGCAGAAGTTAACATAAGATGGTTTCTACTGTATTTTTTAGGCAAGCCCCAAAATGTTCTTCTTCTTGGCACAGCTTTAAAAAACAGAGATGAGGGAGATTGTGTCTAAAGACAAAGCAGCCGTTGAAGCCTTTACTGTGCCCTCAAACAGGAAGAAAACAAAAAAGGCAAAAGGTATCCTTTTTCAGAGCATCCTCACATCACCTTTCTCCAAGGGTGACTAACCTTATCAGTGAGAGCATCCATGTCCCTATCGGACAAATACAAAAACATGATTTAAAAAAAAAAAACAAAACTTCTTTATATTAATAAAAAAAGTCAACTGACATGGTTAGAAAGCATTGATAGACAGATACTCAAGAGCCAGTTTTTAGAAACACTGTTATGGGTTCTGTGTTACATACTTCTGAAAACTCAAATGTACCGTCATGATGCTTACAGTGCTCTAGCAGGCATGTGTTGTTCGGCACAAATCACAAGATAGAGACCACTGCAGGCAGGCTAAGTTGCAACAGACAGAAAGGGAATTAAGCTCCTTTTTATTTCCCAGGTTTCTCTCTCCTGCAGGGTGAGGAAGGCTCTCCCTAGCTGCTGAGGCACTGAAATGACACGGGGCTCTGGTTGGAGAAAGGAGGAGCGTGAGTTGTGGCATGTCTGATTCCCAATTACCTCAGATTTTTCTGGGCCAGCTGCAGGCATGACTCAGCTTCTCACAAAGTAGCTGCCTAGCTGCAGCATATTAATATATAATCAGTGCCAGTTTCAGCTTTCCTCAGTAGGCCAGGCTGTTATTTGTGCTGTTCAGTGCCACAAACAATTGAGTCACTGCTGAAGCAGGGCCAGATACCTCAGAGGAAAATAACATCTGAGTCAGGAGTGTGATGGATGTCCAAGGAAGGCTCACTTTTCACCAGCTCAGTTTTACAGTTTACTCATGTTTGTGAGTCAGCACCACAGATCAGAAGTACAGAATTGTGAAAGTTTCTTACTCAAAGAATGTTTTGTACTTAACAAGCACTAGTTATAACTTTCTTCAATGTCAAGACATCTAAGCACCTCAAAGTTGTGGGCAAGTACAGGTGTGAACACATCTGTTGCAGGATGCTATGAAAAGTGGGAGACACATTCCCCAAGCACAAAGCCCCCAGAAACTAAAAGCAAAACAGAAATGCCACTTGATTTGCCTTATCTGTTAGATGCTTATACTACTTGGGATTAAAACGAAAGATAGCAGATAAACAAATAAGATGATTGGTAGCATGGTTATTGCTTATCATTTAAATCTGTCCTTCAGGGAATGGATCCTGTTAGGCTAGAGCTTGCTTTCATTCCTAATACACTAAGAGGAAGCAGTTTTCTTCTGCACTTCTCTTGTGGAGGACAACAGAACATGCTATAGACCAAGTGAGATGGGCTGGAGATTTTGAAACTACATCCTCTGACACCCAAACCAGATGTCTGCTGCTAAGAAACTACTGGACAGATTACAGGAAAATATCTCTGATACACAGAGGGCCAAAGACCCTACAAAAGAACTTGGCAAATTGGAGAAGTAAACATCACTAAATTACAGCTACTATGGTCTAGTATTTACTTTGTCCTTGTCTAAACATTCTGATCTATTACAGCTTTTAGGTTACTGAAAACTTCTACTGTATATTTAATAAAAGTATCCATGCTCTGGCAGTGAGATCCAGTTGCAGCACTACACAAGTTTAAAGTTTGCTCATGCCTCAGTGGCAGGCTCTTTTAGCACAGTACCAATGCCCACAGCGCTGTTTGACCTCACCTAAGCAGGTGCTTGATAGCAAGCAACCTCATTACCTGAGCTCTCTGGTGGTCATTTTATTTTCTTTCACAGATCTGCAGACCCCAATTAACAAAAAGCACCAATGCCCCGGCAGATCAGCAACCCGGAAAGCCCTGACTCTCAGTATGTGATATTAACAGACCACTAGAGGCCACACTTGGTACCTTTGTACCAACAGAGACACGACCCTTCCCATTAAAAGCAGGGCTTAATGACTAGTAGAAGATAGAAAGCAGAGGCAGCTCTGGATATTGCAAGATAGCACTGATATGCACGTGGGTCAGGTGGCTGCGATCTGAGCAACAGGAAAATCTTTGCTTGCCCTCACTGTTATCATCCCAGCCCAGGTCCTGGCCTACCCTGCCATCCTGAAGGCACTTCCCCTGCTCAGCAAACCCACAGGTATCCAGTCATCTCCCATAGCAGCCCATTGTCCACAGCAGGGATTCTGGGACAGCCCTGACCTGAATTCTGTATGTGAGTGTAAGTAAGACACTCCTTTTTTCAGAGAGGAACCCTGCAGGGAAGTGGTTCTAAACATTTGCTTCAGATATCAAATGGTACTTGAATAGGAGGAAGATTATTGTTCACCATCTTTCCTTGCTTTTTTCGGATGTATCATAGAATAGTTTGAGTTGAAAAGGGCCTTTAAAGACTATCTAATCCAACCCACCTGAAGTAAGAAGCAGTGACTTTTTCAAGTAGATCAGAGTGCTCAGAGCCCTGTCCAACCTGGCCTTTGATGTAGGAATGAGGCATCTACCACCTCTCTGGGCAACCTGTTCCAGTGGTTTACCACCCATTTTAAAAACTTATTCTTTACATCTATTCTAAATCAACCCTTCTTTGTTTAAAACTGTTGCCCCTTGTCCTATGGTGAAGCCCAGCACATGCTCTCAGGTGACCTTTTTGTAGCCTTTCAGTACATGAGGGGACCCACACAATGCCTGGAGAGGAACTTCTTGCAAGGGCATGTAGCGCCAGGACAGTGGCTTTAAACTGAAACACAGTAGGTTTAGATTAGATATGAGGAAGAAATTCTTTTTGATGAGGGTGGTGAGGCACTGGAACAGGTTACTCACAGAAGCTGTAGACCTCCCCATCCCTAGAAGTGTTCAATAGCAGGTAGGAGGGGGCGTTGAAAACCTGGTCCAGTGGAAGGTGTCCCTGCCCATGGCAGGAGAGTTGGAATGAGGTGAACTTTAAGGTCCCTTCTAACCCAGGCCACACTATATTACTTTGGTAATAAGAGCAGCACTGTGCTACATTCACCTGCACAGCATGCTATGAAGTTAAAAAGGCGCAGAGAAACTGCTTATATTTGACTTGGCCTGTGGCCTCACAGGCCATTAGACATAGCCAGGGCCTTCACCAGTCAGTGTTAAAGTGGTGAGGACAAGGCCAAAACAGCAGTGCCAGGGCAGAGCTGGGGCTGCTGTGATGGTAGAAAGGGAAAGCACATCTGCTAACCCAGGAGAACAGTGGGCACAGGTGAAAAAGCCCTGAGGGCCCTGGCACTGACCAGTTGTGGAAGTAGCTTTTGGAAGCGTGGAGACCCACAGTTTGAACAAAGTCAGGCAATGTGATTCAGACAGAGCATCACAGGAATGCACCATCACAAGTTTTTCTTGTCCTTGTATTCCTCTCCAGTCATCCCCTATCCGGCTGTCTTGGGCTGAAAGACAGGTATCTGCTAGGGAAGGCAGGAGCCTCCCTTGGAAACCCCCTGCCTCCAAATTATTATGATTTTGAAATTAAGCAGCTCTCAGGCAAAAATAAGGGGGTAGGAATAACAGTCCCTTACTAGTGTGTATAACAAGGTAAACCAAAGAACAATTTCTATGGTATTAACCACAAAACAGAATCAGGGACCCCATGGCAGAGATGGGAAAAGGATGGACGGGAGGCTTTTGCTTCACAAACCCCCAGTGGGTAGTCAATCCTTGGTTCCTCTGAAGGGCTCTGAGGAAAAGACCTCGAGCTGCAACAGCAGGAATGAGCAGGAATCCGAGGGGGCAGTGGATGGAAGAGACATGTCAGCAGCTCCGCAGCAGGGGCTGGCACGGCAGGACAGTCCCAGCAGGGCAGGGGGTGCAGAGGGATATGCAGAAGAAGGAGAAGCAGCAGCAACAGAAGCAGCAGCTCCATCTGGGTTATGGCGAACCTCTTTTCTGAGCAACCACAGCTCTGAGAGTCCTCCTCTCCAGCCAAAGAGCGAGATGACAATTTCCCAGCTGACCCCAGTCTCACTCTACCTGCCCCTTCCCCCTGGGTCCAAACTCTTTGTCTTGTCAAGCACCCATAAGTATCAGCAATCAGGTTTCCCTGCAACTGATGGCGAAAATTCTATAGGTGAGAAAGAACAAAGGAAGGACACCTAATCCCCAACACCATCACTACTGCAGGACCACAAGCTAGACCTTTTGACAAAGCATAGAATGTCCTCCTTTAGCTTTTTTGAAAAGGACCCAGAGCAAAACCACAAAGTGGACAAGGCCAATCTGCTGCCCACCTCTAGGGGAGTTCTTTAAATCTCCTGCACCCCTTTCACAGCCTCAGAAGGCTAAAATACAGCCTGGATTTAGAGAAGAGCATGAAAAAAAAACCCACCACTACAAAATGGGTGCTGAGAGAAAAATCATTGTTAAAACCTGGTTTCTTTGTGTGACAGGTAATGCTTGTAAGGAAGAGCAAATACTGAAGTTAATGGGAGACAGTCAATGGAAATGGCACTTTAGCATCAGCCATTTCAGTGTGCAAAAAGGGAAGACTGTTTAATTAAGAAAGTGTTCATTATTCTAAGCTGAAATTTATTATTGGACAACACACAAATGGACTTACATTACCAACACACTCTTACATCCTAGAGTTGCATTTTGATCCAGCTAACTATCTTCTGAACATACGTTGTAAAGTTAATTAAACACCAAGTACATGGTTTCTCATTCTGTTATTTTCTGTAACATTTCAATTAAAGACTGTCTTGGGCATGCTAAAATCACTATGTGAAGAATTCTATGTTTTGTTTTGATTAATAATACAATTTGTTTTCATGGAGCATCTTCCAGCATTCAGCCTTTATGTTCATTTAAAAAAAATACCCAAGAGTAGTCCATAATATTAGATTAAAATATTGTAGAATGTTTTTATTACCGGGGTAAGATACACTATATTGAAGTTATTGGTATAGATCAGGGGTATTTTTTTCTCATTAAAAACATTGGAAGGGTTGAATTGATTATAAATTACAGAGAGCTCAAGCACACCAAGGAAAAACATTAGAGACACAAAATTTCCACATTTCTTTCAGGGACATTAAAAGGGTTCCATGTTTCACATGTTCAGTTACCCACTCTGTCTCTTAAGTTTAAAAATCCCATGACAGCCTTGATATCCCTTATGATTAATATTTGCGGGAAGAGAACAGCAGCAGCAAACAAATTCAGTTTCACAAACCACACTGCCGCAGAGCAATTGTGTAGGGAACAAGTAACATTGCCTACAAAGTTCACAGTGACTCGCTCAAAAGAGCACATGCCATGGTAAGAAACCAAAAGAAAAGTGTAAAAATATTAAGTATATGGTAAAGTGGGAATGAGATAGAAACACAGCTAGGGAAGGAAAAAGAGAAAGGATGTGTAAAGCAGACATAATCCTGTGTGCCTCTACCAGAAAACCAAGGTGGGGTTTTTATACTAAACTCTCCCTCCAATTACTTTCCACAGCACTAAGTCAGTCCACAGCCAGGATCCATGAGACACCTGCTGCCCTTTGTGGTATTACCTGTTTTCACTTATTCCCAAGCCTCACCACTGCGGCATAGTTCCCACACTCTTTCCCTCAGGTTGGTACATATTTTGCATTTTACAGAGCAGCCCTGCAAGCTTTTCCATCAGCCTCCAGTCCCACAGACCAAATCCACCTGGTGAGGCCAGGCAAGGTCTCACCTGTAGCAAGGCAACCAGAAGGGCTACCAGGAACTACCTGGTACAAGCCCTAACACCTGCTTGCTCTGCTGCTCCAGAGCAGAGCAACAAATGGACAGACATTGTGTTTCTGCCAGTCTCTACCTTCCACATGAAATCTAAAACCTAGAGCCTCTCTAAATGGCTGGTTAAGGTCACACAGCTCCCTCAATACTCCTTCCTTTCCCACATTTCAGAGCCTGAGTCAAATGCAATTCTCCCTCCTGCTGATCCTCACATGTAATCAATCAGGGCTGTTTAATCCTCATGGCAGTTAACTAAGCACTGCCTTCCTCCCTGCCTGTCCCCAAGCTGGATAGCAACAGGTACAAGCCAGAAAAGCTGGGGTATTCAGCCTGAATTTAGTAGCCATAAAGTTATCCTTAAAGAATGATTTGATCTTGAATTTCTACTGCTTTATCCACTCTTTCCCAAAAAGTAAAACCCACAATTTCTGCAGCAAAGCAGTATTACAAATATCCTGATTTCTTTGGGCTTGGGGATTTTTTGTTTGCTTTTTCACAAGAGCAACTTCACTCTCCTACCATTGCCAGGGCACTGACCTCCTTAGAAGTTTAAGGAAAGAGTTGTTTAGTTCATGAGAGAATCTGACATCATTTCCAGTTCAGTCAAATTTTCCATGGGGCATTTGAGCTGATTACTCAATCTGTACTCTACTTCTTGTGATGTTTCTCATTCACAAATTAGGGCTAAAACCTCCCTATTGAGTTCTGTCACATATGATGCTTGGAGGCACAACCCCTAAGGCTTTAAATCTTTAACAAACTAGGTAGGAAACTATGATTTGAATTAGCTGAGGAGGTCTGCTCCTTCTTCTCCTTGAAAATAAAATATTTAGCATATTTTCTTCTTTCCCTGAAAATAGATTTAGATTTGAAATTAGCAACAACAAACTTTTTAATACTGTCCATGTCTGGTACATTCTTTTACATTTCATGTGATATGTCAGTCCTTCCTGCAAGGCATACTCATAGACAATATTCTGGAGAACATAAAGTGTGCCTTGCTAGCCTGTTTGATGGTATCTTAAGCTGTTACTTGCTCTGCCCTCACTGAGAAACCAGAATGAAACAGGGAAGTGACAGCAGAAAAACCCTCAACTAGCTCATTATTTTTCTTTCACAGCCAAAGGAAGTTTCATTCTGGGGCAGAAGGAGGTGTAAGTCTGTTTGCCTTGTAAAGATGCACTTCATTTCCACATGCCAGGGGTCGCTCTCTACGGCTCTGGTAAAGCTACACAGACATCAGGAATATTGTGGCCCAAAATTATTAAAGACATTGTAAATGACACATCCTACCTTTCACCCATACAGACATTAAGGAATGAATTTCTAATTCTTCAAACAAGGAGAATTGAGAAGGCAGAGCTACAATTAGAGACAGAATCATCTACCAAAAAGCTCACATTTTCCCTAGCTCCACATTTAAGCTGAAGAACCAGTTCTCTTCTTCCCAGTCACACTTACTTTCTAATTTTCCTTTTCCAGCTATTTATAACCTTTCAAAACACTCAGGAAAATTTATTTAATAGCTTCCCGTAAACCATACTCCTGACAGTAAAACCCCTACATACTGGTGAGTTCAATTTGTATCCAGCCCAACAACTTTTAACAATGCAGTCTCCTGCTTAAAATTGCACTGAAAGAGCACATAAAACAGCACACACAGTACCTTTACCATCTTTTTATCAAAACTTCTAAGAATAGGAGCCGAAAAAGCAGTCTTTATGAACAAATGGTCTAGCAAACCTCACACAGAATAGGTATGTGCATATATTATTCTTTATATTTAACCATGTATAGCCAAAAAATTAAAGTGTCTTCCCTTTTGGATAGAAGTTGCAGAAAAAATATCTGCCATAGAAAGGCAGAGCCTGCACTCATGACTCTGCAGTACAAAGTTTAAATAGTCTACTTACATTCCAAGTGATAAAGGACAAGAAATTTAGTGAACTGCTTTGAATTGTCACCTAGATGTGAGAATATTTAACTATCTGTTTTGTAGTACACAAGGCAGATGCCCAAGTAATTCTAATATCATGGATTAGGGAATTTTGTATCTTACTCTCTGAAGATTTCTCAGAATCCAAGCTAGATATTTTAAAAATAAAAAATAAAAAGAGGAATAAATCTGCACATTGAATCTCAATCAAGTTAGAGTAAAGATTTCCTGTCACCTGAACACATTGTAAAAAGTTAATAAAAGCCATTAAGACAGTTCCATAATTATAGTCAATATTTATTTAAACAAATGCCTGCATTTATAGAGCAAGCAATGCATACTTTGGAGAGAGGCATGTGTTTCCTAGTAACTGACTTTCTACTTGCTGCTATCAAGCATCGAGACACATGACACTTATTTGTGACTGGGACAAAGGTTAAACAGCTCTATCATTCATTCTACATTTTATACTTCCATTTCCTTTTTTACCTGTATGAGGTTTCTTAAAAACAAAAAATTCACAAAAAGGAAAGTGTCTGTGCATCTATATATAAATATATATAAGACTGTTTGTAAATACAGAAATATATACTAGCATATACCACTGCCCTGTACATTTGCACTTGTGTGCAATTATACATTTGCTCTTTCTTATAATAAATTTAATATTGCTGCATCATCTCTCACACTATCTGAAATACTATTGGGATAAATACTCCTGCAACTGTTTATGCTTTTTGCCAAGTTTTCCTTTTTATCTGGATATACAGAACTTCAAAGAGCAACTCCTCTGAACAGATTCTGTTCCTGACAGGTTATTTGAGATGCATGTTAACAAGCTGCTAGTATCATTGATTAAAGCTACTCTACCCAAGCATTATTTACTTGAGCTTCAGGAGCACTTCTGCAAAGTTCTTTGAACCTGGTCAGTATAAGAGGATTCTACTTCAAGTAGTATTAGATGCTATTCTACTCAGGTTTCCATTCTTCAAAAATTCCAGTAAAAATACTCCCATATAGCCTGATTTATGAAACTAATCAGCTCAGCTTGGAATTACATGCAGTTTTCCTCTCTCAGCAGTCATAGAAGACTCCTCTAAGATCCTTAAACAGGATGTTGCTCCTTTGCAGAGAACACATGAAAAGCTTCACTGCAGCTCTCTTTCCTTCTTGTTCTCACTTCTTTTTTCTTGTGTGGGTATGTCCTGGCCCCTGCATCATCTCTCCTGCTCCTGGTTTCCGAAAAATGAGCTTCACCTCTCCTCTTGCACCCCACATTCTTCCTGTTTGGGAAGAATTGCTGTTTCAGTTTCTTTCCCTCCCTGCAAACCTACTGTCCCTCTAACATTGCTGCCCCCTCCTTACAAACGTCCCAACAGTGGGAAAACACTCCCACCACAGCCTGCCATGCAAGTGGCAATTTCTTCCTCTCATTTAGATTCAAAAGCCAAACACAGCTAAAAACTGTTCTGTGTGTTAAAAGAGGCTGACTGATCACTTTAAAAACATGATCAGTAGTCAGAAAGAAAAGGACCTCAAATGACCAATTAAAGACTTCTTGTGAAAATGGAGATAGTGTTGCAGGACATCCAGGCAAGGCACACAGCTGAGTTCAGCAGTCGCAGAATATTGTGAGTTGGAAGCATCATCAGGTCCAACTTATAGCCCTGCACAGGACATCCCCAAGAGTCACTCCATAAGCACTGAATTGTGTGTGTTCATGAGCTTTTTTTCTTTTTTCAGTAATTTCAAACAGAAAGATGCTGAGAAAGCAACGATTTTTCAGAAATATTTTAGTACAAGGCAAGCTAAATAAAGTGGCCACATGATGCCAGCATTGTCTGGGAAACAGCAGAAAATTCCATTCCTAATCAAAGTATGTGGATTAGTTTCTTTTGCATTCTAGCCATGGGGTTTTTTAAGTTTTCTTTCTTTTTTCAAGTTCTCATGCACACATCCACCCTTTCACCTCTCATTTTGCTGCAACCTTTTCATCAACACTCTTTACAGCCTGCTTGGATCACCCCATGAACAGCATGAAGCTCCCCACTTTTTATTCTTCCAGCACTACAGAGTTTCAGCAAGCCTATTCTTAGCCATCTCATGACTCTCACCCCCTCCAGAGCTTGTTTCTCCTTTCTGCTTTGCATACCAAGCATCAACTCAAACTTTCTGCTTTACGTACAAGGAAACCCCACAGAATGATGCATTGCAACCTCACTACTTGGGTTTACATTTAGCAGAAGTCTGATTGAACTTTCAGGTCATTACAAATTTTGATCTGGATTGCTGGATAGAAGAGAATAAGGGTGGTTTTTTCCCTCCAAAACAGAGTCCTCCTGCTCACTACTGTTTCTCAGTTCAAAATTGTCTTGCAAGAATATCCAGAGTATATTCTTGCTTCCTTCCATGAGACCTTGCTTACAGCTTTGAGATGTACACACACTTTCATCATTTTTCCTTAAATGTTGAAAACCTTCAGAAAGAGCATAGAACTAGAACCATAGAATCATTTAGGTGGAAAAAGACCTCTAAATATCATCAAGTCCAACCATTAGCCCAGCACTGCCAAGTCCACCACTAAAATATATCCCCGAGTGCCACATCTACACATCTTTTAAATACCTCCAGGAATGATGACTCAACCACTTCCCTGGGCAGACTGTTGCAGTGGTTGACAACCCTCTCCATAAAGAATTGTTTCCTAATATCTACTCTAAATATCCCCTGGTGCAAATCTAGGCTATTCCCTGTCATCCTCTCATTTGTTACTTGGGAGAAGAGGCAAACTTCCACCTCCCTACAGCTTCCTTTCAGGTTGCTGTAGTAGGAGAGAAGGTCTGCAGTAGCCCACTGGCTGAGCCACATTCTCTGCTTCTGGCAAAGCTAAATTTTTCAATAATTTGGTCCCTCTGCTGTGAGACCATAACCTAAAGAATTCTGAAGACATTGTTACACTGTTAAACAGAAGCTTTTTTTTTTTAATAAAAATGAAAGAGACTAAGCACTTCTTGTTTTTGCAGTGATATCCTGGAGATACAGACTTTCTCCTCAAAGATCCATGTGTACATGCCCACACTTTCATAAGAAAAAATTCTGGGTGGAAGAGTTCTTATATTTTTAACGCATTTGAGATACATTGATTGGCAGCCCAATTGCACACACTTTGACCTACCCAAATAAAATTACTCTCAGGTCTGAAGCTGTAACTTGAACTTTAGGCTGAGCCATACTTGTCTCCCCTCTCTCACCCTTCAACAGGGCCTTGCTTTGCTTGCCTTCACTTCTCACAGTGGTGCACTGAAACAGAGCAAAAGTACACCCACACCTGCCCTTCTCAAGAAAAAAACTAGCAAATCAGAACAGCAGAATGTCAAATCTCACATCTTTTAGAGGAGAAGTACGCAACACCCAAGGTCAGACATATCAGGTACAGATATTTGGCACAAGGATAAATACTTTCCTTTGAAAATCCTCAGCAGAGATTAACTGGGGTCTTTATTCAGCTAGACCTGCCATACAACCCTGGTATTCATCTCTCCTCCTACCAAGTAAAATATTTCCAATGGCTCACAGCCATGCTGATCTCTAGACTTGCATCCGGGCGTAACAGAAGTTGATCACTGTTACCTCAGACTCTGGGGAATTGTGTCAATGCAGATTTCAGAAGTGTATTCCAATTCCCTTCACAGCAACAGGAGGATGAGAAAAGGTACATTTACGTGTTTGATTTCCTCATTATATTCCCCAGTGCTTTAACAAAAGTGGTGCTTTCAAGGAGGAAGGTGCTAAAGAGAGCTGGCCAACAGCAGCCTCCAGCACTCCCAGCCTGTTAGCTCAGCACACAAGGGCAAAAGGAATTTGCTTTGGTGGAAAAGCCAGAGCTTTAACCCATCGGGATCTTATTTAGTGTTGCCACCAACAATGACCAGTTGCAATACACTTTGTCCTAGTACCACATCTACATTTCCTATAGCTTTGAAACTGCAACCACCACATTATTTTCTAGACCTTCAACTAAAAACCTCTATTCTTTCTACGCAATGGGACAAGCCCATATTAGAAGATGATCAGTGCAAATTCAGATAGAGCTCTTTGTGTGGAGCCTACTCCACAAGTTGAGCATATGATGAGGTGGAAGAGCTGGGTTAAGTGACATGAGGCAGGAGAGGGCCAAGCCTGGTTACTGCTCATTGTCAGGACCCTCCCCGAGATGTCCCACCAGTACTGGTGAGGCACAACAGCTGCTCCTATCTCTTTGAGCCGGATTGATGAGAACAGGAGTAATGTCCATGTCCTGACCCCACAGATGCCAGCTTGCAGATGGGACTGAATCACAATCCGTGGAGGCTCTGGGTGCCGTAGTGCTAGACTACCCATTGATTTCAACTTTACACTGTGTTTTGGAAAGCCTCATCGTTTCCCTGTAGCCCCACCATTTCTCGAAAAAACAAGCTAGCATGCCTAATTTCCACAGTTCTGCAACAGGCAGGTGTACTTTCCAATAGATGAATGGCATCTGCCCTGGAGGCAGATCCCACTTCTCCTGGAGAGCCACAGTATGCAGTTATGCCAGAGCCAGGCAATAAAGCCAAAGGACCTTCGTGTTCTTGGCCACTGCTCATAATTCCTTCATATCAGAGAACACCCAACAGTTCTTCTACAAACATTTTTTTTTAGTTAAAAACACAAATGAACTTTCAACACATTCAGCTTTCACATGCTGAATGCCTTCTGCCCCACAGGTATATGCCATGATTTTGGGGCACTTCCAGGATGATGGGACAACAACCAGTTTGTTCATGATACAAGCATCCATCATAACTTTTTTCACTTCATGATAAATAAGGCATCTCTGCTATTTGATTTACCCAGACATTTTTGTTTCAACACTTAGAGCATTTGAAACAACTTCACCTTGTAAGAAAACTTTTTAAATGTTGTGAAAGGGAGGAGGACAGCTGCTCAAGCAGGCTGGATGATCCTGTTTCACATCAGAAATCTGAAAATGTGACATAATTGAAGCGTCTGGAGAGTATTACAATCACCTAGGGTTCATTGTCTAGCACTCAGTACCACATAAAGGAAGCTGCCTGTTAAGTAGGGAAAGAAAATGGTTTTGCATCAAAAGGTGCATCAGTATAAATATAATACACAAGTGTCAGCTTCTGCCTTTTATTGAGACAATGAAGAGAGCAGAGAGCCCATCTTAATGTGAAAAGCTTTATGATTCTGCCAGAAAGACAGCAAATTTGAAAGTCACAAACAAAAAAATGTAACTCAGAGAGTCTTTGCATGAGCTGAATTCAGTTACACCTTACAAGAAGTATATTTGGTTATCCTAAAAATCCCAGAAATGCAACTTAAGTAGTGCCAGAAATTTCTGGGATTTTTTTGTTCTCACCTACTAACATCAATTGTTGAAGAAGATAGAGCTCTGTAACTCTGTTTTTCTTTTTATTTACCAATCTGTTCCTTTAAAAAAGGAATTTCAAGTCTTCACTGAATGCTATATAAAACTTATAAGCTGACAAAATGCTGATCAGTACTAAGGGGTTTGCTATTACTTCAAGAAGAGACGGGGGAAAATAACAAGAATTTCATTTTACAACTGAGGTATTTGTCTTATCCGTAAAGCTAAATCATTTAAAATACTCATATCTTGGCTACCATATGGTTTTCAACACCAGTGAAATGGAGAATACTCGGAATGCAGTTGAAGTGTTTTTCTAACAATTATTCTGGTGCAGATAGCAACATATTGTTATATGCTTAAGGTTATGACAAGTATCTGTCATAACGTTACACACAAGCATGTATTTGATGTGTATCTTTTCATATAGCTCTGTGTCAGCTGGCTATTTGTCCACACTGTGTTGACACTGGAAGAGAGTTAAGTGTCCCCTATCATATCATGGTATTGCTTCAGTTTCCTGGCAAAGATGCATAATAAAATATCTGCCAAAGAAGCTTTGCAGAGTCTCTGGCAACTACTTCGCTTCCTTAAGCGACATGGCAAATCTTCGCTAGCAAACCCAGAGAATGCAGATATGTCTGTTTGGATTCCTACCCGAGTTCATGGCAGAATTCTTTTAGCTTACAACCTGCCAGGAGCTGGGACGTTTGTTTGTGCATCACTTAGCACAGCGAGGTCCCAGATCTATAGTGCAGAGCAGCAGCAACATGTAAGAGCAGAGGTTTCCTCTTTATCCGCCCCAAAGCCCACCTGAAGGCACTACATCGTCTGCAACAGTGGGCTTGACTGAACCACTCGTGCAGCCCACGGCTAGCCTGCATCAGAGCCAGGAGCTCAGGCTCCTGTCACTGCGAACCTAGCTCTGAGGGTCAGGGACGCAAAGTGAGGGAGAAGGGAAGTGGGAAACATTGCATTGTTCACAGAGGTTATTTGCTGCTTAAAACCTTGATTCATGGGGAGTTCCCCTTGAAAACAGAGAAAACTGTAAAACCACATAGTAAAACCATATTGTAAAAACCCTGAACAAGTGCATGACAGAAATTCTTGGGTGACTTTCAGGAAGTTACTGTGAACACCCCCTCACGAGGGGAGCAGTAACGTACACACTTGCCTTGCACCACAGTGCCTGATTACATGGCCACTCCTGGAGAGAGGACAGGGTCCAGACAAACTAGTGCAGCTCTTCAGGTGTGCTCACTATGGCACTGCTGGAGATACTTGCCCAGAAGAGTCTCCAATCCTGACCTTCAAGCAAGCTCCTTATGACCAACATGCACACAACACATGGACAAGGCAGATTTAAACAGTACAGGTACATGAGGCTCCACATTTAAAAGGGTTCCAACTGTCCCAGATGTATCCATGTCACGAGGAACCAGCACAGTTTCTTCCCCCCACCATGTGCTAGGTAACACAAGCACACACAGTACATCTGCTCTGCCTAGAGTTACCTGGACTGACAAGATCATCTGCCCCTGAGAGGGGTGTGTTTTCACTCCAGAACTAAAATCAGATAACATTCTCATCATGATTGAGCAACAACACCGATTTGTGTATTTAGGTCCCTCAGTATGTTCATCCAGCACTGAAATATTTTGATCATCATTCATTGACAAGGACATGTGACACAAGGAATGCATCTCTTAGGCTTGAATGTCTTGACAGCGTTCAAGAGAATTAAGAGGCAGTATTGATTATTCCTGCTGGAATCAATTCTTGTGACTGGCAGTAAATCAAATCAGATTCAAACTGTGACTTGGATACCCTGAAGCATGACACAGTTATTTCAAGCTCAGATAGAATTTGTTTCTATAATTTATATCCCCACCATTTTTGTGACTGTGCTTGCTGGTATGGCCATGTAGTTGCTGCCCAGAGCCCCCAAGAAGAACAAGGCACCCTGGGGCCATACTACCACAGCATCATACAGGCACAGCACTTGCTCATACACCCTCCTACCCACCAGCCACACAGCAGGCAAACTGGCCAGTCTCAGACTGAGGCAGCTAGGACTTGGTTCACCATCAGCAGCAGTGGAGTAGTCCAGGTGATGTAAGAAGGAGTAATTCACAAGCTATGACCTCTTTGGAAAGGGTATGGTCATAGGTAAGCCTACAGTATTTAATCTGGAGTGTCGCCAGACCATCACTTGAGAACTTTTTGTTAAGGAGGTAATCAATGCCCCATCAGCACATAGCCAGCTGCACAGGACCAGGTGATATAAAACCATGTAAGACCTGTGGCCTTGCAGCCTGGAAAGTCAACCACATCCTGGGCTTCATCAAAAGTATGGCCAACAGATTGAAGCAGGAGCCTCTGCCCCTCTATTCTTGTCTCCTGACATCCCCCCTGCAGTGCCGCATCCAGCTCTGGGGTGTCCAGCATAAGACAGGCCCAGAGGAGGGTCACAGAGATGATGCAAGGGCTGGAACATCTCCCACATGAGAGAGTTGGGGTTATTTAGCTTTTAGGGAAGAGAATGTTACAGGGAGACCCTATAGCAACCTTCTGGTACCCAAAGGGGGCCTAAAGAGAAGACTAGAAAGGACTCTATCAGGTAGTCTAGTGATAAGATGGAGAGTAACAATTTTAAACTGCAAGATAGCATTTCAGATTAGATGTTAGAAAGAAAATATTTACTGTGAGGGTGCTGAGAACTGATTTGCCCAGAGAAATTATGGATGCCTGGAACGAGTTGCCCAGAGAAACTATGGATGCCCCAACCCTGGAAGGTTCAGGCTGGATGAGGCCTTGAGCTACCTGGTCTATTGGAAAGTGTCCCTGCCAATAGCAGAGGGGGTTGTAACAAGATGATCTTTAAGGCCTCTTTCAACCCTAACCATTCTATGATTCTATGTCATTTGCTCCTTGTGGAGAGCAACGGAGGAAGTGAAAGCACTGACTTGGTCAGGGGAAAGAAAAAAACAACAAAACTGATGTTGGTCACTTCTTGGTCAAAGACGGAAATTTTTTTAAGTCATAATGAAATCAAAGTGTGCTCTGTGCATCAGCCATACGTGTAGTGAGCCAAACAGCAAATTCTTTCAAAGACCTTCTAGTCCTACTCCCTTCACATCCATAAGTACACTTTCTCTAAATCAATATATACACTAGCTCCTATGCATGAGATTAGTAAGCCATTAAATATTTTTTATTTTAATAAGTAATGAAACAAGGCATTCTGCATAGAATACAGAATTTCCCAGTAGGATAGTCACATTTTCTTTTGGTGTAGTTGCTCCAATTAATATATTTTTTGTTCAGGATTGAGTCATCACAAATAACAGCCTAGAAATTTGCTCTGCTTGTGAGTGGAGTGCCTTCTACAAACTACTTTGAAAGTGAATTTCGACTGGTGTTTAGAGTATAACTCATTCCTATTGTCACAAGTATTTACCCTACACATTATCTGAGAAATATCAAAATCTTCATTACAGCAGATGTTTAGGGATTTTTTTAATTGACTAAATGAAAATTCTAAAAACAGCAATCTATTTTTGCTGGTTTTTTGGGTGTGAGTTAGTTGACATCAGCCTGCAAAAATTAAGATTTTTGATACTCTCCAAAAGTGCTGCACAGCAACTGTGTTTGGTATCCATAGAAAGCTGAATTCTGGCAAGCTTGCACACCCTCTCACACCAAGGAGGAATGGACAACATCCCTACACATGCAGCCCACAAAGGCAAAACAGATGTTTCAGACCATGGTGTCCTGTCAGAGATATTCCCCACAAGGTGAAGCACTGCCTCAAATAAGGCAGTTAAGCAATGCAGAACTCCTTTGTGTTAACACAACGGGCCCAGGTGAAGCCTTCTCTTCCCCAGTGACACAGCAGTTGATGTCTGCCCCAGCAGAGGAGGGGGCTCTGAGTCTCACTGAGCACCTCCACCTCTGGCCCCAGTTCCTTCCAGCCCCACTTCAGATTCTGTGCCAAGGCCCATGCCCCAGCAAAACCTGAGTCAAGAGCACTCCACAAACAATTCACCTGCTCTTCACATCACCATGATGGAAGTAGCCATGTTTAATGGCCAAAATGCTGAAAGCACAGATTTCTTAAAACCAAGGAATAACATGAAAAAGTGCACAGACATGCTCAATGCAAAAGCTTGTGAAAGAATCTTAGTCAGAAAAATCATTTGCAACTCTGTAACAGATATAGACCACTACTAATCACAAAAAATATGATAATTCAAAAGAAATCCATGAACAAACTTTTTTTCTCCAAAATATTTCCATAATCATGTTTTGGCATTCAGAACCTAATGTTCTTCTTTTGGTAGAAGACTTCAACATATATCTAAACTTCAGTATGTCCACCAAGCTGTTCCTTTGAACAGTCACCTTCAGAGCACAAGGCTTTGAGCTGCTTCTCTGATATTGTGACAAGGACGAGGCATGGATTAAATTCATGAACTCAAAGTGCGCAGGAAAAAATGCATAAATGAGATACCAGGGTTTGCTTCATCAGTCAATTAAAGAGGTAGGCTGTGCTTAATGAAGAAAATTCAGGACAGCAGTCCATTTTAAGTAATTACTGAAAATAAGAAAGTTTCCAATCCTGTGGACATCAGAAAGTGGTCTATTCAGCCTGTTCAGATGGCCTTAAAGGTCAAACCAACACAGGGGATTTGCTTGGACATTTCCAAATGCCTGCAAACCCACCCCTGCAGAACATCTCCACCAGACCTGGAATAAACAAAAGAGGAGGTGGACAAAGAAGCGAGAGGGAATCATACCCTTTATTGAGCAGATGTAAGCAGAGCGAGGCACTGCTTACCAGGGATCACGAGCACCCTGTCCCTGGGGTCAGGCACTCCTGGGAGCAGCTCCCCTGCATCTCCCCTGAGCTCAACTCATGCCCTTCCTCCCGCACTGTGATCACACCAGCCTCCCTAGCTTCTCACATATGCTTCATCAGACTCCTGTAGCTCCCAGACACCTATTACCAAGATAATTAAATACCATTCCATTTAATTAATAAGTTCCCTCAGAAAACACAAATATATGCATGGGGTTTCTCCTGCAGCCTTGTATAGGTCAACAGATTACTGGTCTGGACTGATTAGACTTTCAAAACTTGCCTCCTGATGGGCCGTTCCTGGAAGGGCAGGACTAGGCAGCAGTTACGAGAATCTGTGTCAGCAAAGCCATTACTTAACCTGGCACTGCTCACACCCTTGGCTGCCTGCCTCTGAGGTCCCTCCCTTGCCTGCCCTCAACACCACCAAAAGGAAAACAAAACAAAGCAAAATCCAAGAGGCAGCGGACAAGAAGGCTTTGTGACCCTGAAGGCTCACTCATTGACCAAGTAAACATGCTGGGAAAGGCTCTTTAGAGTAACTGACAGCTGGGGAAATATGAAGGGTCAGAGCATAAGAGAAAAGATTGAGTTGGAGGCACTGTTTCTCACTAAAGAATGTGAACATGGGTTTGGTGTATTTTGTGCTTTTTGTTTGCTGTTTTTTTTTTTTTAATTCTGCTCTTTTCTGCACAGGGACCCAGCCTTAACCAAGCCAAAGCTGGTTTAAAAGAGGTGTTAAAGTCATGATTCAGAAGTTCTGGTTTTGAAGTTATTGGCTCACACAGAGATTTCCTGCGTGACCTTGGGCAAGTCATTTGTCTGTACGACACTTCAGCTTCTAATCCATAAGGCAAAGACAATGCCTTACAGGCAAGTTATGAGGTTATTAGTGACTGCAAATAGCCATGATGACGGGAAGCAGAGGGGCAATCAGGCATATATGGAGATTCACCTCCTGCAGGATCCTGATCCCTTGGTGTTTCTGTCTGAGATCAAACTTCCCACAAGTAAAATGGCCACTGTCTAATGAACACTGATTTCGGGGCATGTTTCAGCCTCTCACACTGAAATTGCATTTATTATTGAAATATGGCTAAATCAGAATAAGATGGACTCGGAGTTCCCCCCTGCACAGAAAAGTTCTCCAGCAGCTAGGGAGAGAAAAACCTCATCAACCTCTTTGGACTTCACCTTCCTGATACCACTCTCACTTTTCAGACTTTTCTCCTTCTCCATTTTCCCTCCTGTTAGAAGGAATACAAACATTCATGATGCCCTGGTTATAAAGGGTGGTTAAATATTAAATTCTGCAGACTAGTGGGGAAGCAGATGCTCTCCAAGTCATTTTGAGGTTTAGTATTCTGTTCAAATTGCACAGCCCTGTTTAAATAAAAGCGTAGACAAACATCCACCATCATGAGCCTCCCATGAGGGTCCCCCACCTTGCCCAGCAATTCCTTGGCCCCCCAGAGTGTGTCCTAATCAGCTCATCATAGTGATGCACCAGAGCCCTCACCCACACCTGGAGTACAGTCACAGAGGGAGCCACACAAAGTGTCCCTCATAAGGATGCAGCTGATTTCTGGCCCAGTTGTACTTCAGCCCCCAGCGCTACAGCCCTGCCCCAGGCATGGGGAACACACCCTGGCAGAGCTGACTCCTCTCCAGCACCGAGGTGGATTCCTCCATTTTATTAAAACAATTGACAAGTCTTTCTCTCAACAAAGTGTTTTGTTGAATAAATCCTGAACTGCTCCAGTCAAGAAGAGGCTCTACTAATTTGTAGAGCTTTTTTTGGTCAATTCATACTGTATGATTGCTCACTGGGCATGTTTATGATGCTTTACGGAAAGAGTTATAATACATGAAGTCATAAATTAGGAAAAATCCAGTAAGTAGTCGTTAATTAATAACTTCAACCCATTGCAGGCCTTTGACCTTTGCCGCCTTGAGCTGGAACCCTGAAAATAATCATATTTTCTCTCTATATATTTCTTAGTTTTAGAAAGCATCCCAACTTGTGCTATTTCTTTTTAAAAGCTAAAAACAAAGGGAGTGAGTGGACTCCAACCCTAGAATCTAAAACATACAACGCTCTGTGCTGACAAAACATCCCATGCTGTAAGTTTCTGGATCATGACTAATTTAACATCATTACTTGAATGATGGTGTTGACTGAGCCATTATTCCAGATCACAGAAGACAGGCATGCAAGTCAGAAGTGATGGCTGAAAATATTCCCAAGTACTAATGTCTAAGATTTTGAAATCCTAGCCTCCACTTGGAGTTAAATCACTGATCAGCCAGTTGTAAGGCAGAAAGAAATACCACAGCAGCAATTCGTGTTCCCACTCTGGAAGCTTAGTAACTGATCAGGCTAACATTGGAATAATTATGGAGGATCTCACCAGAAACATGAGTGCCTATGAATTGCACTTGCTTTTTCAAGACAGCTTCATAACATATGTTGTTTGCATTTCTGTGCTACACAGAAGACCACACTAGGAGCCACAATATAGTTGTCTTTCAAACCTTCAATCCTCTTAGACAGCATATTTTAAATTCTTAGGCCAAGTTTTTGGGAGCAGCTAATAATTTTGCTGCTCTTCTTAATGTGTCTTAGAAGGACAAGTTGTAGGATCTGAGTACCTGCTCTGTGAGAAGGGAGTTCTCTCTGACTGGAGTAATTGGAAAACCTAAAATTTCGTGGCTAATTTTTGAAGATACACCGGGGCACAGCATTGTCTTATTTAGAAGCCTAGAAAATTGTGCATCTTCTTTAACTTCTTTTATTCAAGAAGTCAAAATAAAAGTGGAAATTTAAACAGAAACCCAGAGACTTTGGCTTGGCGCATTCCTGTAGTGTTTGTCAGCGAGGAGGGGAGGAGTGCAAGAACTGGAACCGGCGCAGCTCACAGGAGGTGTTGCAACAACAAGCATTTCTGTGCCCCAGGCTCGCCCTGGCTCCCAAACAGCTCCCGTACACACCACAGCCACTGAGTATCGGTCAGGCGTGGTGCAACCAGCTCCCAGTCTGGGCTCCGTGAAGAGGTGAGGAGGGAGAATCGGAACCAAAGGGACTCAGGGGGCTCTCAGACACAGTGCTCATGCTGACAGCACTGTCAGGCACTCGGCACAGGGGGAACAACCTCCCTTCCAGGGCTGGCATCAGGCACCCTGTCCCCACGGCTGGCCAGCGACATACGTGCATACCCAGACTCTTCTGCCACGGAGGTGATGTTTGCCGGAGCGGCTTTAACAGAGAACCGTAGTTAGTGATCACCCGCTTCCCCTCTCTCACAGCCTATCAACCGTGAGCGGACTCTGCACTGCTACCTACCATCGCGGGCTAAGAAAGCACCACGATTCCTCCTCCTGCCCCCATATCCACATCACAGACAGATAAAACGAGCCAAGTACGTGTCAGCAATAAACGGAGGTGATTAGGAACAGCATACCACAAGCAAGTGCAGAATGGCCCTTCAAAGACATGGGAACACCTCAGCAATTGAAACAAGATGCTAAACACAAGGTTGACTTCTCCAGAAACAAACAGCACAAGCTAAGGAAAACAAACAAACAAACAACAACAACTAAAAAAAATAAATAAACAAAACAACTCTAAACAGTTCTGCCACTTGCTCTTTTGTGTACATCTTTACATCTTGGTTTGGATTTCAGGCTGAGATCAAATTCCTAGGATAATGAAGGCCTTAGGCAAACAAACAGCAGCAAGAGAATTACACTGAAATAGGGAAGAACACCTGGGAAATGGGAAGGAATAACCACCTTTGTAAGCAGGCACTGAAAAAATGTTCTCTTAAGCTATGTATGGCAAGTCCTGCATGCCAGCACTGCATGTGTTTGATAAGAGATGGGGTAATGGAAAGCCAAATCAATTCCATTCTGCTTACACTTAGAGGGACAGAACTTCCTTGTAACTGCAGCCAAGCAGCACACAAAAAACTTATTTCACACCTCTATTTGGTGCCTAGAGGTGAAAGATTTATTTGCAGATCTGTGGACCTAACAAATCTGCAAAATCAAAGTGGTTTTGAGGGTCAGTCCTATTCATGCTACTGTCCATAATTAACAGGCTGACTAGCTCACTATCCAGAGTCACAGCTACAAAAATGCTTTGTCTTCCCTAGGCTCCCACCAAGTGCTAACTATGGCACTTAGCTATTAACTAAGTTATTTCACACATATTAAGAGTACCCCTCTTTTGTAAAAAAACCAAGGCCCAGGCTCAAACACTTATTAAACTGGGCTGTTTTGTCAGAAGGAAATAAAACTATAATTGCTCTGGGAAGGCCATTATGTCTGTCCATAGCTACTACCAGTTAAATGGGTACGGGCAAACAATAGAGGTAGCTTGAATTAATTAACAAATACTCCTTTAGAAGTCACACTGACATCAATTATTTATCTCTTCATGGATGGATTAGGAAAAATAAGGGCATGAAAGAAGCTGCAGTTGAGTCAAATGATTCCCAAAAAATCAGGACAAAATAAATAAAGCTTAAATAAATTTTGCACTGCATAACCACCAGAAAAGGTACTTGCTGCCTGGAGAACATATACAGAAATGAGGAATAATTTTACCTTTGGGGTTGTTTTTACCACCACGTGCTTTCTTACCAATAAAAGAATCAGCATACAAGCACTCTCTCGGTCGCAGCCATAGAAGGCACATCCCATCAAATCTTTCTGTCTCTGTTTCTGTCTCTAGATGAGACCAAAAAAAAAAAATGCACAAATCTATTTCCAGGCCTTTTATAACCTGAAGGGGGCACCTCAGAGTGCACTGAACTCTTCTTCACAGGTGATTCTCCCTTCTACATCACATTGATGTAACTACACACAGCCTCTTCCAATTTCCTCAGCACTCCTGTTGCCTCTCCCTCCCAATGAAGCCCAGATGGGCCACTTGACATTGTTCACCCCAGTTCCTTTAAAGAAGTGCAGGTGACTTAACAGCAAAGGGGACTTACACTGCAATAATGGGAAAGAGAGTCTGGAAATACTCAGCCCTGCAGAAAAATCTCATGGTATTAAGGATGGGGCCATTTTGTCTGAGCTGGGGGTGGGTCAGCCTCCACAAGCTGTATCCTGTGTTGCTAGAGTCAACAAAGCCAAGTCCATTGACTCCAGTGGGCCCTGAACCCAGCTCCAATGGAGTGTGACCAAAACTTAGCCTGTTTCTTGACACATACTGCTATAATTCAAACAGCACAAGCTTTCCATGATTAATTATCATCTCCGCCTTTCCCCAACTCTCAGGCTTTGAACAAATCGACAGAGTAATTAGCATGGGTTGGGAAGGAGAAATCTGTTAGCAGTGATATGTACCCACAAACACATGTGCTAACACACATTAAATTAATTGATGGGGCTTAGCACCATGATGATAAATACTGAGGCAGTCAGCTATGACAAAGCAGTTTTTCATGTTCTCCTTAAAAAATAAACAGAACTTCCAGGTATTGTGTGTCATATCAGATGTAGAAAACAAAGTTACTCATGACTTAAGTTCATGTCCACTAACTGGAAGGCAGTAATAGTCAGCCACACCTGAAAACTGGGCTGGAGAATAAGACATAAAAAGTAGCCCACGGGTTCTGGTATACCTCTGACAAATACCAAAGGTCTTATGATTGTTACTGTTTTTCTTAGCAGTGCCAAGTATCATACAATTAAGACAATCCGGGCTCTCATTAAAACAAAATTAAGTTCCCGGAGCTCAGAAGTGCTTCAAAGCAGGTATCTTTTAAGAATCAAAACCAAAGGCAAGTGAAACCTGAGTTTGTGAAAACATGTGTGCTTACATCAGTTTTACAAGCTCAACTGCTAATTTGTGTGTGTGTGTGTTGGTGTTAGAAATACTGGAAGCTTTGTAGGATACACACTCATCAGAGCTAAACATAGACATGAATGAGAAAGCAGACATAGAACCACAGAGGAGTTTGGTTTGGAAGGTAGCTTGTCATCTCATCCAATCCCCCTGCAATAAGCAGGGGTACCATCCACTGGACAGGTTGTCCAGAGCCCTTGAATGTTTCCAGGAGTGGGGCATCCACCACATCTCGGGACAACCCGTTCCAGTGCCTTGGGACCCTCATTGTAAAAAAACCCTGCCAAACACCGAGGCCTAAACCATTACAGAACTTGTTTTTCTAGCCCATAAGAATTGGCCAATTGCAAGAAAACTGCCCCAAGAAGCATCATACTGAGAGTCCAGATGTGCTCCCATACAGCTGGTGGGACATCCTAGGCATGGGTAAAGGAATATTAGAAAAAATTAACAAGCCTACAACATGATGCTTAGGAGGTGTGAGTCAGCCAGCACGAAAATTGGTGTTAATCTCTATATGCGTAGAAGCATAAGCCCTAACACAGGACAGCTAAATCCACTCTGATCTTAGGTTTAGTGCTACAGAGTGCTCATGCTCACCCTATACTAAAAACTCCAATATTAATTGGAACAAGCTGTTGTGCGCAAGCATTTTCCAGTACTCCTTGTCACATGCAGTCCATTCACTTTTCTAAAACCTCAGCCATGCAGCTGGCCAAAGCAGGACATCTGCTCATGCTGTCTCTTTGCTCTCAGCAGTGTGACTCACTGATGGTGTGGAAGCCAAAGGCTCCCTGGCCAAAGCTGTGTCATGCCCTATGTGCTGGATGGGCAGGTCTCCATCCCCTCATCAGCTCCTCACCACCAGGCTCCTGCCACATCTCCCCTCACACAGCCTGGGCCTGAAACCCTTAAATTCAGGGAAGTGCTGGGAACAGAGAAGCAGACAGCCAGAGAGGTGGCTGGCAAAAAGCCAAGGACTCTAGTTTTTCTTTCAGTATGAATTTCTTCAGTTCAGCTCAAATACTGATACAGCCATTAAAAGCACAGAAATAAAAACTCCCTCTTGGGTCATCTTGTCCACACTTCTGGAAGCCAGCTCAGAGAAGGACAGTATAGCCCATCTAACAGCTGTTGTATTTACTATTAATTTACATTATTTATTTACTATTTTTTTAAAGAGGATTCAATGAAAAACAATGAATCAACACGTAATACCAGATTGGCACACTTAATACCTTGTCTAGTCATTTGTCCAGTCTTCTGTGAATATCCTGACAAAAGGGGCCTCTTCCTTCAGGACTTTGCCCTCCAGGACATTGCCTTCTATAAACACTTTCCTAAATTAAAATTTCTTTGGGGTAACACATTTGTATGTAATCTTCTAGGCTCCCAAACACATTTCTCTTTCTAGTCAATGCACAGAGCTGTTGCCATCACCAGCTTTTCATTATCAGGGTCTGTGGAAATTAAATAATCCAGATAAGTTAGAAAAATAGATTATTAAGATCCTAAACCCATTATGTTTAGAATAGTAACCTACAGGGTGCAGAGTGCGTACCTCTGGCATTTTGGGACACCCAGAGGCTCTGACAGAGCAGCTGCAACTCCTCCTCTTGCTGCAGTGTCAGAGATCAGGAAACTCAACAGCACATGCGCAAATTTAGCATGTTTTGGGGAATCAACAGCAATATGCCCTGTTCTTGCTCCAGAAGACTGCAGATGAGAAGTGTCTTAGGGTGGCAGTTTGGATCTGCCAGCCAATCCCCTCAGAGCAAAGACAGATGTCACTTCTTGGGACGTCTGCAGCAAAGACACACCATGAGAGTTACACACTTCTACCTTAAAAGACTGTTGGACCCTGGTACCACCATCTTACCACAAAACAACTCTATGCCAGTGACACAGGGGAGGGCTGAAGGGAGAGATATGGGCATGCGGGAACCACAGCACCTGCAGGTAGCACAAAACAGAGAGAGAAGAGGACCCCGCACAGCTCTGTCAGGATCAGAGCTGGATTTAGTGTGCAGCTTCCCCACTCTTCAGAGACAGCAAAGAGAGTTCAGCCCCGCAGGGTGCAGTTAGTGCCAGAAGGACCTCACACAGTGAGGTGGCAGCATGGGAACCCTACCCCAGGGGACACTTCCCTTCCTTGTGTCCCTGGCTGGCAGGGACACCAGCAGCAATGCCAGCAGCAATGCACCCATCTCCTGCCTGGAAGGGTCGGCAGGTCAGCTTAGCAGGAGTGGGGTTAATTCATCCCTCCCAGCCATGACTGGAGGATGCAGAAAAAAGCCAAGCGGGATCACTATGCCCACACCCTGTTTCTTTTGGATGGCAGTGGCCAAGGTTCAAAGTTTGTGTTGTTTGTGTCCACTTCATTTTCCCATAATGCTGAAAAGTTCCAGCATAGAGAAAAGGCATGCCAAAATAGGAGGCTGTTTTCTAAGCCTCTAGGTGAGTCTCTTCTGGAATAATGACTTATTTGGTGAGGCAACTGAGCATCCTCCTTAGCCAGGCACAGATGGAAGTGGCATCCAGCACCCACACCTCCTCCCAATGGGCCCAACTACCCCCAGCCCCTGGCCTGACACAGGGAAGCAAATGTTTGTGCAACCGAGGACCAGCAGCATGTGCAGTCCACAGCCCTGCCCTGGGTGCTGCCAGTGCCTTCTCCATACACAGGAATGAACAGCTTAGCACTGCCAGCTGGTCTTAGCTGGATCTAGGGTGAGACTCCTCAGGGGTGTCCAAGACCATGCCCAGCCAGAACTTGTCCACTCAGGGAGAGCGCCAGCTGTGTTTTATGGAGCATGAGCTGGAAGCAAACTTCAGCAGTGAACAGCAGCCTTAATTACCAGCCTGACAAATCCCATACTGGCAAATCCTAAGCTAAGAGAGGTGTGGGGCAATTATTGCCTCCATAGGCCTCAGTAATAAAAGGCACAATGCCCAGGGAGAGGGACTGTGCTCATAAGATAGGGTTTATGAAAAGATTTTTATCATCTTGCCTCGTGAGAAACTGGGCTCAAAATACTGATGTTTTTCTAGCGTCTCTCCAGAATTAACTGAGACCATGTTAGTTGTCTCACGTACAGTCACAGGGATGAAAACTCTGCTTCTGAACACACCCAAATTTTGAGAAAGCTTGTGATTTTATGACTCAGCCACATTTTCCAGCCCCCACCCCCTCACTCCATAATGAATAAACATCATTTGCAGTTGCTCTGTGATACAGTGCTTCCTTTACACATCACAGATTGAAGTCCACAGGCGGAGACTGAGAAATACACAGTTAACAACATCACTCATCCTTGCTGTACTGATCGTAACTTCACACAGTTTTGGTAAATTTAAAGAAACAATATTTTAAGCCAAACACTGTATAGATTCACAGCAGTTAGTAAATAGTTTCTGACATTTTAATAAGTGCTAAATCAGAGAAAGGAGTTACAGAGACAAGCACAACAACCGTTATTTTTTAAATATCTGTGTCACATTGTCATCACATTGAGGTCTGGATCACTTTTGTAAAGATCAACCAGTCATCCAGACTGATCTTGAGCTTTTGTTTATTTCACGGTAGAGCCATTTGAACTGTGGTTTTCACTGTGGGTGGAGCAGTGTGTTGATGCTCTACCACTACCTTCAAAATTAAAGGGACTAGACTTTGTGAAAGCAAAAGTAAAAGTCTGAGTAAATCGTCTTGCACATTTGATACCAGCACTGTCACCTAAAGCCAAATGACATTTGGGTTAAGGTTTAATGGTCCCTCGTTTCCCACTTTCTGTTTCCTGATCTCCCTCCTCAAATGTGGACTATCCTGAGTTTGTCTTGGAATTGCCAAATTGTATGGTTATGCCACAGACTGCCTTCTTCTATTTACTGTATATGCCAATGCTAATCACTACACAGTAAACTGAGACTTGTTTCTAGGCTCCATTACGAGAAAATTTTGTGCATTCTTCCATTTTCCTTATCCTGATCTTATTGACTTGTGATGTGATTCTCATCTTATTCTTACTCCATCATGAGTCAGAAACACAAATTAAAATTAATCAATGCAAAAAATATTTACGGACTGTGAGCTGTTTATACATTTTTTTAATGGCACCATGACATTTCACATTGTGCCCTGATTATCTTAATTGCCCAGTACTGCTCCTGTTTCCTGGTGGAGTGCCACTCACGTGAATGAGAGGTGCTCCTAAACACACTGTGAGGCACCACCATGGTACGGGACACTCATCCATGCACAAACAAGGAGACATCTTTACAACAGGGCAAGGCAGGTGATCCTGCAGTATATGAAGATCTCACTGATATTTTCTACGTGCCAGCATAACTGTTTGCCTGCAGGTAGCCAATTTATTTTTTAAAGACTGCAGTTGTGCTGTACTGTACACAATTGCTGCCCACAAAGGCTCTAGCTGAGAGACAAAAAGAACTATTTGCCCACACACAGCCATTCAAAATTCTTTGCAAAGGGGACAAATTGCACAAAATCCTGAAGTGACTGGGAGAAACAGATCTGCAAGATGTGTATGTACCTACCACAGGACAAATGAGAAGAATTTAAAGGAAAAAGCAACCATTGAGGGGCACTGGGATGAGGGCACCACAGTGCTTGCCTACCAGGCATCCAAGCAGGTCTAAGGCTGATGGGGTTTGTAAGATTCTGGTGCAAACAGGGCTGTGCTAGAGATGTGCATTGTCATGCAGTTGTGCTTAAGAGAGGAGGGGCACCCCAGACTCCACCCCACACCCTCCACAAAATCCAGCAGGGACACAGCAGGTGTTAGCTCCCATCTTCACCTCCAGCCCCAAGAGATGGTCCTAAAACCAGAAAACAGGGCTGTGCAGCTGCCCTGCTTCCTCACCCTGTCCTGCCCCAAATCCCCTCCTTGCTTCTGCCACTGTTCCTGGTGGAGATGAAAGCAGCCATCTTCCTGTGGCTCGGACTGGTTAAACCTCTGAGAAGGGAGGGGGCACAGGACTTCCTTCCTTCCCTCTGTGCCCAGAACTAGGTCATACCACATTGGCAGCTAAAGTAAAAAGGCAAAAAGTGATGTGGAACCAAAGGCATACTCTGGGACTCAGCAATGCTATCTAGATTCTGGCTGAGACCTTTTGTTTATTTATTGTGTCAGATACTTTAGTTGTCTTTGGTTTCCCTTGTGTATCACTCTAACCTGTATCTATAACACTCTAGCTTGCATTATTCAGTCACAGGTCAGATCATATCCCAGTTAAGCTCTTTGTTATTTATGGCTGAGTGTAATAACATTTTTTTGTTATTGGTTGAACCTTGAATGCTGTCCACTGAACCATGACAAAGGGGAAACTACAGCTTTGCAAAAGGAAGTATCACAGAAACCAACCAAAGTGATTCTGTCCATTGTAACAGCCCCTCTAACCCCTGAACTGGAACAGGAGGCCCCATTTAGGAGGCCATAGGGGAGCTGGACTCTCTTGCAATTCTCAGCATCTATTCCAAACTGGGAGTTTGTTGTCAGTCTGCCTGTTCTAAGCCCAAACACACATTGGCATTTCCAGAGCTGGAGTTCAGGCACAGACTTGGGAGATGATCCAGTTTTGCAGAGGCACCAAAACCTGTAGAGCAATGACACAGATCTCTGAGGGCACGTGCAAGTATCTGCTCTTTCATCTCATGGCAGTGCCAGGCTGAGGAAGAAGAAAAGTGATACCATCATCTGGAAAATACCCACTGCCCCCACTGTGAAAGCCCCAGTTCATGAGTTTCAGTCACCATCAGGTGCTGCAGTACATGACTGCTGCTCCATTAGGAAATTATACCCCTGCAAGCTGGAAGGCCAGGGGGAAGTGCCTGAATGACTCTTAGACAACAGGGTTTCCAAGTTACACCAGGGCTGCTACTTGCCAGCATGTGGCCATTGCTCACCCTCTCAAGGGATCTGGTGGTGATGTTAGCCCCAAATGTGACACATTTGGAGGGCAAGGCTCACACAAAGCAGCGTGGGAGCACTGGCAGAGGGGCCATGCCAGGAGACAGGGAACATGTGGGTTTGGGAAGGCTGGGTCCAATCCTCCCCAGTGGCACAGTAACTGGGAGCATGGTGCCTCGAGGAGTCTGTGGCACGTTGCCAGGTGCGTTTTCCTTAACAAAGCACATTGTCTCATCTTGCCACCTTTCACACCGCCGTCAGGTTTAGCACTGAACATGTCTGTGACAAAGCATAGCTCTCCCTTTTCCCTCTGAAACATACCCAAGGAGTGTAAAACTGACTTGTCAGACAACCAGATACAATCAGAGCCTACCAGAACATTCAAACACAGCTTTGATCCAAGCTTTTGCTCTCCCTTGCCTCGGCATATGGCATGCAGGGCTTGCTGCAGGCCAGCTGTCAAGACTGGTAGAAAAGCAGGAGACACACTGCCCCAGCTGCAGCTGAGCTGGGAACAGAGCATGTCTTCTCCACCCTGCCAATACATTAATCCATGGAGTCAGCTCCTAATCCCCTGCTACCAATGTCCTCCAGATGAATTTCTGGTAAACTTGGATTTGGGTTTAAAAGCAGATCTTTCCAGCTGAACTAGATTGCCATTTACCGGGCACATAAAGGCTGGGAGTTGGGATTGAAAATCTGAGAAAGTTGGGGCTGTTCAGCCTGGAGAAGAGAAGACTCCAGAGTGACCTTAATGCGGCTTTTCAGTACCTGAGGGGGCCTAGAAGAGAGATGGAAAGGGACTTTCACAGGGGTGTGTAATGGTAGAACACGGGGGAATGTCTTCAAACCGAAAGAGGGTAGATTTAGATTAGATATCAGGAAGAAACTCTTTTCTGTGTAGGTGGTAAGACACTAGAACTGGTTGCTCAGAGGGGTTGTGAATATCCCATTCCTCAAAGCATTCAAAGCCAGGCGGGATGGGGCTTTGAGCGATGTGCTCTACTGGAAGGTGTCCCTGCCCATGGCAGGGGGATTGGAATTAGATAATCTTTAAAGTATGTTCCAACACAAAACATTGTCAGATAGCAGAGACAACAGGCTGGGCTGATTTATATCTCACCCCATGTGTACTTTAGTCCAAAAAGTGCTTTGTACAATGTCTCTACCAAAAAAGGTGAGAAGCCATAGCAAAAAGGATAACTTTTACACTCGCTGTCAATGTTTGCCACAAAGGTAGAAAACCCTTGGCAAGTGCATGAAAACAGTTATAAATAGAAACTTGCTTCACCTGTTAACAGTGGGAAGCAAGAAAAGAAGGCTGAATACTTTACAGGAGTTGGAATTAGCTGAAATCAAGAGCCAGCAGGTCACAACCTGACCAGATCAGCCAGATTAGAGCTGAGGTCCCCTCTGAGGGAAGCAGAGGGTGACTGCTCTCTCATTTGCCTCTCTCTGGTCACTGGCCCCAAGTCACTGTGGGCACACAGGAAGGCAGGCAGGCTGACTCGGGGTAAATGCAGCCAGGATTTACAGGGGAGGGCACACTGCAGTCCCATCTCCTGGAGCAGCCCCTGGCCCAGGCCTCAGGAGCGGCCCACACATGGACCAAACCTGCACCCACCTCACCACATGGGATGCCTGGCAGTCCAAAAATATCCCAGGCAGGAGCGGACCTTTGGCTTTTATGCCCTCTTGAACCAGCGGGGCAGGAGCTGATGTGTCATAAAGCGACAGTGACAATCCTTTGTTAAACATTATTTCACTGAGCTTTTCCATGCTCACAATGTATGTCATTGTTCCCCACATGCAACTCTGCTGGTTAAACCACAGAAGGCTTCACCAAGCTAGTTTCTGATGCCTTCTCTTTTTCTGCTCCCTGCTTCAACTGCTCAAGAAGTGTCAGTTCACAAACACCCAGATTGTTACACAACAGCTGTGTTGTTTCAAAAGCAATCAAAACAGTGAAATCCATTTGATGTGATTATAGGTGGACATTGGGAGATTAGATGATCTTATGATGAGCAGCAGAAACAGGTCTGTGTCAAACTGAAATCCCCAGAGTGTTATTATAACCTTCTCTGCAATGTTTGTTTTGCGTTTTAACTTCCAGACTGGAATGTAAAACTCCAGTAAAGGTATAAAGCAACTTAAACCTGATAACTGTGTTTTGTTGTCAGAATGACAGTGGTGGAGCACAGGCCAAACCAACTATGAGAAATGCCAGAAAGACAGAGATAACAAAAAGAATAATTTCTTAGAAAATATCTAAGGAACATGTTTCTTATCCTGAATCCTAATTCAAGGACGAGGGAAAGGGTTTTTTGAAGGCAAGTTGACACGAGAAGCTCACCCCAGGCAGAAGAAGGGCACCAGACAAAGTCATGCTTCAGAAGAGCAGCAATATCCGACTTTAGCAGGTGTTCAGGATTTGTTTCTTCAGGCTGCATAACTCTACAGACCCTCTGTTATAAGCCTGGGTTCCCTCCTTTCTGTCAAAGAGCTGAACAGGTGCTCAGTCCTCCCTCAATCCCATGGAGGGAAATATCCTAGGCAGCAGGCCTGGGAAAGGTGTGACACTGCTACTGCTGCTCAGAGTGGCTGAAAGTGAAGCTCCCACAGGAGACCACATACAGGCGAAAGCCATACAGTTTGAGAATTGTTGATGTGTGCTCCAGGTGGGATGGTTCAGCCTTACTCACCCAAAGAGCTGCTTCTTGGAGACATGGATGGTTTTCCACCTTATTTCTATGCAAAAATTAGATAACTTAAATGATCTAGTTCTAACTTCAAATTGTCGGGGCTGAATGTAACTCTTCTGCAACAGTTGTAACCAGTGATGACTGTGGCTATAAATCAAAGCTGGTTTGTTTTTTGTTTTTTTATGTACCAGTTGAATTAGGGTGAAAACTTTGCTGACCCCGCCATGATCCATTTCAAATGCATGCAGACACTGTGGATGGAGCTATCAGCTAGCAAAGCCAGGAGAGTAATTTCTCTGGGGAAATGACTGGCACCTCAACAGCTTCAAGACAGAGTTCATTCACAGATTACAAAGGCAGGTTACTCCTTCCTACCTCAGAGGCTGTATTACACAGAACAGAAGAAACATACTAAAATAAGGAAATGCTTTCTGGTAGATGACACCTCTACAGCTGCACAGAAGCACAATCACCGACAATTGACCAAATAGGCCTATACAGTGTCACTCAGGAGATTATTCTACATTTACTGCCTTGTCTCCAACCAGAAGGGAGCAAAATTCCAGCCTGTATCTCTGATTCACAAATTCACATCTAACCTAATGGTTGATTGAGGCCACTTCCTGCCAGCTTCCTCCCAATACAGCTTACTGCTATTCCAGAAGGGAAAGGAAACTAACACAAAGAGACAGTGAAATATCCTCTGGAGGCTTCCAGATTGCTTTAGTTCATAATTCTGTCTCAGTACTGTAATTGAGATATAAGTAATCTCCTTGTTTCCACTTCAGTTACTTTCAACCTCACCAATGTGAAAACAGAGTCCTGTATCTCTCAGGTACCTCAGAAAGAAAGTTATAGCAGCAGAAACCAAACATGACTTTAAAAATTGTTTCCACATCAATTCATATGATAATGCAGTCATGCAGGTGTTATATAACTGATGTTGTATTCGGAGTAGTTTACTTCTTGAAAGGGAACTATAAACATTTCAAGCATACCTACTTACAAGAAATATGCTTACAAAGCATGATTACTTCCTATGAGAAAAAAAAACCAAGACTCTCCCCTTTGAATGGGCAAACAATACATTTCCTCTTCCCATACCACAGTAAAGGCTCACACATGCACATCACGTACATACATACATAAACGTTCACATGTGTAAGATCCACCACAATCTAAAAGGGAAAGTGCCATAAAAGGACCCTGTAGTAATTGGGTAACACATCTTGATGTAAATGAGCGTATCTCAGAAAAGCTGCAGGCCTTGTAGTCTTGTTTTGCTGTGCTAACCACATGCAGACACACACACAACAAACTACTTTCATGTTAGCTCAGTTCTCCTTCCACAAAGCTTGGTGGTAAAGCTCTCCCTGACATCCATCAAAGAGAGGGACTGATGAGGTGAGAGTTGATGAAAGTTTTGAATAGCCAAGGAAACGATGGTTCGAAGAACTTAATTCCTCCCATCTTAAACAAATGCTTGTTTCCCTGGGAACTCATCAGGGCAGCTGTTCTGAGAAAAAAACCTCCTTTTTTCTCCTTGCCATACCCTGTCCTCAGGACAAAAGTATTCCTCTGGCATGTAACTACCCATCTCAATTCCCAGTGTGGGCAACAAAAAGGGATATGCATTTTTGAAGCAGTCTTTGTCTCAGTCCAAAGTAAATATGTAATATAGGTCGGATAAACTACCTCCCCTTTCCCCCCACCAAAAAATGCATGTTTCTCTCTGCTGACGGTAAAAGCAGGCTACTACCACAATGAGCTCCCACACTGACCTTGGAACTGGACCATGCCTTACCCTATGGGCTGAGGACAGGAAGGAAGCACTGCTCATATGGCTTGTAGGAAAATTCCTGTTCAGCTCTAAACCCAGAGATTAAATGTGAAGACACAAGTGGGGTGCACCATCCCTCCACCAGAGCACTGAACAGTTTCTTACTTCATCATACATCCTGCCACTATCTATCCATCTGTTGTGGGGAGAAGAAAAGGCTTCCTCCATGGCTCTTACATCCCTGTCTCAGCCAAGCATGGGTTTAGTAAAAAGGGAAATGTGAATGGTGACCTAATTACCTTCCCAATCCCTTTGGACATGCTACTTCAGGGTTACCTGGGACATGTCTTGTTAATTATTAAGAATTTTCCTTCTCTACTGCACAATCACTTCAGTAATTTGGTACATTCCATCTTAAGAAGGATCTAGGTCCTTGCCCCCACTACGCTTCTTGAGAGACTGATCCAGAACTTTCATCTTTGAATGGTTTTACTAATTTCAAGCCTAAACTCCCTCATGACCAATTTCTAGCCAGTTGGGTTGGAGCCAGTAGTGTCACTTAACTCAAATGCTTCTTTTTCCTCTGTGATTTTTCCCTCATTCCCTGTTCCCAAAAACATATTTATATCTCCAGTTTCAGAAGCCAGCTTCATTTCATGGTTCCTGCAAAGGAAGATATGACATTCTTCTCACTTTAGCCATTTAATTAGTTAATCCTTCTGGACCATAGGTAACCAAAGCTATAAAAATAATTCTTTGAAGAAGGCCAGTATAAATGTACCAATGCTTCTCTATTGTCTCTATTCAGAAAAAAAAACACCCTCACCTGCTAATCAAGTTTATCATTGCTGCAGAGTTGTAAAAAAAAGATACGGTGGTTGTTATGGCATTCTCTCACTGATCAACAAACCCAAGCCTCTTTCTTCAGCTTGTCCCTTCACAAAAACAGCTGTTGTGAAAGAAGGGCAGGACCGAAAGCCGTGTCAATGCTGAGCACTAATTGCAGAGCAGGGTTAAAAGGGGACTTCAAGGCTGGCAAGGTTGGGCACCGGAGGCAATGCTCACATGAGCTGCTGGGAGTGGTGCCACGAGCTCCACAGCTCCAGAGGCACAACTCCCTCTGTCAGCCCCATTTCGCGGCCTGGTTTTCCCTCTCAAAAGAGACGTGGCCATAGCTGAACCAATCCTCTTCTCTCAGCTCCCCAGGTAGATGCCAAGGAAGTGCCAGGGGCAGCAGCAAGTGCTCCAGCCATTGTATCACCAGCCAGGACCTCATGCTGCATTCTCTCACCCCTTCCCATGTGTTTCCCTAGGAAAAAGGATGAAGTTAGCACATATAGGGATAAATTAAATAAATGCACGTTTATAATAGACCCTCGCTTCCCCCTTGTTTCCTCTGTCTTCACGAGCCAGTGGGATTCAGCCCATAGCACCTTGTTTATTCTACGCATTGAGAAGCCTTTCTCTCTGCTGAGTGGAACAAGGAAAGTACAGGGCACGGCTCAGCCCTTCCAGCATGCCTGCTCCTGTGATGGAGGCACTGCAGTGCCCAGAGCAGCACATCTCCTGCCCTCAGCCCCAAGCAGAAATGCTCCAGGCTACCCAAGAGGAGTGTATGGTTATAAGGTCCAAAAGCACTTGCCCTCTTGGGACTTATATTTAGCCTGAGAACAAACAGTACTTTTGGATTATGGCCTGGATTCTCAACAGAAGGAAGGAACAAGTTGATCTGAAAGGCTTTTTCAGCTGCTTTCCCTAAAACCATCTGATTTTACTCCTCTTCATGGAAAACATTTGTGGTTTTATGCTGAGGAGTTTTTTCATCAGTTCTCCACAATAAAAAAAAACAGAGTATTTTCTAAAAGGGGACAGAAGCGTGAAAAATGAAAATATTTAATTCCAGCTACATTTGCTGGAGTTTTGCAGTGTCATTTATTTTCCTAAGTAATATTCAAATACTCTTTTTTGCTGTGCTGCAGCCAATACCCACTTAAGCTTTCATATGAGGAAAATAAAATAGATGTGAATTATTCAAATCTAGAAAAACCCAAATCAACCACTATACAAACTTACAAACTCAATGGTGCCTACTGGCAATCCTGTACAAAAGTATCTATGACCTATGTCATTATCCTCTGTTAAAGGCTAATGAGGTGGGGGAAAAGAACCACAATGAGGTTATTCATAGAACTGGGTATCTCACAGGAGGTTAGATGAGCCCACAACCTCAGCATCAGTGGTGTTAATTAATGGGGTTATTGTTCCACTGGGGAAAGACCCTTTGTCTGATCCTTGGCTAGATTAGTCCTACACTATGTTCATCAAAGGAATCAAATCCAATAGGCAATGCTAGTGATCCCAGCTCCCTCAACCTTTTCTAGTTTGTAAGAAAAAAAATGTATTTAGAGCAAACTACTATCCTTGTTCAATCCTGTTTTGTTTCACTCCACACCAGTTCTAATTCCATTAATTAAGGCAGGGAGTGCTGGACGAGGTGGTCTTTGATATACATCCCAACAACCAGGACAACCACCTTCCAGAAGGAAAAGGCAAGAAACGTTTGCAAACAGATGGTGCTGTGAAATAACTTGTAACTCTTGATACATAAAACTTACAGATTTCATACTCATCACAGCTGGACCACAACTGGTGACAGCACTCTGAGCCCTGGTGATGCTTTGGTAGCTGGAACATGGTGGTAGGCAGGATTTCCAGTGGCATCCGTATCAGGGATGTTAACATAACATTGCGTGCAGCCTTGGTCACTCAGGAAAAGTTTTGAATTAAAGGATGCGAATTGTCTCCCTCAGCAACATGCTCAAAAGGATGAGTGAACCTGAGGTACAAGGAAAGGTATTTTTTAATCAAAAACAGACTTTCTGTCTCTTAACAAAAGAAATGAGAATAACCCTGTGGATATTTTTTGGAAACAAGGAAATGAAGAAGCAAAGTGTCGTTTCCTTGCTGAAAGCATTTTACTGAACTGTTTCCCTGCATCCAGCAGCAAAATTTATGTGGTGCTGCAGAGCCTGTGGTATAGGTAACTGCTGTCAGAGTACTGTTGCTTTACTGATATGGTTAAACTGCAGCTGGTGTGGTGGTAAAGGCCCCATTGCATAAGCCCTGGACACCCATGCTGAGTGACCAAGCCACATGAAGTACACCTTCTGGTTGTTTTGCTAAAGTAACATGACAGGCTCCCAAACCACTGGCATCCTTAAGAAAATCCTTTAAAAGTTCTAAGGGAGTTCAGCTCACAGTTCAGTTCAGTTGTACAAAGCAATGCACTAGACACTTTTGAAATTAACTGTTGAGAAGATTGAAAGGGACTATTTTGCAAATATTTTGCTGTCTGCAGTTCATTTGTGGGGCAGTCCTCATTTCCAAGAATGTGTCAGTCATTCAGTTTATTCTGCCACAGGGATGTCAAAACAGCTTGGAGCCCTACAGTTGTTTGAAAACACTTTTGTTCAAATGTTTATCAGTCATTAAAATTGTTTTGTAATGGCAGCATTTCTTCTGCCTCTCTGACAAGCATTCTGAAAGGAAAAGTATGAGCAATTATCAATAAATAACAGCACAATGACTATGGAAATAAATGCTTGAAACCACATACAGATTCAGGCATTTGTCTGAATGAAGGACAGCTTGCTGTTCACACAGGCCAGCAAAACCCAAGCTGTCTGGAGCAACGACCTCTCCCTCTAAGCCTGGTCTCTTCCCAGCAGCTCATGAGGACACCATGGCTGACTCCCTGATGACTTTTCAGTGCCATCTTTTCGGTCCAACAGCAGGTACTTTGCTATTGGAACCCTTTCAGGCTAAACACCACCTCATGTATACACAAAGTGATATGGTCAGACAAGCATATTGAGGGCTGGGCAGGAAGGAAACTTCAAAGGCTTACCTACCTAACAGCTTCTAGGCACTGTGTGAAGCAGCAGAGCAAGGTCTGGGTTTGCCCAAGGCCAGTGTCTGTATCCAGCTGGTCACCAGAATCTTCTTCCCTCTCCATCCACCTGACACACAGGCAGCCATGATGTAGGATGCTGCCTCTTTCTGCAGCGCAGAGAGGAGCCAACCCATAAGGTTGCCACATCTCCGCTCTTTGAAACTCAGGTGGCAGCCATGTCCAGTCATTTCTTTAACACCTCCAAGGATGGTAACTCTACCACCTCCCCAGGCAGCACATTCCAGTGCTTGACAACCCTTTCCACGAAGAAATTCCTCCTGATGTCCAACCCAAACCTCTCGTGGTTTAGCTTGAGGCTATGGCAGCTTGACCTCTCATCCTACTACTGGTTGCCTGGGAAGAGGTTGACCCCACCTGGCTACAGCCTCCTTTCAGGTGATTGTAGTAAGGTCTCCACTTACTCTCTAAACCTTTGACCAGCTTCTTTCTGGCGCAGGAGCCACCTCGGCTGGCACCTGCTCTGTCCCAGCCCCAGCACCACAAATCACTAAACACAGAGCTGTAGGAAACCAGGTCTCACCCACTCTGGAAGAGGATTTGGGAGAAGCACGTCACGACCCTGTTGCAGGCCCGTGGGAAGTGTATACCTGTGCAGCAGCACTGGCCCGCAGCAGGAGCTGCTGAGAGGAGGCACCACCTGGGTTTCCACTGTGACGGAGGGTGACAGAGGCACCATGTGGGTTTCCACTCTGCTCTCTGGGCAGGGCACTTGGGTTCCCACTGCTGCTGTCCAAACACTAGGGTAAGAGGGATGCCAGGGGGCTTTTGAGAACAAACCTTCCCAGTTGTATGAACATTGTGTGGTGCCACATTGTTTTAGGGACAAGAAAAGGATGGGGGTGGACATGCAGTACTTACCGAGACTCAGCACAGCAAAAGCTGACAAGTGCCTAGCACTTATTGAACAGCCACTTCATTCTGCTGCTCTTCAGGCCAGTCAGACACAGAGCCAGACAAGAGAATATGAAGGCAAGGTGAGCACTCCTGTCAAGAGACAGCCCTGCACAGAGGAAGATTTGGTAAGCATTTTGGAGGTGGTTCAGTGACTGTCACAGACAGTACAACCCTGCATAGAGCCATTTGCAAAAAAACCTTAATTACTGGTTAAGACCTCCCAGGACATGCTTAGAGTAGCAGATGGTGCCATTTCCCAGAAATTTGTATAGACTTGAGTGAACTTTGGCAGAGGAATAGCTATATATGTGGAGTTGCAATGGATTATAAAGAAGATCAGGAAAATATTTTTTCTGCAGGATATTTTTGGTACTTGAGGTTAGAGGGCTACAGCCCAGTGAGGGGTGTACTTCTGCCTCTACCTCTGGGAGCAGAGGCATCTAAACAGGGAGGGCCAAAATTATAATCTAGACAGTGGAAGGAACTGAACATGCTTCTGAGCATGTCAAATCTATGGGTTATCCTCCTACCTTACAGGGAACCAACAAGTTTTCAGACAACTTTTCTCTGAAGAATATTAATTCTGAACATATCACTGCTACCACCAGGACACTTAGGCCTACATAAGGACCATAATCATGGAGCAGATATGGCTGAGTACCACAGCCTACCTCAGACTAAAACCATCCCACATCATGCCCAGAAGCTGCAGCACAAAGGTCTGTCCAATGCAAGGACCATATGTTTCCTCTCCTCCACACCAGCTCTCTAGAAATATAATGGCTGGAAATTTAATTAATATCTAGGGTAAATCCACACCTTTTCTATGCTTTTTCACATCTGTGCTAAGATTTGCATTACAATAAAAGGCTGTATTCCATGTTAACACAGGACAGCCCCCAGCTTCTTCCATATAAAGCTAAGGGCGCTCCGTTCCATTGCAGTCAGTTAATGAGAACAGAAGTAATTAGGAGCAGGGGGAAGAAACAAGATCCAGTAGGTGTCTCAAGTAAACAGTTTTTGTCAACTTGGTGTGAAATTGAATTATGTCCTCCATGTTGACTGACAAATGCTTTCCACTCTGAAATTTTTCATTTTCCATTTTCAGAGGCTATAGATTTCCATCTACTACCCTAGCAACTGTTTTGGTGGTTTATGATTTTTCCAGCCTCTTCTAATTTGCTCAGAAAATACAGATAGGTCAGCTATAATAAACTGTCACAGGATGTGCAAAATCTTCACAAGAAATAAGCATCTACAGCCTCTTCTTGCACCCACAAATGACAAAATCCCAATGAAATGTTAAGCAGAAAGCAATCTGCCATGCGTGGGTGAGATCTGATTTCTAATCTAAACATCTCTTAAGCTTTCTGAGTGCTGTTTAGAACATCAGTTGGCCTCCTCTAGGGAAAAATGTCACTCAGAGACACAGCGTTGTTTTGAGATGACTGAAACTTTTAAAGGATGAGGTCTTGCCTCTAAAAGCAAAGTTACACTGAACCAAGAGAATAAATCTTGTGCCCTGTTTTTAAGGACGTGTGCATGGGCTTTGCTTTCTAGCACTTACTCATCATCAGTTCTGTATTCCCAAAAAGAAACACTGGAGCCATACTCATCAGCTCATTACATGTACTCCCTGAAACACCCCTAGGCAGCCATCTCCTCTGGCTACTCTCCTGGGAGTTGCCCACTTCATTTGCTATCAGAACCCACCCTGGCCTGTCACTCTGATGTCCAGCAGACTCCTCATTATACAAATTATCTGTCATTACCAAACAGATACAAAGCTCCAGACAAATGTTAATAAAAGGCTACATAAAAAAGGCAAAACACTCCAGATGGACCAACAGCATACAATTCTCCACTTTTTTGCAGCCGTTTGTGCCAATGCAAAATTATTAGATGGTGTTTTATATGCACAACACTTTAAATGACTTCTTAAGGCTTTTTTTTTTTTTAATCAACAACACAGAAAAGCACCTCTGTGATTCAGATGTAAGGGAAGTTGGGAAACGTTACTAGTGGCTTTGATTTAAGAAGTTTTAAACCCATAAGGCTCCACTACCTGAAGGAAAGTGTGAGACTCACCCAAAACTGTCACGCACCACGTTTTCCAGTAGTACAACCCATAACACACTCAAACTGAAATGCCTGTAGGAAACACAGGTTAAAGGAAAAGAAAAAAAAATCAAATTATTTGTTCTGCTGACCTATTGAAATTGAGCCGAACAGACGGGGTGATCCTCAACAGCACTCCTCTGCCAGAAATTGCCTCAGCATCTTCCAAGGTATTGCCAGCCATGTCAAAAGCAATGACTGTGATGTTACAAATGACAATCAGACATTCTTAAAATCCTCCAAGTTTCTGCTTCTTGCCACATTTTGGTCATGCTAGCTGTTTTAGGGTTCAATGCTTCACCAAGCTTCCAGGAAGCAATGCAGTTTTGGTGAACAGGCTGATATTTATAAAAGGAGGAGCAGTCAAGGCTAATAGCCCTCTTCTCTAGAAGAAGCTTTGAACAATAAAAAAGCCCATCTTCATATAATAAATTCTCCATGTGCTCTCTCACAGACATATAATTCTTGATGCAAAACATTTTCAGCATAGGAGTTGGACATAGAAATAGGACTGAAAGTCAGGTAAATATTTTTAAGGAAGCTCCCTCTATCTCTTATGTCTGCCAGAGAGCAAAACAAATGCAGCCCTTATTTTTGTCTCAATCCATGAAGAATCTGTACACGTCTTAGAAAGAAAGTCAAGCCACAATCATTGCTCGGGTTTGTTCAAAATAAATTTAAGAATTACTGGAGAGAGACTGATCAGTAGTTTTTTCCCCACACCATGAAGGACTAAGTGGTCTTTTTAACACCTGTCTACTACAAAAAAAAAAATTAAAAAAAATTAAACCAGTTTTCTAGGGAACTGTGTAAACTTTGGTACTAAAGCCCCAGAGAAAGGGGTAGTGTATTAACTAGCTGTTTGGCCTGGGAATAAAAAGCTCAGAGAGTGATCTGGAGAGACTGAAAAAACCCCAAAACAAACCACTTCTAAGTAACTTACTTAACTGGGAATGCCTGGGTTCACTTTTCTCTGTCACCCCGGGAAAGTCACTTATTCCTTGTGTCTATTACCAACTGTGGGACCTCTGAAGCAGTAAATCCCAGCAATGACCTAATGAGGAGAAAGTACGGCTGTGGAAGCCAGGTAACTCTCAGAAACAAAGCCTCTAGTGCAAGAGAAATTGGTGGGAAAGAATTGAAAGAAAACACAAAAACAAGATGGTTACCAAGCATTAGCAAGCCCATAGTAAATTCCTAGAAGAGATAAGGTGACTGTGTTTTTTACCACAAGATAACTAATGAGGACAACTTGCTCCACTCCACCCATGACTAACCTCACCACCTTCTTCGCTTCACAGTACATATGGTATTTGCAGTGAGTAACCATATGTAAACTGCAGATAGCACATCCCTAATAGGCTGCTGTGATCTGCATGCTCTTTAACTCAATTATATTAATCTTTTAATTAACATAAAAAGTCTTAACTGATGGTTTTGAAAGCTTCATTTCAAAAGGCTTCATTTTCCTAGGTGTGGATTGGCTCACTTCTCCCACAGACACAGACCTACAAAATCAGAACTGGCCTTTGAAATGGCAGACCTTAACTCCCACATGCACATTTTCTTAAAAAAGGTGAAAACCGAGGGCCAAGCATGGTCTCATTCACAGCCCCAGCTCCACAGTGGTTTTTCCATGTTCTTTAGTCAGTAAGGTCTCACTAGGAATGTGGTGTCAAAAGGTCATACACCACCATTTGCCTGTATATGGAAGTGGTACAGGCTATGGGGTTTCCCTGTAAGGGCTTGAGAATAGCTTTGCCTATAAGGGTTTCGGGCTTTTTGTAATTTAAAAAAAAAAATTAAAAAGAAAGAAGAAGAAGCAAAAGCCCACTACTACCAGTTGTTTCATTTAATTTGGCCTACCCTATCATCTTCTTGTGCTTGAAACCTGGGGGACAAAACTAGAACAGGGTTCCTGTGCAGGACCAAGCCCAGAAGTGAGGATAGCTCCCCAGGCTTGGTTTGCATTTCCCACAGCTCTGCCTTTGCTCCCACCTGTCCTGCAGGGAGTGTTTGTCTGTGTCCTTTCTGGCAGGCAAAGCAGTCTGGACTGCCAAGGCAATGAGAAGGAGAGGTTCATCATATTATCACAAATTTTATTTTTAAGTGCTAAAAATCCTTTTGAAAGCACTCTGTGTTTTGGCATGGGTGGGGAAGGAGTGTTGTGCACAGCAGCACCCAGGACAGAATTTCCTGTCCCACAGCAGGTTTGACAAAAGGACAGAGAACTTCAGGGTGCCAAGAGCTTCCAGCTCTTCTCATCTATCTTGGAGCTTTCTTGGAGAGCCAGTCCCCAGACCTTGATGGGTGTACCAATCTGATAAGCTGAATTAAGAGGGTAGAGAAAAGTTGCTGTGGTTCTGAGTTGCAAAGAAAAACTCAGGGAAAATTCCACGACACCATTTGTAATTTCTAAAATCCTTCACGATACTAGGACCTTGCAATTTTGAGTCTCAGGATTAACTAGTAACACAGGACATGTGGTTTGGATCACATGTCCTGATCCTCTTTTTGATGTCCAACAAAACAGCTTGGCACCATAGGTTACCAAAGCTCTGAGCAAGCTCCATTTCCTCCACGACCTGCATCTCACACAGCCCCCTAGCACCATGCTCAGCCATTCAGGCTGGGAAGCAACATGAGCTTGTCCTCTCAGAAAGACCTGAACAGCTTTGGAAACTCTGTGTGCTGGAGAGTGAAGTCACTGGGGGTGATGCTGGAAATTCTACTCTTTGCATAGAGCAGCCAGGCTTGGGTCAGTTGGGGCCAAACTGGCTGCTACTGTGAGAATCAAGTCCCTGATTACTTGCTAAAGTGTGACTGGAGCACACTCTGCTCCCTCTCCCGTCAGCAGCCCTGCCTATACCTGAGTCAAGGAACACCTCATTCTCCTTTCTCTCTCCTCCTGTTGCCATCCCCCCACCACGGGGCAATTCCGAGGGGAATTTGTCCCTTGGGAAGTTGGGCAGCGTGAGCAGAGGAGAGGGATGGCACCAGTCCATGAGTGTGCCATCCGTGTGCCACCAGCAACTTGTGCCCTACAGCTGATGTGACCTGCTCCCAAGAGGGGTTCAGCAGAGAGTCAGTGGGATCTGGCTGTGCCCGCTATGGCTGGTCGGCACAGCCACCATGTGCTAGGGAAAAAAAAAATAGCAAAGGTGGCTGGAGGTGCTCAGCCAGAGCAGTACCAGGACTTCCCCACCATGATCAGAGCTGGGCTGACTGAGGTAGAGGACACCCTGCAATTTTCCTGGAAGTGACAGAGTGAGTGACCCACTGTGACAAGAAACCTGCATCACTCCTGTGACAGCCTGCATCACTCACTTTCCTGGTAGGGGAAAACATTGATTTTCTCATTGCTAAGATCACACTGAGGTAGAGAAGGTTCCTTATTTACTGGCTACCAGTTGGAAGAGGACAAACCACCTGTGATTTACCAGGATCCCTATTTAATATACCTAATACACATAAACTGGAAACTCAGCCTTGCTGCAGCTCCTAGCTGTGGAACAGTAGTTGCCACTTCTGCAATTAAAGGAAAAACAGAGCAGTTTATTAACCACAGTTGTGGGAACGTAGTTTCAGTTTTCAGCGGATTCATCTGAATATTTTTTCCATTTTAGTTCATGTAAGTTCACGCCCTTTGGGTTTCACATAAAGCCGTAGGGTCTGAGAAGCTCAAAAAAATCTCAAAATCAAAATGTCAAGTTGAAACGAAACCATAAAAGGTATTTGGATTTGCATGAAAACGGGCCCAGATTTGCTTCAGGAGTTCCTGAAGCTTGGTAAAGCTTTTGAAGAGCCTAATCTGAGTTTTGTGGTTTCAGTGCAGACAGAAAGCAGTGCAAGAGAGCAGATGGGCTCCTTTCAGGAAGCCAAGGCAGAGGAGAATGATTAAGAAGCTATGAGAACAAGAACCATGGAGCAGGGGCCGGGGGGGTGCGGAGAGGGAAGGAATCTAAAAAAAATCTCCAAAACCAGATTTTCAGTTGCTGAATGCCACATATTAGGACACAAGAGAACATGGGTCATGTCAAAGCGCTACAAGATAGTGGGCAGATCTGTTTCTGAGGATCAGGCTCTCAATGGCAATACAGAGGTTTGGAGATAAGTCCAGCCACAGTAGTGCCCTGTGCCTTTCTGCCCATACACTGAACATCCTTCTCTGCTTACAAGTAATCTTCTTCCCACAGTACTTCAGCCACACATGAGGTAGGAAAACAAAAAGAAAATAATCTACCAAGCTTATGCTCTCTGGTTAATGCCTATAAACCTGTCCCAACATCAAATATTTTAAGTTCTGGCTTTGATCTATTTTTAAATGAGTTATTTCAATTTCATGTTCTCTAAATTTATTCTTATTGCATTATTTTACTGACATAAAAATAAACATTTCAGAGTGACAAGTCAATTTAGTTGCTCACCTGAATATGGTGAGATGCAGAATAAATTTAATTGAGAAATTAACTTTTTCCCACTAGGAGTTTATACATCTCATTCAATTACACTCTTAACATCTTTTACATTGGCAGGATGCAGAGGTGGCACTCATTGACTGCTTGAGATTTAGTCTCCTGGCTGAGCAACTGGGTGTCTTAAAAACAGAAATCTCTCACCATGACTGACATAACAAGGGTATACAGTGCTATGATATTATGAACATTGTAACAAAACCTGCAACACATATAAGTATCTTCCCTTGAGAGTATTTTTCCTTATAACTACACAAAAATTGAACATCTAACCTGCAAATTAAACTTTCAGTCACCTCTTCCTGTCTTTTCTGGGAAAAAAAAAAGGTATCAGAAGAAGAAATCTTCTTTTAACAGGAGAAAATATAAATTTGGCTGAAACATCGAGTTTTATTCCCTTCCATCAAAAGGATCCTTACTTTCATATCTTCTCAAGAGTTCATCTTGCCAAAGAAAATAAAATGGTTTTGCACAGCTTCAGAATTTGCTTGAATTCTCATGAACTTGGAGTGCTATTCACATTTTATGTTATCCTCCCAGGAGCATGCACTCAGGAGATATGATACTTCCCACTGACATTGTCATGCAGCATCACTATAGACCAGCCAGCAGCATTTCCAGCATCTGCACATTTAATAACCATGGTTTGCACAGCGGAATAAATAATTTCTTTGGAGTCATCTTGCTTTCACATTTCACCCTCTCACAGGTTTATTTCGTGCAGGCCACTAAACTTACTCAACCTACAAAGCCATTTACTCTCCTTATCCTGTCAGCACCTTCTTTTGTGATATAAAAGAATTCCCATTGGTTTGGCCTGTCCTCATAGCACAGACAGTCATGTGTTTTGTTTGAGGGTCCATCACAAGTGCTGTCTCACACTGCAGTTTTACTTTGGATGCCATCTTTCAGACAGGATGTTCTTTGCACCGTCAAGGGCTGTCTACGTACTCTTAGCTAAGACCATACCCTGGCATTCAAAGGATGCTTAGTCAGATCATTTCCATTGAAATCAGTTTTTAAGTGCTTAAACAGGCTTGCAGGCTGGGCCAAACAGTCTTTGTGCCTCATCTGGTAGACATGAAGAAAAATAGTACATTCCCACACTGCAAAGATAATGACTAGGTTTGTTTGGAAAATCAAAGTGGGGCAGCTTTACCATCTGACAACTCAGCCTCAATTTCAACATACCCTGGGTCACGGCAAAAGTGGTCAAAAGGCAAAAGTTTCCATGCAGCAGTCACAGCCAACCAAACTACTGAGGAATCCTCTTTCCAAATTATGATGTTTCAATACATTTTCTATTCATTTCATAGAAATGAACTATAATAAAATACACAACCTTAAGATGCAAACCAAAACCCACACCATAACAATTTACTTCATCTAAACAAAACTAAAGAGTTTACTTTTCTGTCTTGGCAGGAAAGGTTACAGACGGTAGTCTGAAGTCCTGTTATTCAAACAGTTTGGACCTTTGTGCGGCAGTTTCAGAAGACACCCAAATGATAACAACCCAAATTCTCACAGTTTCCTCAATTGGGATTTGAAGTGTCCAGCCTGGCCCTGGAGTGTGGAGGAGGTGGGCCCAGGCAGCTCTCTATCCTTCATGTCTGGCGTCCCAAAGAGCTCATTGCCCCATAGGGTTACTGACCATTTTATGGTCAATCCTCTCCCTCAAAAGAAGCAGCTGATTCAAAGGAACAGCTGCTGTGGCAGCCAGAAAAACAGGGTTTATTTCACAGAATCACAGAATCACTAGGTTGGAAGAGACCTTCAAGATCATCGTGTCCAATAAAAAACCCAACTTCTCAACTAAACCATGGCANGATAAGGTCACCCCTGAGTCTCCTTTTCCCCAGCTCCCCCAGTCATTCCTCACAGGGTTTGCATTCCCAGCCCCTCTCCAGCCTCATTGCTTCCTCTGGACGTGCTCAAGGGTCTCAAAGTCCTTCCCAAACTAAGGGGCCCAGAACTGGACACAGCACTCGAGATGCAGCCTCACCAGTGCTGAGTACAGGAGGATAATGACCTCCCTGCTCCTGCTGGCCACACTGTTTCTGACACAGGCCAGGGGCCATTGGCCTTCTTGGCCACCAGGACACACTGCTAGCTCATGTTCAGCCAGCTGTCGACCAGCACCCCCAGGTCCCTTTCTGCCTGGGCACTGTCCAGCCACACCATCCCCAGCCTAAGTAGCTTTCGTCTGGACTTCAGCCTTTTCCTCAGAGAAAAGAAGTGACAAGTTGCCCAAAAATTTGAGCTCGTCTCCTTATGTCCATGGCAGCTTGCAGGGTGGTAGAGGAACCAGAGCAGATGTTTCCCTGAGGATGTGTATGGGCTACATTAGGGTTACTGCTGCATCAGGGAGTGGAAGGGGGGCCATGAGGATGGTCTCAATCATACCTCAATTTCAGCTTTAGAAACTGGATGACACTTAAACTTGTTACTACAAGGTAGTGAGCAGATGGTTTTGGTAACATTCCTGCTGGTTTCACAGATTTTCTAGGCGCCATTGCCTTAAAAGCCACCATCCAGATCCAAGCTTTACTGTAAATCATCTTAGCAGCATTGAGTGAAAGAGGTGGTGGTGGTGAAATCTTTAAATCACATTTAAAAAAGAAAAAAAAGAGGAAAAAGCAGACAAAGAGTCCTTGCATTATCCATCCATCAACAACATTAAAAGTCACAGCAAAGAAAAGGAGGAAATGGGAAATAGAAATATGATGAGGGTAAGGGTAAGGGAAAACACAACAGAACAAAGGTGTGACCCAAAGCATGGCTGGTCCCCACACATAACTGCATGTATGAAGCAGTCTTGCTCACTAGCTGGTTGTAGGCATGGGGAAGGCTGCAAGCAGCGCACTGGACTTGCAGTACTTGCTCTGAAACTTGACACTGAACCTTGTCCATTGCCTAAAGCAAAACCAAAAAAAACAAATAAAAAAAAAAAAAAGCAGAAAAAGAGTGAAAATGCTACACCACAATGTTATGTAAAAAGATAAGCACAGCTGAAATAATTTTGAGAACATTTGGGGTTTGTCCTGTGACAGTTTCATCTTGTGGTTTTTTTCGTTACTGATGCAGCATGAAAAGTGTACAGCTGTACTTCCCTTCTTAAAAATAAACATACAATCCTAAGCAGAAATCGCCTGGTACGCAAGACAGCCAGTCCTGCCTGATGTCACCTAGTTCTACAGGCAGGAACTTCCCCAGAGGTGCCACCACTTTGGTCTCTGTGAGAGCCATGACACGCTGGAACTGTGTGATCTCATCCAGACCTGGGCCATCACACCCAGGGATACAGCACAGGGCTAGGAAGGCTAGGCTCATCCTGAGCAGAAGACATGGGCCATAGCACCCAAGGAAATGCAGCTCCTGCAGCAGGATACCAAAATTTCTCAGGAGCTCAGCAGTCCAGCAGACACCTAAACACAGGGCTAGTTTTTCCCATAGCTCAGCACCAGACTCGTTGGAAAACCTGACTCACAACGTTACAAGCAACATCAGCAGCTCAAACCCTGTTATTTATCTGTAGGACAACAACATCTAGAGGCCCCAGGCGTGGCATAGCATTGCTCTGGCCAGGCACTGCACAGTCCTGCTGGCTGTGAGCAGTAGCTCCAGGAGAGCTGACCTGGCACTGGCAACCACCGTCAGCTTCCCAGGAAACTCTTGAGCAGACATGGCTGCCTGCCAGCCTTAAGCCATCCCATTTCTCTTTTCTGATCAATCACAACACTGCAGAAAATATTTAGATTTGCAACCACGGTGCCAGGCTCCAGCGGCTCTGTTGCTGTCGGTGAAGCATCCCAAGCACACGTCACTTGGCTTAACTCCAGCCCATGCCGACTTAGCCCTGCTAGGTTGCATCACAGGTGAGACAGGCACAGGCAACCAACATCTTTTTCTGTGGGTCATGTATGTGCTCCTGATCCTTCATCAGCCCTGGGGGAGAAGCTGCCACTCCCACCCTGAGCCCATCAGTTTTCCCCCAACTTGCACTTAGGAAAGCAGCATGGACTTTCATCCCTCTTGCTTTCCAAGACTTCCGGAAAAGATCCAGCTGTGACTTCTCCTATACACGGACATTTAATGGGGACTTTGTAAAACAAAGCTCATGCTAATGGGGACACAGCTAGAATTCATCTGGCATCAGTTTCACAATGAAAGGAACACAGAGAAAAATAGATAGGCAGCTTAATCTTTCGGCCAACACAAGGAGAGGGAGGGGACAGACATGGCTTAGTGACCTGCAGCAGTGATTCCACTGTTCAAGAAACCCCAAGCAGAAGGAAAGGCTCTCTGCAAAGGAGGAAGGGGACTTCCTCAAGCACAGAAGAGAGGGAAAGAGTGAGTCTGGACCAGTGCAGCATATCAAGACCTAGATTTACTACTTTTTTTTCCCATCTGACCTAACCTGTGACCTTAGAAAACCTGGCTTAATTTTTACAGAAGTTTTGAGTGTTTTCTGCATGCACAGAAAAGGCCAGGGCTCAGCACCCTGGCAGACAGGCTACATGCCCACCTGGTTCCCACTGCTCATGCCAGGGACAGAATGGCACCACAAGGACATGGAAAGGAGCCCAGGGCAAAGATACAGGCAGAAGCACCTTTTGTCTAAAACACTTCCAAAACAAAAATATCTCATGTTGCCACCATGAGAGGACTGAATCTCGACTGAAGTCAAGCTCTGAAAACACATAGGAGCCCTCTTTCAGAAATAAAACAGTCATTCCCCATTCCCCAAACTTAAACATATAAGAGAGAAGACTAGTTCCAGTGTTATCAAATGTTGTAAGTCTTTTCAACCCATCTGGCCCAGAGTAAAATAGACCAGAAGAGGAAAAGCCCTTGCTGAACCATAACTAATGGCACAGCAAATCCTTCTGATCCAAACCCAGTCTTGCAGCCTTTGTGCCAACATTATGGGATAGCTCCTTAGCCTACATGAGTCAGCAGGAGCACATGGGTTCCTGTGGAAAGGAGGAGCAGTTCCCACAGGACAAACATACCTTCATGCTTTTTGGTGAGCATACTCGTAGTAACCTGTTAGCCAGAAACATGTGCTGGCTAACATGATATCTGAAAATTGGCCTGCAATTTAACTTTCGGCAGAAAATGAGCAATTGGATAGGTCCTTGTTTCAAACCTACACCCCTAAGACAAGTCTTGGACGTTTATTACCAAATGTGAAACTCTTAGCTCAACAATAGAATTAGGGAAGTAATTTGAAGAACTATTTATTATATAAATATTAAAGTTTCAGAATACACAGTTGAGAACAGACACATCTTCAAGGGCTACAGCTCGTGAGTAGAGATCCTGAATCAATGTTAGCTGTGCACTGCCAGCCACCATCAGCTCACTCACATTTGCCTTGTGCCCTTCCTCAATCTCATAGGAGCAGGACTATAGGAATAAGCCTGTGCTATCAGATGGAGATTATTGGCTTCTGTGGCTGCGGGCAGTGTGATTGCCCACCCAACTTCATCTCACTGCAGCACACGGACATTTGAAATTTACTTTTTCCTCAAAAACAGGAACAACTCTCTTCTGATTCACACTGAAAGCAACAGGGGATTTTCAGAATTATCACAACACAAGACGTCATCTTCCTCTGCTGGCAAGAGGGATTGAAAATGACTGACCTGATTTCATAAAAATATCAGCATATGTGTGGTGTGTGGTCTGTCACTCTTCCACACTTGTGGTTTCTGGGCATACAGCAGCAGTCTGCCTGCTATAGACTGTAAAGCAAAATGCAGGTTGGGAAACTGAAGAAGTGGAAGAGGAACAAAACAGAAATGCCTGGACAGATCTGTATCCAGTGTAGACCAGCTAACATTTGAATCAGAACGACAGTAGTAACTGAATAGGAAAACATTCATTTCCTCTCCTTCTAAAATAGCAGTATTGTGAGGCACAGGAAGTACACACGCTCTCATGTTTTGATTTTCAAATAAATGTCAGATGAAATTACATCAGGAAGAGAAGGAATAAGCCTGGGAAAGTCCTTTGTTTATTTTTTTTCTTTGCTTTACTTTGCATAAAGGCAAAGGTTTGGCCTATTTCTACAGACTCACTGAAATAATTTCAGTTGTACCTGAAGTTCAGAATACATCACTACAAACTATTCAGCAACTGGGCTGGAAAATATTTTTATGACCTAAAACCATAGGTTTTCACAGACTTCAAAATTGAAGTATATTATCTCCTTAGAAACATTTCAATGAGACCAAAAATTGACAGAGCCCAGTGCACAGGAATGAATTTCTACAGTAAAAGCATACAAATAATTTTTAACAGTTCTTTTTCCTTACATAATCCACACCCTGCCTTCAGCTCAATTTCACACTATTGAACCCATGGCACTTTTCCAAAGCTCTTCAGTGCTTTAAAGTGTATTGAATTTAACAGGCTTGGGGCAAAGGCATTGTTTTTACATTGTTCCTTTATTTTTCTTCAGTTTCTGATTCAGCCCTGGGTGGCTTCCATTTCTTTTCACTCCAATTTAATGCATTCCTGAGTATCATTTCAACTCTGCACATTCAAAAGCTGCATGTATAGACCCACTGACCCCTCTCTACTCCACTGATGGGAAGAGGGAAGGAGCAAACCCCTCTGGCTGGGAAGGAACCAGCCTTGTTGATGTCAGGCAGTGAATCAGAGGTGAACTCATCCCCAGCAGTTCACACCGAGCAGCAGCTGCTGGAAAGTTTCTGTTTCACAGGCTTGCTTCTCATGAATGATCTGATCCTGTGGGGTCTTTAGGCTAACACTGAAAAATCCCATTTTGACACCACGAGGCACAACATAAACACCCCATGGAGAGCTGAGGTTGTGACACACATCACCAGAAGCCAGAGATAATCTGATTTACTCCATTCCAGTCAACGTCAGACAGATAGCCAGTGTGCACCAAGCGCTCACACCGACAACCACCAGAAAGGATAAGTACTAAAATGTAACACTGATGATAATGCTCCAAAAGTCAGCCTTGCATGCAGAGATCTAGCACTGCTCAGGAGGCACCAGCATCTTGAAGCAAATACTCAGCAGGCTCTTGCTCCCTATGTGGTCTTCGCCCCAGTGCAGCAGGTTAGGGACCAACTTATGAAAAATAGATTAAAGGACTCATGACCCAAACCAGCTTCTATCCTGAAAACAAAAACCAAACTCTGGCCAGGTTCACTTTTTGAAGATCAGAGTAGGCAATGGGATGGGGTGCATGGCCCATAGTCCTACAGGCTGGAGAGTTCTTCTTTCTTCCAGGCTGGGGTTCCATCTGTACTGACTGCAGCCAGCCCCCACACCAACAGATTTTTCTATCAAAGGAACCCTGTTCAATTTAATCCCTAGTCGTCACTGAACCACTATCAGCTTCTTTACATTCATCAGATGGCAGAGGTATTATTGTCCTTAAAACTGTGAGCACAAGCTCTGTGCAAGGTTAAAGCCACAGCAGTTTTACCTGGCCCAGCCAGAGCAGGGACTGAGCAAAGCGAAGAGCCCTGCAGCAGCAGCCCTGACAATCAGAGGAACTCATCTCTGGGGAAACCCTGATTCATAAACCAGCTATTCTTAAATCAAAGTGCACACACCTCTTGCTTTTAGGAAGCAGCCAAAATGTGCATGTGTTTCACCTGTTTCAAGAAGGCTTTTTCTCAGTAATTCTTCCCCAAATTAATTTACAGCAAGATGGCTCACAAGGGCCTCCTGAGGTAGCGTGAAGTGATGTCCTTTGTCACACAGCACTTTCTCTTTTTACAGAGAGAGAGAAAAACCAAGAAAATCACTCTCATTTTTCTAAGATATATTTATTGTAAGTGAATTCAGCAGTGTTGGAAGCTAACTTCAGAAAGGCAGGTTGGGTGATTCAACAAAGCCAAGCATCATGGTAGTTACTGATTTTTTCTTTGCTCTTGTCTCTTCTTCTTTTGGAGGAATTTATTAATTTTAAAAGTGATGGATAATGCCTATTTTAGAAGGTTAAAACCAGACAGATTTGTGGTTTTCTTCCCCTTTTGTGCAAGTTAAACAGCCTCCAGTGGGTACCGGATTTGAAGAAGCCTGCTGGAGCTGGGGAAAAAGAAGCATCTTCCAGTAACATGAACATCCCAATATGAGAACCTGCCTGCACACAAAGCACTTCTCCAGCTCATCAGAAGCGCAACAGAAAGGGTGAGTTGAAAATGCAGGGTAAGTACTGAAAAAATATCCTTGAACCAGTCTTCTTCGGGGTTTAATGCACAGCATCCATAGCAAGGCAGCTGGTGTATGGGGGTCTGAGCTCTATCCTCCTCATGCAGGAGCTCAGCTAAGCCCTTCAATGCCTGGCAGTGACCATACTGACACTTCACACTCAGCCTAACTCTCCTCCTTCTCTCTGCACCTGCCTGTGTGTCATGCCAGTCTCCTGACCTCAAGCAGAGGCTTGCCAGCAGCCAGGCACTGCAAACGGGACTGATTCAACAGATCTGTGGGGATTATTTTGCACACCCACAAAAGAAGATGGCGAGACTCATTCCATTGCCAAATTCTATCTCTTGCTATCCTCAGCTCAGTGCCTCACTTCTCTCCACGGCAGGACCAAGGAAGTGCCTCTTGTGAGTCAGCAGGCAGCACCTCCAGCACCGATACAGCACCACAAGCTGTGAGGGAGGATTTGTCACCTCAAGGGTGAAAGCTCCTGCTTGCTGTCCACAGTGCACCTTGCTAATCCTTTTTCTAGGAGGAAGTGAAAAAAACCCTTCCCATGCAAGGAAGGAGGAAGAGAAAAGCCTCTGAGCAGGGTGAGCTGGTGGGTTGAAGCAGGACACAAAGTGACCCCTGGTCCACCAGCATCTCGAATGCCAGACAAAGAGCCAGAGGGTGAAGGAGGACATTACTCCCTGCTCCCACACCATGCAGGTTTCTAGGCTCCTGGAGCAACTCCAGGCCTGTGTAAGCCTAAAGCAAATCAGAGAAAAAAAGCAAATAGGAGCCAACCACAATGCAACTTCACGTTGCAGAGGTCTGGCTCCTCTCCCTGCACAACTCCCTCGTGCCACTGTCCTCACCCCACCAGGAGCTGATATGGCTACTGCTCCAAATTTCTCTTCCCTCTATGGTTATACAACTGCCAAAGCTCTTGATAAGAGTGTGAAAACTGCTATTGTCTGCCAAATTACTCAGATGTATCTGCTGCAACATTACATATTTTGCAAGATCTAATCCATTTTCTGCGTACATCTGGTTTAGATGAGAGCATTTTTCACCACCTCTGGGAAGTCAACAGAACATTTATGGAAATAATTCCTCAAGTCAGGGTGAAGTCCTCTGGCCTTACTTTGACCAACAACTCCTGCAAACCATATTATGCATGTCCAGAGAGAGATGAGGTGTCCTTCAACAATCCCAGAAACACCATCCCTGTCAGAAACAGTGGAGAGATGAGACTGGTAATCCACTGGGCTTTTTCTTCTTTCCATCCTCTGCTCCTGCCAGAACCCATTCCTCTTCTCTGTCATGCTGCTGGTACTTCAGCACAGCCTCATGATTCACAGGCACATCGGAGACACTGAAAGAGCTGTCAAGGGGAATCAAGCCCTGAGCACTGCTTCAAGGCAGATCTGCATCCAGAGCAGCATGCTGCATTTCGGCCTCTCCACTGTCACATTCACAGGTGTGTTTGCAGATGTGTGTGTTTTAGGAGGAAAGTTCATCCTCAAGTCAGAAATTCATTAAGCTTGTGTCAAGTTTGTTCAAATGATACCAGTTTGCTATGGCCAGCTTATTTTCTCCCTCAAAAGCAGACAGGCATGAAAATTTGCAGACAGGCATTTTTGATTTGAATTCAATTAGCAAGCAATATATTTTCCTGTAGTGATAAACAATGAACCTTTCATCAAAATGTGTCTCAAATGTTTGCACTCAAGGCACCTTCTGGAAGAGAAAGTCTTTGATATGTGACTTCTGAGTAGAAGACAACAGACTGTAACCATGACATGTTCTGCTGTCTGGAAAGGATGCTGGGAATCTCCCATCTGAAGGTTAATTTCAGATGCACAAGGAGACCACTGGTTCCTGATTAGCTACTTGCAGAGGGAAATTCCAAAGTTTTCCCCTTTCTTATTCCTGCTAAAACTTAACTGTGAAAGCCTCACCAAGAACCATTTAGAGGGAAAAGTGCAAGCTGCAGCTGGGGTAGCTCCCAAGTACTTTAGGATCAGAGAGGCTCAAAGATCAACCCCAGAAATTATATGTTCCATAATGAGAAAATGAAGACTCTCTGCTCTCCAGCAACAGAATTGCTGCTTTCATAACAAACAAGATAAGCAACGCTGAGTTGTGAAATATCTTGTTTAACATTGAAAGAGGGATAAAACGTAAGGATCACAGGCAAGAATTGAAATTGCTTTGGTTGGTATTCCCCATAGACTTTTTACACAGCCCATGGGAGTCCAAACACGGACACCAGTGTTGTTTCTCATCAGATGCAAAGTCATTCCGAAAGTTAAAATATCTGAAAGCTCAGGGTCCTCTTTAAACTACAAGAGGCACTTGAAGATTTGCTGCACTTTTCCTCATCCACCATTTAGAAATACCATCAGTCTGCAGACAAACCAAGTGTGCCATGGGTGCAGATAGAGAGACAGAGAGGCTGCAGCCTCTCATGTTTCCAGACCAAAATTTCTTGGAGCATATTCCACTGCTACACATCACAGTCCACTCTAAGTCTGGAGTTATGGAAGGACAAGACTTCTACATTTTGCTGTGTCAGCTCAACAGCTTAGCACCACAATGTGCCCATAACCTGCTTTCCTCCTTAACACGCTGCAGCTACAATGGGTTCATTCCAAGAGTTTAAATAGGTAAACAGGGCTGCTTTCATCTCCAGCGGGCTACAGATAACAAGTGGTTTTGCTGGCAGATCAAGTCAAGGCTTCGTGTTGTCTTCCTGCCCAGTAGCTTGCCCTGCACCTTGCGCTGAGGGCAAGCCCTCAAACCACTACAGGCAGCTGCTTGCTCTAGGCAGGAGGATCGTGCCTGGGAAATGCTCCCAGGGATCCCACCACAACACACCGGAGAGGGCTGTTGCTCTTGCAGCTTCCTCCCTCTGGCGCAGAAGCCAGTGGGGAGCCAATGGTAATATCTTCCTTTAGCACAGCTGGTTCAAAGTGCCGTAAATTACAACTGAGTAAGCAATATTGCTTATCAAGATATTTCAAGGAAAAAAAGAAGTCTTCTCTGAAGAAGCAATCAATTTCTAATCCAGCTTTTTCTTATACAATTATAGCTCTTTAAGGTAATTGAGATTATTAATTTTGAACTTGCAGGTTCTTTTGTGTAAGACTGAGATGGAAAGGTCCCTTTTAACACAAATTATCTTTGAGCTATGAAGAGAATATATTATCTAAGCTAGACAAGATGTTGATAACTATCTAAGAGGATGGGGCTTTTGGCAAGTACAATTTCTCCTTTTCCACTGATGCAACAGAAATTGCTTTTTAAAGTACTGTCTAATAATGTCCAAAATGAACATGCATCTCAGACCACAGTCTTGAGGCACACAGAATAAATGATCCCTTGCTCCAGGCTCCTCCAATGATTTGCAGATGCTCCACATGCTCATATCACCTACAGGCTGATCAGTGATTGTCACCATCAAGTGTGGCATGCAAAATTCCGCAGTCTCTGCCCTTTGATGAACCATGGGCCAGAGACCACCAGAGTGTCAGGGAGGCCATTTCAGAGATGTCAGTGCAGGTAGGCAAGTGGCCACCTCCTGAGGCAGAGACCGCACCCAATATCACTTACCCAAGAATGGGCCACTTCAAAACACTGACTGTAGGTAAAAAGGCCTTCATCTGGAAAAATCAAACATCAGCCAAATAGAAATGTGAGTGTGGTTAAAAAGCAGGTGTATTTGCCAGGGGTTGGGGAGCATCATCACACATTAATCTTGGTCTAATTTTAGGCATCTAACTTAGGGGCTGATAGCAGCTCTAGGGAGTCAGCAGAGTATCCAGAATGTGACTCAGATTTCCAGAGCCCACCACAGGGCTGTGCTCTGCCTGCCTGCACCCCTGGCACAGGGGGCACCTCAGGTGGCTGAGATTCTGCAGAGGAGCTCCCACCCTCTAGAAGAGCATCAAGTCAAATTGAGGCTGCAGGAAACAACAGGAAAATGCACAACACCCAGATCCAAAGAAGTTACCGTATAAACAGACTGGTGATTGCAGAACTAAAGGGCACATGGCTTACAGCCACCTTGTAGTGGAGGATCTGAAAACAGAACCTGGAGTTGCTGAAATCCTGTTCTCTGCTCAGAACCCTCCCTGGCTGTTGCTGGGAGATGTCCTGCTCTGCACCTCCACCTACTCTTTTTTTTCTGGCTGGGGACCACTCCAGAGACATGCCACCTGCCCATATGTTCAGATAATTGTCCAAGTGCTGAGACCCTGTTTTCTCAGCAGGAAGCAGTGATACTTGACTCAAAAGCAGCTCCTGGCCAGTCTTGTCCCCTCTGCCAAAGCACAAATGTTGTCTTCATGTCATAGTTTGAAAAAAACACTTTATTTGGAGCAGCTTCAGAGGACTACCTGGCTCAACACCTCTTCCAAACACATGAGATTCTACAGATGGAAAAGTAGCCAAGCCAGCATATACTTCCTCCTGGCTTTACAGGAGCGACTTATTGGGAGGTGAGACTGAGATATACCTTCATCTAGTCACAGTTCCTCCCCAGGATTCACATATACCTATCCCAATTTAAAAAACAGATATCAGGTGCTGGACTGCAGCCAGAAAATCATGCTGAAGAGCTTCTTTCCAGGAATAAACATTATTCTCTCTAGGCTGGATTTAAGCCGCTCAGTTACAAGAGAGAGATTCATTATCAATGCCCAAAGTACCTACTGGCATGTGCAAATTTGTTTTTCATCTCTGCACACATACACATGGTCACAGCTCCTTTCTCCCACTCCCAGCAGCACCTGCAAGCACAGTTCATAGGCAGCAGTCACACATGAGCCAGCATCAGTGACTGTCACCCTCAAATGTGGCACACCAAAGTGCCACCCCACAGTCTCTGTCCTTCCATGAGCCTCGAACCAGACGCTGCCAGACTCTGCCAAGGAGACCATTTTAGAGATGTCAGTGGAGATGATCAGCTGGCCACCTCCTGAGGCAGATACAGCACCCAATGTCAGCCACCTTTCTGTGGGAAACTGCATGGATTCACAGTGCGAAAGAGAGGAGAAGAGGAAAGATGATTGATCTAGCTGACTTAGAGACTATAAAGCGAGAAAGGCTTTTTTGCCCTAGCAAAGCTGGTCAAGGCATGGAAAGCCATCCTTCCACAGGAAAAACCTCAGCAGAGGTGTAGTGCAGGGCTCAGCATTTGGTATGACTATTGTGAGCTCCAGAGTTTCCAAGCCCAGAGGAAAACTCTTATCCTGGCCTGGACCATCCACACACTAGGTGAATATGAAGAGTACAGAAAGGCCACAGACCTGCCAGCCCCCTCCCAAAGTGGCAGAAAAAAACATTGTGGAGGAACAGTGCACTGATTTGCAACAAGTCACCTTAATTACCCAACAAGTTGCTTAAATAGTGAGAGCTTCCCTGGAGCACATGCTGGGTCTCCAAGTTTTCATGAAACAAAAGCTATTGGTGTTTCCTATGTCTTTTGGAAGATAGCATGTTCCTGCTGCTGCTGTAAAACAAGGGCTGGCAGGAGTCAATGGAGACCTGCCATTTCACATCAGCTGGGAGGAGAGCACCTGAGTTACTACAGTGCTGTTTTTCTCACATGACTACTCCATATGATAAAACTTCTAATTAACCGGATAGTAAATATGATGGGAAGACTCTTTTGCTAATTATTTCTGTGCCTTCAGGCAACAGAATAAAATCAATATGTAGCAAGAAAATGATAGTTAAATAACCTCGGCAACTTGTGCTGCAGGTAAATTAACAGCGTGGCAGCCGATGGGAATGCCTTCACAAATCAGGGTGCTGGTTGAAACCAGGCTTCAGATGTGTGTCACCAACCAAAGCTGCCTCTGCGTCCTTCAGTACAGCCTCACAGCTCCCTGCAATGGGGTCCTACAGCCCCCTCCTTCACAGCTGTACTGAGGAACCTGCTCAGAGCGCAGTAGGCTTCCTACACTTTCTTGTACTGAGAAGTCTATTCTACATTTACTTGCTTTAATGCTACTGGAACAGCCAAAAGGAGGGGAAATGACCTTAAGAGCCATGCAACTGGCGCAACATTTCTTGCTATTCCTCACAGGCAAAAACGTTTTTGATTCAGTCATGTTTGTGTAAAACGAGGGCTCAAAACGGTGTAATTTTATGACCCCTCATCAATAGCTACTTCTCCCACATGCATGAAAATATAAGATTTAAACTCGAGGGATTTGTCACTTTGAACCCTCTGTTTTACTGCGCCCACTTTCATCGTGCTTGAGGGGATCTGTGTTTTTAAGAGCCACTGAAAGTTTAGAGTTGGGCACCCAACCTAAGAGCTGCGCAGATCTGAGAGCCGTAGTATGTTAACTTTGTTTGTTGGCCACAGAGCAGTTTCATTGATCTGAGAGCGAGATAACGATTTACAAAACAAAACCACAACCACTTGCTAGCTGTAAGCGCCTTCATATACGCCGCATTAATTCAAACGTGAATTAGACATGGAAATGCAGCCAGAGCACTGGGTGCTGGCAGAGCGGCGTTCCCTTGCAGACTCCTCGCATCAAGTCCCGTCCTGCCGCATTCCCATGCCAAGCTGGCAGCCCCGCTCCCCGGCAGAGATAAAGCCGGAGTGCCGGGAAGGCGCATGCACCAGGCATGTCTGGCCAGCCCGCTCCCATGACTAACGCTGTGCTCCTGCGATAACAGGCTCGGCCACCTACACAACTAGCCCTCTGAATAAATACTGCGCTGCACGGGTTCCCATGAGCGACAGACTGATGGGAGAGCGAGATAAACCTTCGCTGTCGCTCTCACAAGGGGTTTCTAGGCCTGGGATATCTTCTGGATCTCACACACAGCTCTTGTAGCTCTGTTTTCTGTCTGTCGTTTTGGTCCGGTTCCACTGCTCCACTACGAAGGCACCAGACCACTGCTCTTGTCTGTACCAGTATGTTGCTCCTGAAAATCCTCCATGAGCATGAACTGCAGCAGGGCAGACAGGACAGCACAGTGAAATCTTCTCCCATTAAACCACACAAATACATCCAACAAGACACACGGATTTTTCAGACCCAGTGTTTAACAGCCTCTACCTGGTAAATGCATCCTCCCCTTCCATCTTTCCCCTCCCTCCAAATATCCCAGACTGATATACTTTGAAAGGCATATCTCATTACATGAGTCCCTGCTGTCATTACACACCAGCAAAAGCCTTTGCAACTTCTAAATCTGCAACAACAGAATTTTCTTGGCCTTCAAATACAAGATCTCAGGCTTGTTCACAAGAATGGGTTTACATCAAAGCAAGCTGTCAGCAAAATTGCACTAACTGGCACAAAACAGGCACATCCAGCAGTTGGTTTTTCTGTTGGCACTAGTCGTTGCTTCCATTTCCTCCACACTGTGCTCTTGGCAAAGTAAACTACTCATTTGTCCCAGGTCTTGAGCACCTTAGAATCATTTCCACAGTCCATGATTGGCTAGCTAGGAATAGCCATGTAAAAATTACTGCTTCCCACACCAGGGGATCACACCTCTGCAGAAGAAGAGTTGGACGGCCCACCCTCACCTGATACAGGCAAAGGGAAAAGCAGGGGAGCCCTATGGAGAACAAGGACAAGGGATGAGGAGGAGAGAGGCATTCCATCGTCACTGAAACAAAAGGAGCCTATCCTCCAAAATACATCATGCATTTGGAAAAGCCCACAGGGAGTTGGGGCCAGTGGGATCCCAGAATGGACTGGATAGGCAGGAAGATAACCTAAGCAGGGACACAGATACAAGACTGCAGGTAGGGTACACCCAAAGGGATCAGCCCCAGAAAATAGACTGAGAGAAGAAGCTATTTAGTTGGATTTTCTAATGCCTGCCATCGCTGAGCAGTGATTTGCCAGCATTCACTGAGCCTAGGCTCTGTGCAGGAACCAGGGGGACCACCATAGAATTCATGGGCAGCTTTATTTTTCAGGGCTCTGTAAACTAGAACCACATCACTCTTCTTTTTTTTTTTTCTGGAGGAGCCTCCTTGCCCTGCTATCTTTAATTAAGAGGGTTGTGTGTTGTTTTTCTTTTACTGTGTGGTAGCTTTTATCTAACAGGTATATGTAAAAAGTGTGCCTGGGGAAAATCATATTCATGGGAACAAACTTAGCAAAGCCACTTTAACCCAGCTGCTTTTTTAAGAAGCACCTGAGGGCAAACCCTGGAAGATATTTATGCTTGATGGTGAGTTAGAGGCTTCTGAAAACTCCCACTAATCCCACTTCCCTTTATTCCCCTGGGTACAAGCAGTGGGAAGCGCCACTGTCCCTCTGCTCTCAGTCTAGAACATTCATAAGGAGCTACTTTAAAGCCAGATGATGGGCTCCACCCTGTAAATTGCTGAGGGCCCCAGCCCCTCACAGCAAGCTGCGAGTGCCCCAGCAGCTCAAGGGGTTTGAATGTCATTGTGAAGCTCATGCAAATATAAATACCTGCATAAAACATTAATGACAAACACCTTATGGCTACATCACACAGGCCAGGTACACATCACCAAGCTGGGGGCTTTTTTGGCCAGAGAAGTTGTCGGTCTGCAGCTGGGATGTCTACATGATGCAACCAGTGCTGGCAAAATGTAGCACAGCTGATACCACACTCACACAATCACAGGATCGTAATGTTGGAAGGAACCACTGCAGGTCATCTGGTCCAACCGCCCTGTTCTGAGTTCCTCAGATATATTACTCAGGATTGTGTCCAGACAGTTTTTGAATATCTCCAGTGAGGGAGACTCCACAACCTCTCTATGCAACCTGTTCCAGTGCTCGGTCACCCTCACAGTGAAGCTCTTCCTCACATTCAGATGGAACTTCCTATGTTCCAGGTTCTGTCCATTGCCTCTTGTCATAGCAAAACTCCAGGAGAAACAAAAACTTTAAGTTAGAGCTGAATACAACAGAAGTACAGGGCATTTTTTTAATGCTTTGTCATTCCTTTTGTATAATATCAATCTGCAACATCATTTCTAGATTAGACTTCAGTTTCTGTTAAAAAAAACTAAAAAAAGCTACCTTAAAAATTTGATCCAGCTCCTCATTAAGTCCGTGTGAAAAGGGTTTTCTGAAAGGATCACTCCCTTCCTAAGCAGCTCAGGTCCATGCGTTGGTGGAGGAGACCTATCTACATCAGAAGGAGGGGTAGATGTAATCACAGTGAATAACACAGTCCTATTGCCACTTTCATCAGCTTTAAGCATTCAGAAATTGGGGATAAGCCCCTTTCCTCTCCACCGCAGAGATCTTTCCCATACCAGCTGAAAAAAATCCCCACAAGGCTAGCTTGTAAATTCAGGTCTTCAAGAAAAAAAATTAAAATAACAGAATCAAAAAACCAAACATCTGGGCGGGTTACCTCCAGGTGCCTGAGTGTGGGGAGTTTTCCAGCCACAACCCCAAATGCTTTCACCACAACCCTGGGGGCCAACAGAGCTCTCAATCAAGAAGCAGAGCAGGGCAGGCAGCTGGTCAGCAGCAGTTCCCTGGCAGTCTAAATCCTGGGCTGCAGGGTGCCAGGGAGGAAAGATGAGCAAAACCAGCCCAATGCCACTGCTCCACTGCTGTGAACTGTGACCCCATTTATAGAAGTTGACACAGCTGTGTGGGATGCACCAGCATGTTTTTTCCATCTGTGGACTGGAAGCCCTACAGGGAAAGAGAGGGAGAGGAGGGTCCGCTGGGCATTTTTTCTCAGTGAAATTTGGTGGAGTTAAAAATTGCCAAGAACAGGCCAAAAATAGGGAGGGTTAGGCAATATAAATGCAGGGTGCATCAGCCAGCAGTTCTAACATAACCCTTTGTATGGCACTGCCAGTAAGTAGAGAGGGAGCCACAGTGTGAGGGCCCCACCAGCACCGTTGCCATTGGGTTTTACTTTCTACACTGCACCCAGACAGCACAGACTTGAGGAGAAGTAGTCCAAAAAAACTTCCAAATATGCATACAGGCCCTTGCTGCTAAGGAGGATCATGTGTCTGCCCCCATGTCTGTGCCTGGCACATCACTGGGCTCAGTGTTCACTGCTCAGGCATGATCCCGATCCACATGTGCCCCACCAGGATGCTCTGCACCGGCACCTGGCCACAGTACTGGGAGTGTGGGGAGACCAGCAGTGGGGTGCAGGCTGCTCCCTTGAGCTGAATGTACTGCAGGAGGGGAAGGTTTGACCTCATCACCTTGGTCCCACTGCCCCTGCTGTGGGGCAGGGGCAAGTCCCTGAGCCAAGCAAACCTGTGATCTGGTCCCTTACACGTGTGCCTTGCACTCACATCTCTGATATGAAACAAGCTGTGAATTTTTTCCATCCCTGCTGAAAATTCCTGGCAGGAACAGGAGTGATTCTTTCCAGACTCTTTCCCTTCAGTTGTTTTCCAGTGTTTCCTTTTTCCTTCACCATGGTACTTTTCCTGCTCCTTCCCTGGTTGTGGCACAGTAAGACTGGAGTGAGAGGGAAGGTACATGAGTTGGTTTTGCTGTTGACAGGGACATTTCAGACCCTCTCTAGCTGCCAAGTCATTTGGGCATGGGCATGTACTATGCATAGGCTTTCATTCAATGCTATTGCCATATCTGCAGCACCAGCAAAAGCAGACAAATCCCCATGCACAGTCTTCTTGTGGAAAGGGAGTAGAGGAGCACAGATGTGATAAAATAAAACCACTGAGCACTCACACTGTTTTCTGTGTCCTCATGTACACTGCAAACATGAACAGCCAAGGCCAGTCTCCTTGACTTTTGTTGAACTAGGAAACAAAAGGAATCAGAGCCAGAGGCCATGGGCCAAGGCTTGTTCCCCTGCAGTCAGCCTTTCTCCCTCCAGCCAGGAGATTGGGACCCATCTGCGCTGCCTTTGGGGACAGCCCCCAAGGATGCATGCCACTGCTGCCCCAGGGCCAGGGCTGTTCTCACCAAGGCACCGCATTGGCAGTGAGGCAGGGTGGCTGCCCATGATATGCCCCTGAGCCTGTATTGAGTGTGCTCCTGTGCCTGGTGCAGACACAACTCTTTTCCCTCTGTTTGTGCTGGATGTTTCACATGGGAACCTCTGGTTCCACGCCTCTGTGGGAGCCCTTTACAGCCCACATCCCTGTCTGGCAGCTCTGAGGCTGCAGTGTCACTTTTGAGATGACACGCACTTAATTCTTACTGTAATAGGCAGAGTAAAAATTCTCCTATAGACCCCCTTTACTGACACCAAAGGTAACACTCTGGCAACACAAGATGACTTCACAAGAGGCCAGGAGAAACTGATGTCACTCTACCCTTTCTCTATGGATTGGACAGGGAGCCTGCTGAGGTTTCCAGACTGGGATACCAAAATACAAGGATGTGCATATTGGGCAGGTTGGGGGTTCTGACAAAGAAGATGGAACAGGGCTATTATCATTATTTTTGTTGTTTAAAAAGTACCTGTTTCCAAGAAGACTCAGGAGCTTCAGTCTTGCTCTGTGTTCCATATCTAATAGGAGGATGTTCCTCTCCCAAAGAGCTGCTCAGCTCACCCCAGAGCACAAACTAGGAGCTTGAAGTAGCACAGATAAAATCACAGCTGTGTGCTTTCATTTTCTACCCCCAGCCTGGTCAGTCAGGAATGAGCATTGCTGGGCTAAATCTCCTAACACAGGCACTGGAGCCCTACTGGAGGTGTACTTCTAGTCACAGAGAGGCACTGGCCTAAATCACATATTCAGGAATATTACACTGTAAAACACCTCCAGCACAATGTTATATGTCAAAATGTCAATCTATTTGTGAGCTTTCATATCAAAGGGCAAATGCTGCTTGAAGAGAAGCAGAAAAGTGCAGCAGAGAAGTAAATAAAAGGAAAGGTCTTAAGAGGCTTACAGCCACCCTGGTATAAAAGAATCATCTTTCAAGCTGATAAAAATATTGTTACACGCTCAGATAAGAATAATCTCTCAGGCTCTGATAAGACTACAATGAGAACAAGCCTTTTACAACACATCATTAGTGAACCACAACCCCATCCTGCCCAGAAATACCCTTTCTAGGTGCCGCTTCCTTTTGTTCTCCAGTAGGGCAAGCACTGAAAAGGGCCACTGTAGTTTTCCTCCCTGTCTAGCAGGGACACAGCCAGGAAAGGACTCAGTGGACTCCACCCTATTGAATATGAAACAATTCACTCCAAAGCAACTAAAGCATGCAAATAATTGCATTGACTTCAAATGAAATTATTCCTATGTGTAAGTGCTCTACTGAATCAGGGCCAGGGTGCTTAGCACTCTGGAGTATCAAGTCTTAAAAGTTTTGGAAGGCTTTAAGTGAGAGGGAATGGTTTGGGAAATAGGGGGGAGGAAAATGGGAGGGAAGGAGTTCTCCCACTGAATAATCGTTCAGTTATCTCTGAAGTCTGGGATGGGTACAAATAGAGAGAAGACTATTGGAAGGTCTGAAGAATATTGGACATTTGCTTTAACCGTGACTTAGTACACCCAATCCACACTGACCCAAAAATTGAACTGGCTATATGGTCAGAAATTTGAGTTAAGAAATGCACACAATTTATCTTCTTTCTTTCCTTATTTCCAGCACAATACAAGAACATATTCAGACAACTTGTTGTTCTTGAAGGGATGGGATGGGACTTCCATGGCACAAAAGATGGCTGAAATTCTCCATGTCCCAAGCTGAAGAAGGTAGATACTTTTTATTGAGTGAAACTTGAAGTTCATTAAGCCAGCTAAGCAGAAGCACCTACTCAGGTACTGTAATGCAGGGGGACAGCTCAATACTTGAGGCCAGGCACAGAGCTGTTTTTCTGGGTTAGTCACATTGACAACACCAGGTACAGGAATGCCTCCCCCAGAGACACTGGTTTGGCAGGAGGGAGCAACAAAAAACCCTTTGGAAATGACCTACTGATCTGAGAGAGACACAGACATTTGGCTGCAGATATCCAAAGCAGTCTATGGGCAAAATTAAAGAAAATAAGAAGTTAAAATGGAAGACCATAACTTAGGTTTCCTGCTGAAAGACCAGGAACATTCTTTGCCATGTTACACTCCTAAAAGGTCTCATCCCAAGAACATGTACATACCAAGCAGTTCATTCCCAAATCTCTCCCAGCACCACTGGCTTCCTTCTGCCCCAACAGACATTAGTTGTGTGCACTTCTCAGGTCTGATCCCAGTTTATTCCAAAAACAACAGATGAAAGGCAGCAAGCATTAAAGTAAATAGGAGTTTTGCTCTCAACCACATTTGGAGCAGAATTTGACCCAGAATTAGGAGGACACTTTTTACTGGTGATCTAGCAGGTTTCTGATGCTGTTCCAGTAGCTCCAGGAGGCACACCTGCTCTTGGATCTGCATGGCAATTTCTGTGGTTTGGCCACTGAGGAGGGTTTTACATTACTTTTAAATGTTACCATTAAAAACAAGGAGCTATTTTTCTCTTGCCTCTTCCCCTTTTTTTTTTTTCCTCGCAAAAATGTTGGACAGGACTGATTAATCATACAGGTGACAAAGCCATACAGAAAATATTCTCAGGATTTTAGACAGAAAATATCTCCCACAGTTATTCTGGATACTTCACCCAGCCTCAGCCTCTCATGCAAGAGCCCTTCCCTTAGCTGCCTGTGTGCTGCCTTTCAGAACTGACCCTACACAAGCTGACTGCAGCAGAAGTCCACCGGTGCATCTGCTGTGATTCCAAGGGACCTCCATAGGGACCTCTTAGTTTCTGACTCACTTCTCTCCACCACAGAAATTGAATGGCAGGTGATAGCTTTTAAATCCACCTATCAGTATCCCATCTCATATAAGGAGACTAGGAACAGCCATGTCACAGAATCAGGCTGGGTAGGGAAGCAAAGGCTGTGGTCTAGTGCTTCCCACCCCCAATACAGGGGATATACCTTATGCTTTGACTGTTGCATAAATGACATGAGATGGTATGTGCTATAAATGACCAAATCAGAAGTGGAAATATTTATGAAAACATATGAAGTGATATTGAGCTGCTATTGAAGCAGTTTTCCTCGTGTCACCAGTAGAGCAGAAGACAACTCCAGTTCAGTGAGCGCAGCTCACAAGTCCTGGTGAAACAATCTTGTATGATGTGCCAGCTACAGGAGAGTTAGGCCAGGAACCTGGACAAAAAGGAGAATCTTTAAGCCATTGAATATGATTTTAAACTGTTTTGGATAATAGCAAATGCTTGTGAAATGATGCTTAGACAGGCATCTGAAAGAGTTTCTGCATAAAATGGGGGGGGGAACAAAAAAAGGTCCACAGGTTTAAATCAGAAAAAAAAGGCCAGAGGAAAGAGTATTCCACGCCAAAAGAAATGAAACCCTGCTTTCAATATAACCTACCTAGGGCAGGAGCTCAACACCTGGGGAATTTACAGCCTGCCTTTCACGAGGATATGGAGAGCAGTCACAGCCGAGCAGGTCGTTCCTGCCTGGGAGCCGGCAGCAGGGCTGAAATCCGACCCAGTCATTTGCGTCATCATCAAACAATTAGTAACTGCTTCAGGTAACTCAGGCCGGCAGCCAGGGCTTTTGAAAATGTCTGTGGCCGGATAAGGGCTGTCATATTCCTGATGTCAACACCGAGGCTTTGCAGTGAACTCTGCACCGTCACGTAAGAGCAGCCGGGCTGGTGGAGAAAAACACCCTCCCAAGGTAAAGAGCTGCTCAGGCTAATGCAGGACAGCTTGGGGACTGCACGGAAGGAGACGCTGGGCCAACTCGCTTCCCGCCAGGGTGCAAAGGTTGGGCTGGGGTGGGGATTTCCACTGTCAGAGGCTTATGAGGACAGGGAATCACATTCACAGATCAAATGTCCACAGCTTGCTAATGCTCACTTTGGCCAGTAGAAATCGTAACATTGGAGGTGCTTCTTTAGCCAGCTTAGTTTTTAGCATTTCACAAATCAAATTTGATAAGCCATTTCTTGCAATGAGGAGAGCAATAATGTAGAGAAATTTGAGCCATCATGGAAATTGCTTTGACATTCTTTGTTAGGAGGTTTTTTTCACAATTCACTCTACATCCAAAGGGAAATGTTTTGATTACATGTCACAATTCAAAGAGCATCAGTGAGATGTGACGTGTCTCTCTGCCTCAACAGCTGTCAGTTATTCATTTCTCCCTGTATCTGCTGCTGTTAACATTACAAAGAAACACGCAGACCCCAGGCAGTCTTTTGTCCTACCTAAAAATAAAAAAAAAAGAAAAAAAAAAAATGCAGGAAAAGAGACTATTACCCACATTGTCATCAGAGGTCCCTTTGGAGAGACTTGGATAGATCAAATCAGAACTCACCATCTAAATATGAGGAAGTTTAGGTGAGACATTCAGAGGATTTTAGACTTTTAGTGTGGCAGTGACTTACTACAACATGTGCAAAGGCATCACTGTGCACAAAGGACACAGGAGACACAGGAGCAGGTGAGGCAGCCTAAGGACAGGAGCTCCCAGCAGGCTGAATGCAGCAGAACTGACAAACCAGAGCTCTTCAGATACTGCTTTTTTTGCCCTCAATAACAAAACACCAAATATTGACTGGTGATTTACTGCAATTCACGTAACATTTATTTCACTCCACAATTTACCACTCCACAAATTCACAATTTACCAACAAAAAATACATATCACTGGCATTCAGAGATGCTTTGGTGGGAGAGAAGAAGCAAAGGATTGACTACCTAGTCCATATGGGTAAAAATAGTTAGAATTACTGTTGTAAATGCATGGGAGAGTTACTCGGTCTCTGGTTTGAATCTTAAAATAATCCCTATTAGATTATTAGTCATCTGATCTCTTAGGAAAGATAATCCTGACTTTAACAGTTTTTGGATTACATCTCTAATAGTTTTTAGGCCCTGGCATCTGCTGTCTTGTTTACAAATAAAACCAGGAAAAAATGCTCATAAAATAATAAGCAAGGCAAAGGAATACGAATACTACAGAGCTGAAAGGAAAACCAACTACTTAGTAACACCAACATTTTCCAGTAATCACTTCCTAATAATAAAATTGTTAATAATGTGGACATATTAATTCCAGATCCCTCATACTTACAACCCTTAGATGTTTTCTGTGGATTAAGTCCATTGCAATAGTCTGGAGCCAAGTGGAGCTCACACCTACTGTGGTCTGGGTTCCACCTGCTTTAAGGTAAACCATGACTTCCTGCTGTTATGCATATCCAAGTTTTCCAAAAGCCAGAACATGAAGATAAACGTTTTAGTTTTATTGCTTTGTCATGGCTGAATTACACTGTCCTAACACCCAGACCCAGTTCAAAAAGGCAACAAAACTGTAGCAAATAGCCAGAGTGGAGGAGTGTGCTGACCAGGCTTGTTGGCCCATAGGGTGCAGGTGCAAGAGCATATTTGACAGATAGAAAGGGTGTGTTGCAAGAGTTCAAAAAGTATTTCTGGGCTGCATAGGGAAGCTTTAGAGAGAGCAGGGGAAAGAAAGAGAATAGTGAGCTGTTGCACTAAGCTATTAGTACCTTTCTTGAGAGGACCTTGTATCAATGCTGTTCTCTTCCCATCACAAAAGCCTGTGTTTGGGGAACTCAGAATATAAATCTACATTATTTACCACCAAAAGAAAATCTCTCTGCAGGTTAATGGTAGCACTCACCTGCAAACACAGTCTCACAAGACTCTGTGTTCTAAACACCACCTCTAACCCCTGGAGTCCTTGGACTAAAGTAATGTGGTAACAGCTAATACAAAGCAAGAGGTAAGAATGAAGTTCACTGCAGCCCTGCCTTGATACCTGAGATCACTGCACATGCCTGGAGACACAAATCAAGGCTTTTACAGTAATCAGAGAATGCCTATCCAAGCGTAGAGAGATCTCTGCTTAGCAGGAAGACTTAACCTGAGCTAATAGGAGGGAAATGCATGCCCCTTAGGAAGATCTCTTCAGCAGCAAGTAATGAAATTCATTTGATGCAAGTGGAAGCCCCTATTAAGAAATACAAACCAGGTATTTCTTGTGCATTTAAAACAAAATAGCTATTTTTATTTCCATTCTGCATATATCCCCACAGATTTTCAGATGTTTTCAGCTGCCTGGATTTTACTAGTGACTACATCCTTGACAATTTGTCTTTTTATGCACAGATTAGTTTGGTGTCATAAGAAGCAGTATGTGCATTCTGCCTCTTCAAGTATCCAATGTCTCTATTTTCCATAAGGAGCAAATCCCTATTTACCAGTTCAAGCAAACTATCAAGGGAGAAGGATGACCTTCATTCACTCATAATGCTTTTGCATACTTTCTCTGCTTGCTCTAAGCCTAGAGCTGGGTAAATATTTTTCCATCTAATAAACCTTTTTTCCATTACAGGGTTATATAAGCTGTTAGCAAACCATGTTTTAATCGGGAATTAAGCCCTGCTGGAAGTGGAGAAGTGCATGAAATGCTGGGTAAAGGAAGTTTCTAATCAAAGGAAAATATCTCAAAATGAAAAAAAAAAAAAAGAAGGGTGAGAGTGGGGGTGGTCAATTGCTTAGCTTAAACTGACTGGAGTACTAGTGAGCATTTGCTGCCTCCTCTTCCACTAGATAAGATTGCCTACAGACACCAGAGAAATAGGCCATTGAATTGTTTCTTATCAATTTCATTTTCATAGCTTCTGACCTGGAGAAGGAGGTGAGAGTTAAGGAGGGCAGCAAAGTTTTGTCAGTTTCCCACACTGGTGGGCAGAGTGGGCAAAGACCTCCAGGGGTTCCCACCACCTGTAAGAAACAGAAACAGAAAACACTGCAATGCCTGGGAGTGGGAATGGAAGTCCACCCAGTGCTCCTTTGACAAGACCTGAAACACACACCAGCCATCCAAGCCCTCCCTGTGTGTGGCCACGGGCCCCCAGCCTGAGCTCTGCCAAAGGTGAGGCTCCCAGTGGCCAGGCTGCACATGGGTGCCCAGCCAAAGCCATGCTCTGTCCCCCCCAAGCTGTGCTGACTGCCACCTGTCCTCTGCTGATGTTGGCTGACTCGTAGCTGGAGTTGAAGTTGTGTGTTTGTTGGCACTCTTTATTTCCCAAGAAAACCAGAAACACAGCAATCCAGAAGTTTCTATGCTGGAATGGGAAAAAAACTGTGTCAATACAGGAAACAACCAAACAAAAGATCAGTACAAAAGATAACCAAAAATAGCATGCTATGTCTTCAGGATAGCAAATGCAAGGAATTAAGTTTAAATGATTACATTTTTATTCTGCAAATAAAAGAACAGTTTCTTCCACTTCAGTCCAAAAAGTTTATCAAGCCAGCATATCACACACAGTAGCAGCTCCACCTCAAGAATTAACAGTATAGTTACACAGACACATGTAAGTGTATATAAACAGGTGTAGCTTGCATTATATTGGATTGTATAATGTTACTTGAATTTGGTTTCTTTGCCATTCCAGCTGTTAAGCAGAATCCATATATTTATGTGATTGCATGTTATTTCAGCTAAAGAGCTAAAGTGCTGTTAGCAACATCCAGCACAGAGCACAGGGGCTTATTCATAATTCATATGACGAGTTTTTTACCCCTGGCTGCCCATTTACAAACGCAGACACTGGATATCAGTTTTGCAAATGGATGTGTAGCAAGTTAATAGTATGTAAACTCCTAAGGCTCCTACTTATTTGTTCTGAATGGGCAGAAATGAGCTAGACTTACACCAGGATAAGAATTCATAAAAGGCTTTGATTTGCTTCAAACCAGAACAATTAGGTCGAAGCATCTACTCTCTGATAACTACACGATCACCCAGCAGCACTGATTTTGACAGTGTGGAAAGAACCTGGGGTAAGATACCATCTGAGTTGTTCAAAACATAGGCTCACTCTGCAAGACATGGCTGGTGCTTGCACAGCTCCTGCAGCCTGTGATTCACTCCAGCTATGCAGAATTTCGTCTCCAACCAAATTATCCTGGCCACCAAATACAACAGTTGCATGCAGTCGCTGGCAGAGCCAACACTGTGACATGACAAAACACCCTGCCATTGCACTGGTCAGGCAGCTCTGGTTTCTGACACAGCTTTAGGAAGCCTTAAACTGTCCTGTACATGGCAGGTCTGCTGAGTTTTTCCTGAGAAGCAAAGAGAAAAGCATGCTGATGAAGCAGGAATACTGCATCTGGAGTCCATGTGAGAACTGGAGAAGAAGACCTCTAAACCTTTAGAAAGCCAAATAGATAGGATGTCCAGCACAGTGCCAGGCTGCTCCCTATCATCCTTCCCAATCTGCAGTGATGTGCCTGGAGACACCCAAACTCTCAGCCTCCACATGCACAGGAGCCCTAAGAAAGGTGAGTTTGGCACAGCTTCAGTATTGAAGTCAGGGAAATACCCAACCTAGCAACTAGAACATCACCCACCTACCAAGAGAAGGATGAATCATATAGTTCACAAGCTACATGAAACCTTAATTTATTGGTAAATGTGACAAGTGGGCTGGGTTCCTCATCTCTGAACAGGTTGTGCTGTTCAGGCAAACACTGCCAAACATCATTTGTGATGTGAAATGCTGGTACAGAATTGCTGAGCTCATTGATGGGAAGGAACTGGCTTCCTCAAGTGTGGTTTTACTCTGAAGTAGCTGCCTTGAAAAATTACCATCCATCCGCGGGCTGGGTCTCTGCAGAGTGATTCAGAGCGTAATAGGTGTCTTGGGTGACCGAGATAATTTTGCATGGCCAGACACAGGCAACCTGCTGAGCACACTCTGCATCCTGAGCTCAGAGCTCAGCCACAGCTGTGGAGCAAGACCACCCACCCACCCCTGGGAGAGGCTTTTCTGATGATCCAGGAGGCGCAGCTATGTGAAACAGCCTTTCATTTTTGACTGCTTTCTATTTAAAGCACCTCCTTCTGGTGCATCCTGCTGCTTTTTACCTTGGGACATTAATCACAAAAGCAGTCACAAACAGCACACCATTAAAATGCAGGAGACCAAACTTGTGCTTTGCACAACACCGGGAAATTAAAATAATTTGTCACCATGATTTCTTAGTAAACTGGATTTCAGTCCTCAAGTGAGAGAGTGTAGCAGGTATGGAAACACCCCGAGGGTGCCACATCACATAACTGAGTTAACATGGACTATAAAATTTCCTCTGAAATGTCTGGTTTTGGTTCCCTCCAGACCCACATACGTGGTCAGTGGCCCAAAGCAACAGATTACTATCACCAAAAGGTATTTTGTTAAAAGCCACCTGGAAGAGGAAGGAAAATGCAAGTTCTCTAGTTAGCTCATTTTTTGACTTGGATGTCTGTCTCACTTTTCCCCAGAAGGGGAGGCAGTGGGATTCCCCAGCTGGCTTTTGCTATTTAACAGCAGTCTTGTCTGCCACATTTTTCCCTGAAGGCAGCCAAGCTAACAGAAGAAAAAGACTTGCAAAGCAGAAAAAACTGCTTGTTGGAGACCCTGTTTTGCTGCATAGCGCAAATACCTGAAATACTTGGGAAAAAAAAATTATTCTTTAAAAGAAAAACCTGCAGATTATCCATCAAGGTTCAAGGGAAACTAGTCAATTACTTAACTCTTCATTAAATTCCTGAACATATTCCAAGGAAACACACAGACCTATGCAGTGTTTTTAATGTAGCCACGTTATGAAAAAGGAGAACACTACAGGTCTAAAGTCAGTAATCTCTTTCTTAACACATAAACTACCACAATCAGGCTGCATCTCAATAATATTCTCTTTTATATGTAATTTTAAAATTTTAATTAAAGTTGCCTTCCTTTAGAATTTCTGAAGGGAAAAGAAATGCTTGAAAGTGGGACATAGGGATACTCTAAAAACAGAGTGCTTTTAAAAAAAGCACTGCTCCAAATTACCTTCAGATCAAGTAATTTTCCTAAGCCCAGGTTTAAGCTAAGCCTGGGTTAATACTGAACTAGCAAGAGCAGCACTCTCTGTGAAAACATTCACTCTCCATTTATATGACAGGGTGAGGAAAATGAAATGGGAAGAAACACAACCCTATGTATGAGGTCAGATCTTCTTAAGAAAACAAGAGCTAGGGGTTTTTTCCTTTCTTTGTCTTCCACCTTGCCTTTCTTTTGTTGAGTGCTGCTTTGGAGCACACATGTTTATGCTGTCTATGCTTATGGCCCCCACTGGGGGCTCACAAAAATAAATGCAAGCTTCAGTCAATTCATAGATGCAGAGGGAAGCCCAAGCTCATGCTTGAGGGCTTTGATCCACCAAGATTCATCAGCAGGCTCTGTGGCAGTGCAACACACAGCTGCTGAGCATGCAGATCTCACGGCTGGAGAAACATCCCTGGTGCAGGGGCAGTGAGGGCTTTGGCCAGGGTTTGCACACAGTGCCGTGCAGACAGGGGGAAGCCCTGTGAATCAGAATAGGCACTTTCCCAAGGGTTGCTTTACAAGTCTAATTCTTAGTGAAGTTTACTCAAGCATGGCCACTAGCAGGGCTGCAGGCACACCACCCCCTCCTGCTCCACCTTCCCATGCCTGGGGCGACCATCCCAGTTCCCGGCCATCTCTTGTCGCAGTACACTCTCATCCCCAGCCTCCAACCCAGCACCTGTAAACGCCTCCACTGTCTGGGACCCAGCCCCATCCCTCACTTTTAGGAGCCAGAAGCTGCCAACACACCCCCTTTGCCACCAGCCATGACCCATCTCTGCGCTCTGCAAGGGGGGATATGGTGCAAAGGTAAAATAAAATTTGCTCCCTTATTTTGTACATGGTGGAAGTGTTGTTGGACCCGCCAGTAAGCACACTGATGGACTTCTCTGATCCACCTACAACTCTTCAACAGGACTCAACCTTTCTGCCACCCTGCCCTCAGCAGACCAACGTTCCCAGAGCTGCCAAACTCCTCAGAGATAGTTCAGTGCTGTACAGAACTGCAGACAGAGAAAATCATGAGGTCAGATCTACTGGTTGACACAAAGAAAGGCTGACAGTGGTGGGGTACCCTGTGCAAGGGGCCCGATCTGGGCTGTGGGAGGCGAGAGGAGGGGGAGAATCCCAAACCAGCCCAAGCACGTCTACAGGGTAGGTAGTCATGGTGCTGGAACCAAATATCTACATCTTCCACCACAAACTGATCTTCATCAAGCTCATTTCTGAGTGAGAAGTATTGGTATAAAACATGCTGGTCAGAAAAAAAAATCACCCTGAAAATTTGGGCAAACTAAGCAGAGTATATTAATCTTTTTCTTTGAAAACCCCATCAATGTCATTTGACAGTTTACTCAGCCCTCCAAATTGTTGCTGACAATTTTGGGTTTTTCAGCAGAATTAGTCATGCTGTAAATTGTTGCACTTGAAATGAGAACCGCAATCACCACTTTATCATACATCTAATTAAAACAAACCTAAGTATTTCACTCTATATATACACTATGGTGTTTATGTGCCAAACATCAAGATACAAAATACTTTGGAGTTCATATTGACGTCAGTTTTCTGCTTCAATCAACATTTACCTTTTAGGTCAATACATTTTTGTGTTTGCCATAACAGAAGCTAGAATCAACATGCTTATGCCTGTAATTATTTCATTTAACTCCTTCAGTGTTTGAAATAAAGTTTGTGAGGAAAAGGCAAAACTAAATACAAGTGTGCAGTGGCTTTGCCTGGCCTTTTGCTCAGTTAAAATCAGAAAAATACTATTGCAGGGCTGTTATCTGGAAGAATCACCTTATTCTTTGCCAGCACTGGCACAAAATATATAACAACATTGCCAGTAATATTAAATACCAGTAATAGCCCACCTGAATAGCCGGGAGACAAACATTCAGTTATTAAATGTGATGGTACAGAATTGCCTCATTAAGCCCAGTAGTTCACTGTTTACAATGAGCTAGTGCCAAAAGAAGAACACAGTTTTACAGCTTTTATTGCTATTGTCTCAGTGCATTGAAGTATCTGTTTTCAGATAACCTACAAAAAAACCCCAGTTTTAATCAAAGTAAGGTATTTGAACTCCATGGCCATCATTTGATTCAGCCCCACTGAGATAAGTAGGAGAATGTATAGTTATCTGTTTGGTTTATACAACAAGTAAACTTCTTACACCCTACTGCTCTTGCCAGCATTACTAGTGCTGGCTGGAGAGCTGGTGGAGAAAACATCTGCCCAGGGATGGATGATCCATGTTACAAGTGCCACAAGGGCTGGCAAGTCATGACCATGGGTGCCAATGGCTTCCTCAGCACTGCCATCCCAGGGAATGCTTTTGTGTCTCCAGACATCCAAGTTTAAAGTGGACTCAGGATAAGAAGAGTGTGTAGAATGGTATAAAATGTGCAGGCACAAAGTCACATGTGCCCTGCCAAGAACTACACACACATATCACATGGGAGGCCTGTTGGCAGGCTCACTCTCTTGCTTTCTCTCTCACATGTATATGTATACATGCATATATCTGTATGTATACAGATATATATATGGGGTTTTTTGTTGGGTCTGGGCCACAAGTCTTCCTGCAAGCCTAGAATTGTCAAAACCCCTTTCACAGGCCTTACTTGAAACTGTTGACAAGAGCAACAGCTGTTCAGGGAAGTGAGGAAAAGACATGTATGTACACCAGGGAAGAAAAGGCATTCATGGAGAGAGGGGCAGGAGAACAGAGGGGTTTTCACCACGCTCAGGTAAAGCACACGATTATGGAGGTGCAGTACCCTCTGAATGCGATAACCAGGAATTTCTAGGCAGCTCTCTAACTGTTAGCCTGCCCCCATTCCAGGAGTGGGAACTCTATGCCCAGTTTTAATCTGTGATGTGAGCACAGGGTGTTTCAGTGGCTGCCCATGTCCAGGACAGAGCCATGATGCCAACACTGTGCAGCACTAGTTTTACACTTCCCTGCATGCAGCCCCATCCCAATTACAGCTCCTCAAAGGAGAAGGGAGGAGGAAGGTCAGTGTGCTCCATTGCAGACTGAAAATAAAGATAAAAAACATGCAAAATTGTTTATTAGTTCATGAAAGACGAACACTGTTTGCCTCACTCCCCAGTAACTCACCACCTTAATGGCAGCAGATAGACAATTAATAGTGTGGCTTCCGTGTTCAATCATGTTGGGGGCTATGGCTTAAACCCACTTTAAAGAAACTAGGCCAATCATTTTATGAGGCGTGGGAATTGTTAAATTGGGCTATCCCTTCTGCTTTATACAATTGCATGAAGACTGGTATTGTGGAGAGGCTTTAATGAAGGCCTTATATAGCTCTAGGTCAGGACATTTGCATTTGTGAAGATTACATTGAAAACACAAGAAATGAAACAGCATGAACAAACAGCAGTGTTTTCATCTTAAAAAAAAAAATACAACACATTCCATCCGTGGGAATATGGTACGAGGGACTGGGAAACAATAGTTTCTATTTCCAGCTCTGCTGTCAACTTTCAGGAGTCTGACCTTAAGCAAATCATTTTACTCTGGAACCTCTTTTATCTGCCTCGGGTGTGTAGAGGCTCATTAGTACTCTTACTAATGAGCTTCATATAATCATATGCAAAGCACAGCATTTTAGTAGATTTTGGAAGAGTAGGATTTGTGAAGCCCTTTGAAATTCATGATGATGTAGATATGTAAAAATCTGCCTCTTGCTTGCTTTCTCTCACACACACTCTCTCTAGGTGATAAAGACAAATTCCATTTTAAAATTTCAATTCCCAAGCACAAACAGTGTAAACCCAAAGTCCAGATCTTGAAGTTTTATTACCTCTTTGGAACAACAGCACTAACACAAAAAAAGAGAAACACTAACAGCAGCAGGGTACTGGAGCAGTTGATCCTGAGCAAGCCATAAAAGCCTATACAAAGTTGAACTTTGGATTACATGCCATGTTGAGTTACTGAATTTGACAGGTTAATTTGTTCATTTCTTTGACCTGATTTATACACTCACTGTATACTTGCAGCTCTCCTGCTCTTCAGGTGTTGCTTTTATACATCTTACCTCGTAGACTCAGTAGTAGAGAGGAAGTCACCCACTCTGAGTGCACTATTGCAAACCTGTCTTTTATCAAGCTAATTGTTATACATGGAAAAAAAACTACTTTTATCATGCCTACAGTCCAAAACCAAAGAATTACCCTATTCCAAAAAGAGTGTCTTATTTTTTTGCAGTTATAACAGCTGGTTTAATTAAATATCATGGCTTTACCCACAAATCTTATCCCTCTTTTGTCCTTTTGTGACAAAATACCAGGATAAAAGCTCTGACTCTGCCTCCTCACTGGAAGTAAGAGGTGTACAGGTTTTGACTGGGATATTTGTTTCATAGCAGCTCATACATTGCTGTGTTTTGGATTTGTGACCAAAACAGTTTTGAGAGCACAATAATGTTTTAGTAACACCTGAGCAGTGTTTATGGAGCATCCAGGGGCTTTTCTGCTCCTCAGCCTGCCCTGCCCATGAATGAGCCAGGGGCGTATCAGAAGCTGGCAGGAGACACAGGCAAGACATCTGACTCCAATTCACCAAAGGGATATCCCACACCTTATGCTGTTGTGCCTTCAACACATGGGCACTAAGGAGAGCCAGTTCCACCTCCACTCTCACAGGTGAACTCAGGGAGATGTGCTCACACTTAAATTGGAATACTTTTCTGGGGAAGAAGAAAAAAAAAAACTATTTGCTGTAGGAAAAGTGGCCAGAGCAGCCCTGTATGAGGCCTCAAGGCTCTGGTGAGCCACAGTCACCTTGCAAGAATATCCCAGCTATTTGAGAGTGAGGAATAGTGTTGGAAGTTAATTGCAGTGGTGGGGAAATTGTCCTGGTTTTTTTGGTGCAAGCTTTATGCACACTAAGTATTTGCTTGGCTGGAGGTTTTGGGTGTTAAAAGTAAAGGGAAATTATATTTTTGAGTGATAGATGAGGCAAACATCCCCTTGGCAAATGAGGTTTTGCTAGGGCACGGAAGCAGCAGGAAGACGACCACTTTATAAGAGAACAAATCAGATTTTTAATACTGATCAGTTTTCTACCATTTGCTTTTTCATTGAACCTAATTGCATTACTTTGCATTTTTCCTTTGGTAAGGCAAAGTTTAGAAGTATGTAAGATTCGATTTAACAGAAATTAGGTCAGGCAAGGAGGTTAAAAGGCTTTAATTATAGCCTTTTCTTACCAACTGACTAGTTTTGTTCACCCTCTGCACTTGCTACAACCTCTCAGAAACACAAGGAAGGCCCTCCACACCCTTCTACAGCCAGTCAAAAAAACCTCACCTCCCTTCACATCTCCACAAAGTTCTCAGGATTTCACCGTATCAGGAGCAGAACTCAAACCACCACCCAAATCCAGCAGGCTTCAGTGCTCCTTGAGCCAGCATCACTTTGCCTTGATGGGCCAAACAATCTCCAGCACAACCCCCTCACCGTGCAGTCTGGGAGAAGATGACTGCAGCACAGCAGCCAGCTTCTTTTACTGATACCCATCCTCCCTATGCTGCTTCTCTCCCATCCCCAGCCTGCAGGGCTTTTCTTAATGGGACCCCAAAGTCGTCCACGGGATCAAATCTGTGAGCAGACATTGAAGGGGTCCAGGTCAAAAATAACCCCTTAAAAAGAAAGTGTGTGGGAAGAGTCACTGAGGCCATTCAACACCTGGCAAAGCCAAGGAGGTGGTGATCAGTGGGAGTGGGCATGAGGAAGGATGGGACAAAACCTGGTGTCTCAGCCTGTATCCCTGGAGGAGTCAGAGCTGGGGTCCATTCCCATCACTTTCTGATGTTCTCTGTCCTGCAAAAGCTGGCACCAGTGCTTGGAAACCTTGGAAGGATCAGTGACAAGCCCTCCTTGGTGGAGACAGATCTTTCACTAGGGGCAGGGCACTCTGTTCAGAGAAACAGTCTTCAGGGAAACAAGGTTTTTTCCCAACCATGTGCAGCACCCACAAGAAGCTGTGTATGACCGATACAGGGACAGCGCTGGAGCAGTCACCTGGGCTGCTGCCAAGGGAAGCAGACAAGCTCAAGCATCCAGCACTCAAGAGACACGGTGCTGCTGACACCCAGCACCTCAGCAGCCTTTTCCAGAGAGGGAGAAGGGACATGGCAGAGCCCCTGCATCTCCCACTCTGCCCAATACTGAACTACTCCTGCTGTCTGTGACCTGTGCTGGGAGAGGACTCCCTTACTACATCCATGCCACAGAGGTGACAGCTGACGTATAAAGAAATGTCAAGAAAGCATTTAAGGTCTCTCATCCTCCCAGGATGGCTGTGCCAGTGCCACTCCTAATGCTGTAAAATGGATGTGACTGAAATGGAGAGGAGATTACAGCTCCCGTTTGCCCACTGCAGAAAAAATGTCTCTTTCCTTCCAGACAGGAATGAACCAGTGTGGGGTAGGGCCATCAAAAATCCCCGCACAGCTTGCAATTACCAACACAGTTGTGTTGCTTGCTTCTGGAGCCAGGACTGACGTTGGGGTGTTTCCTACCTCTCAGGCCCAGACAACTAGCAGGCCCACCCACTCCTTCCTTAAGGGAGGGCTTGTTCCCTGCTGGGTGCATGAGCTGGCTCTACATGCATTTACATGTCTTCTGATAGCACCCAGAGAGTCACTCTTCCAAAATCCCTACACTAGAGACAGTGGGAGTCTACTGTGATGTTGTGATGATTAACACCAAACTCAGTCCCCATCATCCTCTATCCCTGTGCCTGCCTCAGGAATTTGCACACAGCTCCAGGATGGGCTGTGTGAGATGATGAGCTTTCCCTTGCAGAACTAACAGGATGTTTTTGCATTTAGGCCCTCCCCGTGCACTCATACACACATTTCCATGGACAGCTTTGCAAGAGAGCACCTTGGGGTCTGATAATATCCTCCTGGTGCCAGCATTCCAGGGAAGCTCCTGCATGGACACAGGAGGTGCTTTGCTGCTCCTCTCAGAGTAGGAAAGGGGCAGACAAGAAAAGATTTTAAGAACGAGTCTCTGCTCTTCCCACTGATGAAGATCTCCTTCACTTGCACCACTCTCCCTCCTCCTCCAAAAAGAAGGTTTAGCTTGCCAGAAAGCAAAGAAAAGCAACAAGGAAAATGTGGAACAGCAGCATGGCAGCAGGGAGTGCCAGGGCCCCGGCCTGGCAGGGCAGAAGAGAGCAAGCTGAGCCATGCCACCAAGAGCTCCCGGGTTCCCATCACCTCCCACCCGCTTCCATCGGGGCAGGCGTGCCGCTCGCTCTGCCGCGGTGCCAAGGCCTATCCCCCCACGCCTGCCCCTCCTGCTCCTTGCCCATCCCAGCACTCAGCGTGCCAGGGCACACAGGCACTGCGCTGCAGCCAAACACACATTTTTTTGAGCAAATTCATCCATGTTCTGCTCAGCAGCCCAGTCTCCACTTCTGCATTTAAATGATCAATCTCACAGCCCATCGTCACCCCAACCAGCACATGTGGAAAAGGGCACCCTACACTAGTGCTCCAGGGTTGCTTCGAAGGCCATTGTGCATCAAATAATCAAAATGACCAGGTATTTCCAAATCTGTTTAGCAGGGCCTTATTATCTGTTTAGCATGTGTCTTGTGGACAAAAAGCAAAAGGTTGTCTTTATCACAAGTGGGGAACACTGAATGCATTGTGAGAGTGCTGCAGCTGTGACCTCTGTAAGAGCCAAGCAGGAATTCCTCCCCCACCACCACAGGGGCTATTGAGCTATGCACCAAAAGAGGCTGGTGATATTGGAAAAGGATACAAGGAAGGCTACAAGAGCTGCAGAGTCTCTCTACATTGCTTTTCCCCTAAGGCACCTCCACTTGGAATGAAGTTTCCAGCTGGGCTGACAGACTTGGAAGCTGAACTTCTGTTTAGCAAGAGAATAGGCCTAACACAAACTTCCCCATGGCTTTCTGATAAGGACATGACAGTCAGGAGCCACACCTAAGGAAGGTCTTCCTGGGCTTGTTTCAGTCTGCAAGGTCTCTGCTAGCCTTGGCAGAAGATGGTGGTTTTGGGCAGAGAGGGGCTGTGCCATTCCCTCCACAGCAGCACACCAGGATGTCCCTGGCAACAGCAACCTCCCATCTTCTGGGGTACAGCTGGGGTACCACAGGGAGAGCTGGGCACTACACTCGCTCTCAGACACATTTCTTCACAGAGAGAGTAATTTTCACATGGACATCTTGAGAGTCTGCTGAGATTTATTGTTGAGTGTACAACACATTGTGCAAGAGGCCCTGTGAGATGTGGCAGGAGCTGGCAGCTGCCACGGCACTACGGAACAGAAGTCAGAAAACTGTGTCCCCCACTCTGAGATATCACAGCATTTCCATACCTTATGTTATGCACCTGATATGTTTTGAAGGGACAAGCCACCAGCGTACATCCTGGTGATCCAAGATGTTATCACTTTGTTAAGAGAAAGACTGAAGATAGGAAGATATGGACACGCAGGGAATATCTTGCTTAAAAAAAAAACAAGGGGGGGGGGGGTGGGATAAGGTACAACTTACTGTGGGAAACAGTCTCCCCACAGGAAGAAGTAGAGGTTTCTTTTAAGTGGGTTTATTTTTTTTTTTTAACATTACAAGAATTTTATTTTAAAGGAATGGTGTTTCACCTGCAAAACCAGAGTTCATTTTATCTCCTCCCACTCCTCATTAATCAACCTCAAAGAACGTTTTTACAATAAAGAGATACAATATTAGTTAAACTAATGACTTCCACAGACAGAAATCTTCCTGAAATCTTGCCGAATGCTTGGAGCAAGCAGACAGGTCCTGAGAACTGACAGCGCTGGCTGAGGGGAATGAAGCTCTTGAACAAAGGTTGCTTTGCAGATGGGCCCCCAGTACCAGCAAAACAACCTGGCCTCACCAGCCTCTGTCAACTGCATCGATGAGGCACACAGCCTAGGCCATGATGCTGTGGTGCAGCAAAGAAAACACTTCCGGGTAAACACAGAGAGCACCTGGAAATCTTTGTGCTCCATTTTGGGAAAAAAGGGGTAACACATTTCTGGCCCCTGTGCTGAGAGGCAGGATGGGTTCTCTAGACAAAGCTGCATGTGCAGGGTGGCCAGGAGAGTGATGTGCAGGCTGTGCCAGCCTTCAGCACTGCTGAACAGAGAGGCACAGGGGCTGCAGGACTGCTGGGACCAGCACATGAGGGAGAGAAGCAGGCACTCAACATCTCAACAATGGGTTATGACCAGAGGAATTTGAAAAAGAGACAAAGGTGAGAGAACAGATTAATTCCAGGCTCATCAACGAGGTTGATCTGTTTCTAGGTCTGACCATTTTTCTTCCTCTTCTAGTCTCCTAAGTTCCAATTTGCCTTTTCCATGGCCAACACTTCAGTAGTAGCCAACGCAAAAGGAAATGTACTGGTAGTGCTACAAAGCTGGCAGGATTTGCAGAAGTTAGAAAATGGTCAGGAGAGAAGATGGATACAGTGGTGAGGTTGGAACTGGATTCAGTTCTGGGAACAGCAACACAAAGCACAATGCAGAGTGGTGACGGACACTCAATGCTGTAGCAAATTGGTAAGCCTAAGCTTCATACAGGTGGAACACCCAAAGGCACCAGGAGAGGCAGAATCTGACTGCCCAAGCACAGAAACAGTGCTCCAAGTAGGACTCGAGCAGAAAATGGGGCAAAGGCCAGGTGGGATGGGGCTTTGAGCAGCTTGGTCTAGTGGAAGTTGTTCTTGCCTAAGGCATAGGGACTAGAATTAGGTGATCTTTCTAGTCCCTTCCAACCCAAAGCATTCCATAATTCTACAGTAAACAAATACCAGAGCCAGATGTGGTGGACTGAATGCAATAAGATAGAGGCTTTTGGGAGCTGCTCAAGAAAAAGGTCACCAAAGAGTCATCAAAACTAGTCTAGAAAACTAGAAAACAAACAGTTCTCAAAATGAAGTTTTTGAGCAAAGGAGAGGAGAAAGTTGCAAAGTGTATCCCACCAAAGGAATAGAGACACCAGCAGAGAAAAGAAACCAAAACCACACTCAAAGCAAGAAATAAGAGGGGTGGGAGAAGCTGGACACACATCTTCAAAGAATGCATAAAAACAAACAGAAAAGAGAAGGAAAATAAAACCAAATAAATTGACCAACACTCTCCAGTATCCAAAAAAGGCAGGTATGATGTAGGCTGTGAAAGAACAAGACGAGAAAGACCTGGTGGCAAGGGACAAGGCCAGAGGATTGCAGTAGGACCATAAAGCCTAACAGGAAAGGACAGGAAGGATGATCCAATGTATCAATGCAAGACATAAGTGGATGGGGAAGCAGGAGTAGGAAAAGATGAGAGAATGGCCAAGACAAGCCAGAAGCAAAGCTAATGGATTTAACAAAGGCACAGAAGAGTCTCTACTAGTATGGCAACACTAATTAAGAGGATGTGGCACCAAGATATGATGGCAGCAAATAATTAAAGGTTGTTAAGAGGAAGTAATTTAAGGCTAATAAGAGAGAGTAATTTATCAGCAGCCAACAAGAATAAAGAGTTCAGGAGCAGTAAATTCAACAATGGAGTAAAAATAAACAGGCAGAGCAAGAACCAGAGCCACCAGCATGATAACAAGGACAATGCCACAGCAGCACATAAAGTCTGTACACAAATGGTGAGTAGCTAATGGAGACCCAGATGGAGCTGTCAGGCCTCCTCCCTCTCCTTATTCAAATCTTCCCGGAATACCCATTTGCGCCAGGAGGACTTTGGGAAGATATCAAGCCAGTGATCAGGGAAGACGCATCTTTTTGAAGTAGGGCCCCTACTGCACTTGTCCCTACACCCAGCATCTCAAAGAAGAGCTCTTGGGGCAGAGGTCTTTACAAGATCCACACCACATATGGAGCGGACAGGGTGGGAATGAACACAAGGTTGGGGGAGGGCAGCAGCCACCAGTAGGTCCCTGAAGGAAAGCCCCAAGTGGGGCTTGCAGAGCACGGGCAGCATGAGGGAGGGGCAAGAGGTCTTCACAGCTGCAGCCCCAGCTACAGAGTGGCAACCGAGCTCTTGCCTGGGGAGCAAAGGACCATCCTCCCATGGAAGCAGAGAAACAGAAGTGCAGGCATCAACCTGGGAGTAGGAAGGCAGGAGGAGCAGGCTGCCTTCCCCACAGCTCTTGCTTCATCTTTACAGCATCTTCCTAGAAAGCACATGAAGCTTGTTAGCCATGTTCCTAGTGCTCCTGCTCTGTCCAGCTCAGACAAACAGGAGATGACTGCTGTTGTCCCTGCAGCAAGAATACCTCTCACTCAGTCATGCCCAGTGTCCAAAGCCAGCCAGACAGAAGTGCACACCCATCCCACCACTCTCCACATACAAGCTTGAAAATCCCAGTCCTGAGCCCAGACTGCTCCACAGGGAGTGAGTGGCCAGCGGCCGCAGGTCGGTGGTCAGATTTGCTCCAGCTCCCTTCCCTTGGCTGTCCCCGGGCTCAGCCGCAGCCACCGCAACCCAGCCTGCTCTGCCAGCTCGGGATGGGAGACATGGAAAGGAAGGGCTGCTGTGGAACTGAGAGACGCACCTTGAGACATGGAGAAATGCAGCGAGCGTGGGAAAGAGGCTAACGACATTCATGTTCATCAGAAGGCAGATAAAACCACTACAATATTAAAATTTCATTATGACAGCTAAGGAAGAAGAAACAAAAATTCTTTGTTTACTGTGTCTATAATAAAGTACAAAGGTACTTTATTTTGCACTACTGGTTGCACAGACAGGTTTCTGCCTTGGGTGAGGACTAGAAGTCGCTGGTGCATTGTATGCTGGTTTCCAGGTGGCAGAGCAACCCTTTGCAGTGTTAACTGAACACTCTGTGCCATAAGGTACATGCAAAACACCTTTCCTGGGGTCCTTCTCCTTATGGAAACAGAGAGCAGGGATGGCAAGACTTACTAGTTCACACAGACATTAAGATTTATGGATTTATCAAGAAAGACGGAGGACATTAGGGTCCTCACCAACAGCCAAGGAATGTGTTTCATCCTCATTAGGCTTGGGAGAGTCTACATTGGCAGTCATTCTCAGGACGGAAAACCATTAGAAACCCAACTTTTATTCTTCATAGTGCTTTGGTTTTCACTAGTGCATTCAATTTGCAAATTCAAGAGAATATCATGGGAAAAGTTTCTATTTTTAACAAAAGAAGGTAAAAACTTCTAAAGTAATGAATTACTCCTGGATGAAAAGATTCATCTTCTTGAAAGAGTTTTGCTACCTTATGTACTCCCACACAATACATTTTACATACTTACATTTTGCATGCATATATATACATACAATTCTCCTACAGAATACAAAAATAAATTGATCCATATTATAAACTTACTCTACATATGCATGTTTTTTATTCACAGACATGTGTGAGAAAGTTTGAGAAAATGAATAACCATACCAGCCTGAGACTAGAGCCAGGGGCTAGAACAGAAGTGGATAAAAAGCTGTGTAAAAATCATTTTTAAAAAGAGAAGTAAAGCATCCTGTCCTATCTGCTAATTTTAAAATACTTTATTTTCCCCTCCCATGTTTATTTTTGTTAAAAGGTCCATCTATCCCAAGCATCAGAGCAACTGACCCAATGGCATCATTACTTCCTGATGTCCAGAGCTCAATCTTCACACCTCTATCCCAGTAGGAAACTTATTTCATGTAGCTTCATCAGAGCACTCATGGTGATGTCTTAAGCACCATTAAAAGCTCAAACCACTAAGACAAATGCTTATTCCTCAGTTCAACTCACCTTCCTTTTTCATTTTTTAAGAAATCCATTCATAATCCACTGTGTTTCATGACCAGCTTTTCAAAATGTCTTTATATGATTTTGCCTCACTTAAAAAAGGTTTCCCTAGTTTTGCCCCAAGTGTTTACAAATGCAGCGAGACTAGCGTCATGAGTCTAGCTCAGAGTTCCCTTCCATCACAGAATGCTCAATTTGCTCTGGTGCATTTTTTCCTAGACTGGGTCTGCTTTTTCTCTTCCTGTTCCAGCAATCAGGGCTCAGAAAGATTAAATTTTCAGGTGAAAAAGCTCATTTTTGAGGCATCATCTAATGGGTGCTCCAAACAGCCTAGTAATCCTAGCAGTAAGCAAAGGTAATGTCACAGGTGGGGTCTCCAAACTGAGCGCGCAAAACAAATGAACTCAACATGAATGATCTACAGAAGGATCATGAATGACCAATAGATCAGCCATTACTCATTGTGTCATTTGGCAAATTTAGAAAGAGTATGCAACTAGAAGAAGAACTGCAAGCCTGCACAGCCTTCAGATGGAGCTCCTGTGGTTCTTCAAGTCTCTTCAGATGAGCTTCTTTCCTTCTCCCTGCTTCAGGTTTCTTATCTAGTTGATGGGGCTAGTGATTACTACTGGCTTTTGAAGCCACTTGGAAATCTACTGATGAATAATGATAATAGCATGCTGCTATCTTGATGTTTTTTCTCAAAATGCTCCTAGAACACTTCCCCTCAAAATGAGCGTGGGCTGTCACTGGTGACCCAGTTCTTACTCCTACACTGTACATCCAACTGCAGCACAATGCAAAAGACATAGGCAGCATTGTAAGCACCTCTTGGGAATTTTTCATCACTGTGAACATCAAACTTCCAATTCTTCTTACAGAAATGCCATGTTTATTGGCATTTAATGGGATGTTTATAGTGGAGTGAAAGTTCTTGGGCAAGAACCTGTGCTCTGCCTGTGGATAAACAAGGTGTACATGCTCAGCTCTTAGGTTTTATTGGCTAGGCATGAATAGCAGTGTTTACAGAGGCCCTATCCTTTTTTACGGCAAGCTCTCAGCCTTCTCACAAAAGCATTGATACACTGAAGGCTGGCCTAAGGAGACATGGACTGAAATGACTCAAGTTCTACTTCTCTCCCAGGTTGAGTCAATAGAAAGAACTCAGCACTGCTGAAGAAATCTTTTATTTGGGGCCAACCCATAGCATTTGATACCATGACCTACCTTAGAAAAAGATGGTAGCCACCATGGTACCAAAAGGTCACCTATGTGGCCCAGACCATCTGAACAGAACTACAAGCTTCCATTAAGCACAAGCAAAAACATTTCTGCACAGCATCCACGAGACAGTTCACTCAGACTCTTCAGTCTGCCTTGCAGCCCAGACACGTCTACAGAAGCAACGTGCAATTTCTTTCAATTGTCTGCTCCCCCTTCTAAATCTAAAGCACCACCTTAGTCATCTTTCCCTCAGGCCCTCTGACTAGCAAAAGGGAAGGGAAAAATTTCACCAGAAACTAAGGGGAAAAAACACGTGTGAACTATCAGTTGGTTAGCACTGTGATCACTTTCTCAAAACATCCTAGATCACATTTTCAGAGCTAAAAGTAAGAATTACCAGGTAAAACAATATTGAGACAGCCTCAATCACAAGAGCTGAAAACAGACACTAAGAAAACACAGCCCAAGATCTTTTACTCTTCTCCAGCAAGGCTGAGATACGTACCTGAAGAACAAACCAGCATCTAAATTTACCACTATTACAAAAGAGACGACCTCAGGTGTAGTTGGTTCCCGATTTCATTAGTGGTTCCCAATTTCATTAGTGCTTCCTTGATATTTTTTGCTATTAGCAAGCAGATCTAAAGAAATACCGCCAAGAGGAGTCAGGAAATTTTGCCAGGAAAAGAGCTGACCATAAAGTGTATGTTTTGTGTACAGATGAGCACTCCCTCCCAAGCCATCAGTATCTCAGGCAAAACACTCAAGAATATCACCAAACACTCAAGAAAATTAATAGATAACAATAAGACAATTTGAATGCGTTGAAATACCAGGTCAATTTCTGGCAGATATTTAATTGCAGGAACCTGCTCTTTATCTTTACACATTCACTTTAATCATCTTCAGCTCTTCCCTTACACAGAAGGGCACGTATATTTTTAAAAGAAAGGAAACCAGACAAGTAAACTGTCAGGTAAGAACAAGCACTTCATGATGTATCTTCGCAGTCGGTTCTACCACACCCAGCCTCTCTAAGAATGTACTTCCTGGCCATGTTTTTGTTTTCTGATAAAAATATAAAATGAGCAAAAATGTGGGAAATGTACATCTCCAGAAGCAGAACACCTTTCTTGTAAATAGTGGATTGTCACTTTCCACAGCTCCAGCCAGATGAGTAGCCCACAAAAATCAAAAAGCAACCCTTTACTGAGGCTTGCCTTACTTAGACAAACAAATCAGAAACATCCTGGGAACAAAGCACCATGTGTCTTAATGTTCCTACTCAGAACCAAGCCAGAGTCTCTTCTATCTTTTCTGTAACCAGTGAAATAAATGGTGAACTTACATCCACATCAATAAAAGCTATTCAGCACTTCCCAAGAACCATAAGTTATCAGGGGAACACTATTAGCCTGCTAAATATTTACAGGCACTTGGCCCTCACTAAAAAGGAACTGTTTCTAATAGCTAGTTAAACTGGGTCAGATATGCCAGACCTTCCCAAGATCATAGGAGAGAAAAATGAGTCAGAGCAGGGATGCTTTCTTGTGAAATTACCTACTGAACTCCCCAGACAATGAAGTTGTGTTCCAGGCAGATGAAGTTAGCTTCAAACTCTAGAGCCTCCCCTAGGAATTTTCTAACTTGGAGTGCCAGGAGTGCCCCTTGCAGAAAGGCATAAGTGCCACAGAAAGCACCACACTGCTTGCTAAATGCCTCTCACCTACTTCATGCTCAAACACTGGCTGAACACGTGCCAATGTCCTGCCAACCTTACAAGGCCAGAATATTTAATTTCTGTGTGAGATGACTCAGTCAATGCCACCCAGAAAGGAGTGCCAAGCAGTCAGATCAGGCTGATTTGGAGGGCCAGAATATCTCATAAGCAACACTTTTTCCTCTGTAATCATCTCATTTAAAGAAAATGAAAATTAACTGGAAACAGTACTATCAGGGTCCTTGCACAAATAAAAAAAATATATATTCAAGGCAGGGCCACTTGCAGCGAGATGTACAGACAACAGCATCTTCAACATAATCTAGACACAATTAGCTGCTCACATAAAAACGTGCCATTTCATCTCTGCATATCCTAATAAGAAATTCAATTCTGTTTCCTGCTGTGTGCGTGGTGTCCTCATCCGTAGCTTCCAGCTCTCATGCTGGGAGAGTGAGTTCATCCCCACTCAGGTTCTCTGGCCTGACATGGCTCTGCAAGACTGTCCTCATTTCCTCAAGTGCCCTGGCAGGGACACTCCTCCACACCTCTGGGCCTCACCCAATTCCTACATTTTCACCCTCACCACAAGCAGCAAGCAGGGTGGACAGCAGGTTCAGTTACACAGAAGCACTCTTGCTTTTCTTCCATTCCTACAGATCCTAATGCTGAATCCACTTTTATCTCAACCATTGCCATCTCTCCAGCTCCATGCTCAGCTGGGAGAGGCTGTGATGACAGCTCTTCCCCCTGAAGGGTCACTGCCAGCTCAGAACCATCTTACCTGTGAGGCAGGCAACCCAGCCCCATGTGTACAGCCATATTTTCTAACAGACTGGCACCTGTGCTAGGGTGACACTTGTGCCTGAGCTGCAAGAACTGAGGACCAAGGCAGGGAAGTCATGGGGAGAACATAACATTGTCAGAAATGCTATCATTCTTTCGAGTGCAGGGGACAAGTGTTCAGGTTTCAACCTGGTGACTATTAACTCGATTTGGGGCACACCTACTAAATTGACAGACAACACAACTGCACAGTGCATGACCCAGAACACCAGCATCAAACAAGTGAAAGCATACACAGGAGGAGGGTAAGACTTCATTCCATCTTAGCAAATGGCTTTTCAGCCTCACACTATTACCATGCTAAATCAGTTTTACCTCAAGCTTGACTTTGTTCTTATTTGTATCACACACAGTAACCACCAAAACTGAATTAGCATGTTTATTCAAACACAAGTTACACAAAACCCTTCAAGAAATACATTGCAACTAAGCCTTCGCATACCAGATTTTTTTCTTTTAGCTTGTCTACAAGACATACTTTGCCAAAATAGCATAATTGGACTAATAAAATGGTTACAACAGAGAACTGCATGTGATGAAAAAACAGTTTAAGAGCAAAGACCATACAGAGAACATGTTACTGGATTACAGCCCAGCATGGATCATTCAGAAAGTGATAGGAGGAAGTTTTATCCAACAGAACACAAGTATACAGAATAATTAGTATACATTTTCCATTGATAATTATTAAAAAATAGGAAAACTGTTAACTTCAAATATTACTTTGCTAGCCACTATACCTATAAGGTAAAACCATAAATGGACTAACTCTGTTTAGGAGGTGGAAAACATTAAGTCTCTAGAATTAACTAGAGCCCAATTCAGCAAGCTACTTATGCATGTGCTTAAGCCCCACCAACATTAGTAAGGCTTACACATTTTAAAGTATTATAATTAACATTGAGAGATTTCTGCATGCATCAACAGTGAAGTGCATGCCAAACACTTGCGCTGAATCAGGATCATATCCTTTAAAGTACAAGTTACATACATACTATAAAAATCATGATCCTCCTCTCTCAATCAACAAGAGAAACCCCTACTGGGTAGGAGAAAAACTGATAAGAGCCCCCTGAAGAAGCACTGCTTTTTAAGTTTTATTAACAGCTTCAAAAGTATGCAGAAATCAGTGCCAGGGACAAATCTATCTTAACTCTACTTTCCATCCTCAGTCTTTCAGAACAACAAAATTCACCTGATTTGCACCAGTGTAGCATTAAAACTCGGTATACAATTTGCAAGTTCAAGATCAAGGAACTTGTTTCTTCAGATCCTTCCCCAGGTGAACAATAGATTCTTAGAACTACACAGCTGTACAATAATGTCAGTGACTATATACAACCCTGCACAAGATACTGGAACAAAGCCACAAAGTTACATAAATAAATGCTGAACTTCAAAAATATTTAATTTCTCTTGCATTCAAGTGTTACTAAAAAAACAACAATCTCTGCAATTTTGACCTGTATCAGCCCTCTCTACAATTAAAAAAAAAAATCCCATACAATTGCCCTTGTCTAGAAGTTATCTGTATGGCTGTTTAAATAAAATCAGTCTCATCATAGCTATGAAATACAGGTAGCCAGGAAAATGATCCACATACTTGGGAATGAAGCATTCCCTTTTGGTTGGAAGAATTTGATTGCTGGGTTTGGGGTTTTCTTTATTCTTATGTAACTCACTATATAATAGTGAACAAAATACTTTTGTTTCATAGAAACAACTAACATTTGCCCATACCAGGCAAATGCTCTATTTACAGAATCATTAGGACTGCCTGACTGACAGTGAGTGTAAGTTGCTGCACTCCAAGAAACATGGAGCCTAAAACGGCGACACTCTCTGCTGAATCGCCTTCCCTTTGAGGATACGTCTTATCTGCAGAAGATAAAAAGACAAAAACATCAGTATTCGTCTTGAGGTGAGTCACAATCTGAAAAAAAACCCACCTTAGATCCAGTTTTGCATCCATTTATCCAAACCTATCTCCTGAGTTCAGCTACACCAGAAATGACCTCACTTTACAGCATTTCAACCAATGACAGGCAACAGTCAGCAACTCAGCTGTGCTTAAGTTACTAGTCTTAGGTCAAGAGTCAGTTTCTTCATCAAGTAGGAAAAGGGGACTTTCTTCATCTGTTACTCAAGCCTAAGAACGGTCATTACTAATTCTGACGAGCAATAAAAGCATGAGCTCAGGCCATACTGAGATGAGCAAGAGGCGGAGTATTGCCTCCAGTATGTTGCAGGGTTACAGAAACAAAGTCTATCTCAACAAGTAAAAGCTTTTGTGATGGAAAAAAATAAAAGCTGCATGTGAAACCTAAAATTTCAGGTCTGTATATTCACCCTGATCTTGACGTTGAAGCTAAAGATCCAAAGAATAAAACGGTATTTGCTTAATCATTTCCCTGAAAGCTGCAACTCAAAACCCCAAAGAAACTTCTGGAGCAGAACATAGCTTTTGTGTGGACGGGGACAGATGGAGGGAGAGGGCTGCTATGAATTTCTCACCTGCTCCCCTACAAGGCCATCAGGGACCAGATGAACTGGCTGCTCGTTCTCCAGGTTCCTGGCGCTGGGATCAGCCCCCTTGCGCATGAGCAGGCGCACGGCGTCCAGCTGGCTCACACGGTACTGCAGGCTGGCAGCCACATGCAGGGCTGTGTTGCCGTTGTAAGCCTGGGGACCACAAAGCAGCTCCATGAAGGAAAAGTGGGGGCACACAAGCCTCTCTATCTGCATTATGAAAAAAATCACCGTACCTTTGCATTAACAAAAGAGAGATAGTTGGGCAGCTCCAGAAAGAGACGAATGAGCTCCAGGTTTGCTTCTTCTGCTGCCAAATGTAAAGCAGAGCGACCACTTTTGCGATCCTATCAAAAAAGAAACTGTTTAGTCTTCCCTGCAGGTGCTTCACCTATCCAGGCAGAACATGCAGACAAATAAAAATAGAAAGCAAAGTAACTGCAGAGTGTTGAGCAAACATACTTGCACTTCAATTCATCAAAAGTGAATCTGAATATATATATATTTTAATATCAACATCTAATGAACAATGGAACCCAGTCTCATTGGCAGGTAAGCTTACATAATGCAGTAATTGATAATTGTACATAATGTAATATTTGATATTTTGGCTTAGTAATGGTCTGGCACAGCACAGACCTGAACTGCACAGGTAAGCAGTTTTTATTTAAAATTTGTAGTTCAAGAACAAGGTGTCATCAACACCCTACTACTATGGGTACCTCAGAGCACTCCAAACATGTTCTTACTTTTTACACTACTCACTGCAGCCCATGTAGCATCATTCTTAGTCTAGAGGTTAGACTGTCACCTCCCTCTTTCCCCAGGGTTCATTTGCACTGATAATACCTTACTCTGAAAAAATGCAGAATTCTCATCCCATCTGGGTAAATTAAGCTTTCAGATTAGTCTACTTCCTTTGTAATAAACGTAGCGTGGGAGAAAGGGACATATTCTGCTTCCACATTCTCTCTGGATCTAGCACTTCAGACTAAGGCATTTTACTTACTTTAGCTTCAACAGAGGCTCCCATTTGTATCAGGATCTTGATGGTTTCTACCAGGCTCTTGTTTCTCAGCAGAAGCTCCTGAACCTCAGGGGAGTGAGGTGGCTGACAGTTCTGCAGTTCATGCAGCACAGCATTATGGGCCAGAACTGCACAATGCAATGCTGTCAAACCTAAACATAAAAAAAAAATCATGAATGAACAAATGCAATACAGATATATTGACTGTCCGCTTGTTTCAGAGGATGGATAAAGGAGCTTCTACCCCCATTAAGCCCAGGGATGGTTCCATATTTGTAGGTGACAGTGACTGGTCCCAAGCAGCTTGAGATCTGGACAGTCCATCAACAGAAAAGTGAAACAGCAGCCTACTGTGAGCTCAGCCAGCAGATGAAAGAATCAATTTCTAATATATTTTTGTACAAACTATACATTCGAAAGATCTGTTTTATGGAAAAGGGGTCCAAATAGAACAGCTTTCTACTGCCAGATTCTGGCTTCTGTATCCACTGACACAATGCTGACACTCCAATGTTTTAAACAATGGCCAATTACAACCTACACTCTCCATGCCAAACACAGCAATCACATTGTAGTGGTTTGGATTTGCCAATTCCAATTTCCTCATTACAAGGAAAGTCTTTCCTCAGTAAGAGGAACGAGGTCCTGACAGACCAACCGCATTTTCATCTGACAGGTATGTCAATTGTACCTGTAAATTTCCATCTGAAAAAGAAATACTGCATTCCCATCAGTAGCTATAAAACATTGTACTATCCAATAACTCTGTAAATCATAAACTCTTAACTACTCACCATCATAGTTTGTTGCCTCAAGGTCCACATACTGATTGCTTCCCATGGCTCCCTTTTGGATTGCCTACAAAAGTGGAACAGATACACATTTAGGTCTTATCCAAACCACATACTGCTTCAAATTTATTTATTGTCTTACTGCAATAACTGTAATAAAGTCACAATAAATAACAGAATTCCTGGAGGCATTCAAGGCGAGGCTGAATGGGCCTCTGAGAAACCTGGTCTAGTGAAAGGTGTCCCTGAACACAACAGCAGGGGGATTGGAACTAGTAAACCTTTGAAGTCTTTTCCAACCCAAACCATTAGATGATCCTATGATTGAGAGGAGACTTGCTGTTTTGGTTTGGTAGACTAGAGGATTCCCCCAAAATTACTCAAAAATGTTGACAAGAACATTAATGAGAAATTCAGTCCCACCTTAAGCTCTATGCGTAGACAGACTCCCAAGGCTACCCAGGGAGAAAGATAAAGGAAGGAGTGGTGTTTCCAGAGTTTCCCAACACAGCCAATGCCAAGGGAAAGAGTCAAGGGCCAGGGCAGAGCTCTGCCTGCCTGGTTCTTACCTGGAGGACCTGGGCATGCCCCTTCTCAGCGCAGACATGCAGCGGTGTCCTACCCCAGCAGTCTGTGGTGTTCACTTGAGCCCCCAAGCTAACCAAGTCCTGCACAATGAGATGCTGGTTGGCAGCCACAGCAACCTGGAAAGCACTCTGCAAACATCAAGAAGAAAATTTAAGCTATTAGTCATCTGATCTCTAACAGGAAAGAGCAACTAAAACAAATAAAAACCGTAGCTACCTGGTATTATTTAAGCAGTGATTATGAATACTAGGAAGCCAGGACAAATGAAGCAGAGCACATAGTTTTACCAGCTCAAGGTGATCTCAAGAAGTATTAATAGCTCAAGGTTAATATTAGTATGCAGACTAAATCTTGGGGTTAATATTAAATAAGCATTTCACCACATCTTTCCCAAGGTTCAGACGTGCAGAAGCACTCAGGTGCACAAAGCAGGTGCAAAGATTTTTTTTTTCAGAACCTCACCTGGCCATTGTGCTCTTTAATATCCAGCATGTGCAGGGCAGCCATCTTTCTTGCAAGAACATAGGAGAGTGCTCGACGGCCCTGGGCCACAGCGATGTGGAGGAAGCTGCAGGAAAGAGGGGTAACAGAGTTACACCACCAGACATAAACCAGGGCTCAAGACAGCAGAGAGCCAAATGTATAGAAGGGGTGTTAATGCTGCCAGCTTCAGACCTCCTCTGTGTAACTACAACAGGAACACGGGTATTTTCTTACCTGAGCAATTTAAAACATCTAAATTAGAATGTTTTCCTCCCTGTCTAGCAAAGTCTAACAATGAGCACCCGAAATTAGAAAATGCATCTATTCAAGTGTGCTGGAGCTCTGCATCACAGCCATCAGCAACACCACACCTTTCACCTGATCGGCCAAACCACTGCACTTGTGACACCAACACTGCTATTGAACTGCTTCACTATAACCCACAGTCTGCCAAAACCCAAACTGAGACATTCCTCAACCTCCCACAGAAGAAACACCAAGAGAAACGGCACTCACGTGTCTCCATCGGCATCTTTTGCAAGGAACTGGTCTTGAGAGATGTTAGCCAGTTTGTTCTCCTCCTGCTCCACTTGCCACTGAAAAAATGACTTGCCCAGCTGCGTCGTGCTTCTGGCAATGTTTTGGTCGGGCAGAGAGACATTGAGAGTAGCCAAGGAGACGCTGCGCTCCAGACTGCCACAGAGGTTGCTGGAGAGCAAGCCGAAGTTCGGCGTGTGAGGGGCAACCTCAGCCTGTGGGTGGGCACTGCTCAGCGGCTGCAGGGGACTGGAGATGCTGTCTGAGCCCTCCGAGTCATTCAAGAGGGAAGAGAAGCTCTGCGACGGGCAGTACTGCAGCTCATGGCTCTCAAAGGTGCTCTGCTGGTAGGCAGGAGACTGGTCACTGGCAGCAAACGGCCTGTAGTCCAGGGAGGCATCTGAAGGATAACTCTGGGACAAATCTTGGTTCTGGGACGCAGGGAACTGGTAATGCTGTGGTGGATCGAGCATATGCTGGCTGGCATGGTCTTGGAATGCTTGGTACTTCTGGGATGGGGAGAAAGCCTGTGCTCCTGGATTGTCCTGGTACTGCTCAGTGGGTGAGCCGTGGCTGGAGACCGAGTGCAACCAGCTCACCTGCACCGTGTTCAGGGAAATGGGGCTCGACTCGTTCTTGATGTTTATAATGTTCTGGAGCAGATCAGAACTGCTGTCGTGCTTTAGGTCAGTTTTATGTGTCTCCTCCATGCTATCCATAGAAGTTGGTGTCTGGGGTGGGGTCTGACAGTGGGAAACAAGCGCCAGAAAATTAGAGGTATAGTTGTATCTGATAGTTTCTGATCATGCAAAGCAAACTAAAAAATAAAGGCACAGAAAAAGTGACTACAAACTTACCAGGAGATGTGGGTGAACATTCGCTTGGCGTTTGAAAGAAGGTCCATCAGAAAGGAGTTCAGGAGCCTTTCTTTTGCCACTGTGACCCAGTATGCTCTTCAGTTCTGATGAAAAAAAATAAATTTAGAATCCATTTGGAGGTTACCCTTACAATTGATTTTAAATGTTACTGTAGGGTATGTATTAAAAAATGGTCTACCTGTGTATGGTTCGTAGTTCACCAATCCTCCTTGTGCCTGTTAAGAAAAATCCAAACCTTTCTGTTACTATAATGTTATTTCTGGAAGAGAACAAACAAAAACAAACACCAAAAACAATCCATCCCCAAAAAAAAAACACCAAGCAAACAGCCATGACTTCCTTCTGTAAACACAGAATAAACACTGAATATACCTTAGAATAACTCTAGTCTAACCCTAACTTAATTGCCTTTAATTAAGGTTAGAAAATGGAAATACTTTAATGAAACTTAAATAAAACCCACTGTTTTTCTTTAGGCTTTTCAAGCCATTTGTTATAATACCACAAAACTCAAGAAAATCCAGAGAAAGACACTATTCCTTCCAGATACCTGAGGATTTTTTTGAAACATAAATAACCCAGCCAATTTTACACTTCTTAAGTCCCGTGAACTTTTCTATGCAAAAATCTTCCTCTGACAACACTTATCTAGGAAGCTTTCAAACACACACAGAAAAAAGAACCTATCAAATCCAAAATACCCTTTAATCTTCTCAGAATTTCCTGAAGTTTTTGTCTTTTCAGACTGAAATGGCCTACCCTTGCACTGCACAGAGAGGTGCAATAGCATGACAAACAAATCTGAGAAAAATCCCTAACCCTTCCAATGAATGATCTCATTCCAGTCAACACGGAATTTCTGTGGTTTCGCAACACAAGTGTATCTTTATCCAGACTCCCTTTGGAAAATAAAGCTTAGTAAGAACCTTTTTAAGTGCCTCCTTCTCTCAAGGTAAACCTTTCTTCTGATTTCTTCGCAGCTGTACTCTTCCATTATGTGTTGAAAAACACTGATTCCATCCACAGCAGATAAAGCAGAAGCTCATTTCTAGCGTTACCACAAAGTGCTTTCTTGCCAGCTTCAGTAACCATTAAAATCAAACCTGTCAGTGCAAAAAGCTGCCGGTTACCTTGCTTTCCTCGGTGGCAGGACCCGAGGACATCTGCTTGCTGCTCCTGAAGTGCAGCAGGAGCTCCTTCACGGAGTTCTTCACACGGACCCCCTGGAAGGGTCCTCTGTGCTGCTTTCCCCCCCCCATGTGTTGTTCAACTGCGGAGACAAGAAAACAAAGCCCGAACTTAAGCCACCCGTTTCGTGCACGTTTAACAAATAATAAATACCGGAGGAAAAAAAAAATCAAACAAACTAGGAACTCTTGTGGAAAGGCACCTAAATCCTGGTTTAGCAGAGAGGAGCCAGGGAGGTGCCCGATGCACCCCTCCGCCATCCCTCTGGCGTGCGGCTCCTCCGATGCCCCGGTGACCGCTCTGCGGAAACGCTTCGGCACCGGGCACGGAGCGCCGGCCGAACGCGTCCGCTTTCCGCCGCTTCCACATCCCGAGGGGCCGGAGCGGGACCCGCGGCTCCGCGCTCTCCCCGCCCCCCCCCGGGGCCGGGGCCGCCGCAGGGACCCGCC